>JAJEOU010000289.1:193301-422501 GCA_021534815.1 Acrocephalus arundinaceus | reverse complement strand
ACACCGAGCCCAACGGGACCGGGCACTTCACGGGGGAACGGCGGGGGACATGCACGGGGATGGGGAGACAGGGAGGGAACACGGGCCTGTCCCCCTGGCCTGGGGGGTTCTGTTCAAAGGGCCCAAGGTTTCCCCAGCACCAGTAGCAAAGAACACTTGGAGTCACCCTCTGGGCCAAGGGGGCTCAGCTGTGCAGGAGGATGAGGAGAGGACGGGACCTGGGACAGGGCCAGGCAGCAGCTGAGGTTGTTTCAGCCACAATAATCTCATCCCTGAATCACCTCTGCACGGGCAGAGAGCAAACCTGTCCCCTCACAGCACCCCCGAATGAGATCTTGCACCCCCAAAGCAAAGGGGAGAAGGAGATGGTGCCCAAACCCCCTAAGAACCTGCAGGGGCCAGCAGAGCTCCTGGCAGTCAGGACAAACAGCTTCACAAACAGCCCTGGAAATGTGTTTTGCTCAGTGCCCAGCACCAGCAGCCTGGGGACAGCCACAGCCAGGAACAGAACACCCAGGGGAGCAGGACAGACAGACAGACAGACACTGCCAGGCACACACTGCTGCTTGCTCCCCATGTGGGACAAACCAACCATTCCTTGCCACCGTCCCCCGTGGTGGCCAAACACCAAGAACAAAACAGATTTGGTCTTAAAAATTGAACACAAAGGAACAACAAAAACATTTCTGCCAAACCCAGGGCTCGCAGCCCCAACGTGAACCCAGAGCAGCCAAACAACACAAATGGCAGCAGGATTTCCCCCTGCCATAATTTGGTATCTTGCACTAAACACAAGATGAAAACTAAAATTCCACCCTCAGTACTGTGAAGCTGTCACTGGGACTAGGGAGGGTTGTGGTACAGTGGAACTGATCCCACAATGATTCATTTAGAAATCCCAATGCTTGCAGAGGAGCAGGGAAGGAGGGACAGGGCTGTGACAAAGCCCAGGTGGCCCCTGCCCCGCAGGAAGAGCTCCCTGTGCCACTCCCTCCACATCAGCACCAGTGTGGCTTTCTCCCAGTAAAGCAGAGGTGTGTCCCCAGGGCACAGAGGCTCTGGCAGGGGCCACACACACTTGGGGCTCCTCAGGATGGTTTGTGATGGCTCTAAAAGGCTGTGAGAGGGAAGAGCAGCTCCTCACCTGCCAGTGGATGCATTAGGCACAGAGCAGAGTGGGCACAGAGGGTTCTTCCAGCTCATTAAGGCACTTCAGCATCAATGCACTTCCTCTGCAGGCTGAATCACAGCCCTCTCCCAGTGCTGTTTCAGGGGACACAAGGTTTAAGGCTTCTGGGCTAACAGTGCTCAGGAGGAGCATTTTTAGAGTCTTGTAGTGTTTATTCCTAACTCGTGCTGGCTGAAAGACACCGCTTACATTTCCCTGAGGAAAGCAGGTCCTGCTCCATCAATCCCAGGCAGGAACACCTCAGTGTAAATGCCAGCAGTGTACCTGGCACACCTGGGGAATGCAGACATCCCACAAACACTCTGACAACCCTCTGGTCCCACTGGTCACACAGGACCTGCACAGGGTTACCAGCATGACCAGGGCATGCATTTCCTTTTAGCCACAATTTTAACCGTCACATTTGCCTGTTCAGCATTTGACAGGCCTGGAAGGCAAGTCAGAATTCATCTCCCAGCATCAGAGACCAGAGCAGCAAACACAGCATAAAACACATTCCACAAGATCAAAGCTACTGCAAAGCCTGACAGTGAAGCCCTGAATTATCCCAGTTAGCCAGTCAGCAGCTGAACACTCCTGGAAATAAACCCCCTGCTTCCTCAGAGATCAGAAAAGTCACATCCTGCACCCCAGCAGAGGGATGGTAAAGTGCTGAATAGGTTTAGGGTTGTAGGAGCACAAGGCTCCTGAGAGTTTCAAGTCTTCATTCCCTGTCTTACTTTGGGAGTTCTTTACTGGGTGATGCAGTTGTCCCCCATGTCCTGAGCGTATCTGTCAGATATTGCAGTCCTCAAGTCCTCCACCTCCTTGTGAAGCTGTTTTACCTCCACCAGTTTCTTGGCCAGTCCGTCAGGGCTCAGCAGGTCATCCTTCTCCTTCACAGGGCACTGCACAGCTGTGGGGTCAGAGGAGGGACTTTCCTCACATGCAGTTCTCAGCGTGGATCACACACATTTGCAAGTCAGCCAGAAAAACCAACTCACATTTGCAAAAGAGGTTCTGCTTAACATTCAGTTATTACAACATGCACCTTTGAAGCAAGCCAACCACAGAAAGAGCATTGAGGAGCCCAGAAGGAGAACTTTCCATGCTCTGTGTGAGTTATTTAATTCTGCCACAGCACAGGAACGGAGGGGTTTGTTCTCAGAAGGAAATGTACTTACAGTGAATGCCCAGGAGCAGAGACAGGTTGGGGTCCTTGCCCTGAGCCCTCTGGGTGACGATGCTGAAGACAGACTGCAAATCCTGCAGGCAGCTGGCCAGCTCCCCGTGCAGCTCCTGGGCCAGGCGGGCTGTGTCAGCAGGCAGGGGCTGGGCTGTCACCTGTGCCTGCCGCAGCCGCTCCTGCAGCGTCAGGTTCTTCTCAATCAGCTCCTGGTTCTGCACGGACAGCTGGACACACGGACACAGCAGTCAGGGCAGCACTGCCACACGTGCTCTGTGATGGGGGCACTGAGGGCAGGAGCTGCTTTGGACACAGCCCCCAAGAGGAGCAAATGTCACCCCCACAGGGACTGGATGGAATGGGAAGTGCCCAGTGAAACTGCACTGCCCCTGCCGAGGCCTGTGCAGGGAAAGCTTCAGGGAAAGCTTCGAGCCTTGCCCTGAGGGTGAGAGTGAGCTCTGCCCGGCCCTGCAGCCCAGGCTGTGCTGGGACTCCAGTTCTGCCGCCCCCAGCTGGCGAGCTCAGCCTCTTCCATCCCATCCCATCCCCATCCCCATCCCCATCCCCATCCCATCCCATCCCCATCCCCATCCCCATCCCCATCCCCATGAAACTCCCCAGGCACAACCAGCTCCTCCTGCTTTGCACAGCCCCTTTCACAGCCCTGACTAGCAGGGAGCAGGAGAGATTGAGCTGCTGACTAAATTCAGGGCCTTGCTAAAAGCCAATCCCTGTTCATTCATTCAGGCTGCACCCGGGCACTCCAAACCCCCCTGACCTCTTTGACTGCAGCCCGGAGCTGCTGCAGAGCATTTTCCCTCCTCAGCGCCTCCTCTCTCAGAGCTTGGCTTGTCCCCTCCTCCTGGGCCACCTGTTCTTGCAGGTTCTGGAACAGACCATGGGAACACAGTGAGTCCAACTCATCTCACAGCACATTCTCAATCCTGGCTATCCCCATCACCTCTCACCTTGACTTGCAGGGATAACTGCTCCATCTTCTTCTGCTTTTTGTCCACAATCTGGAATTAAAAGCAGAGGCATCAGAACTGCCCACAGAGATCCAGGAATTCTCCTTCAGTAGAACAGCATCTCCTTCTCTTTCCTGTCCATTTACTGCTCTAATCACAGATGCTCTTAGGACTTGGATAAAAGGCACCCAAGGATTTATCAGCTAAGACCAGACCAGACATTGTATTCTTGTGGTTTTCCTCTCCCCTCTTCTGCATTCTGCAGCTTCTCCCCAGCACTACTGGAGAAGTGTGTGCTTATCACATCCAGAACAGCTTTTAGAACCCTGCAGGCTGCAATTCCAGGAACTGCTGCTTCAGTGCAATTGTGTCTCTGAAAGTCCCTGATTTCATCTGCGTGCCTGGTGTGACTCAGTGGAAGGAAAAATGTGTGATTCCCGACTGGGACAGCCCCTTACCTTCCTGAGGCAGTCACACTCCTTCTTCAGAGAGTCATGCTCCATTTTCTGCCTCTCCCCATCCTGGCCAGGGGGTCCTCTCTCTGCATTCTTTGCACACTGCTGCAGCTTGTCCTGCAAGCTGCAATTAGCAGAACACCATGGGGAAAAAAAAGTTTTATTTACCATCTCTCTCTTACTTTAAGGAGGGAAACAACATGAGGAGTGAAATTAATTTCATATCAAATGTCAGCACTGCCCTGTTTGCATCCCAGCCCAGCACCTGCCAGGGCTGTGCCTCCCCTTCCTTGTGCAGCAATTCCTGCAGTGCTGAGAGGAAGCAATTCCTGATTCCTACCTGCGCACTGTGGACACGAGCTCCATCTCCTTGTGCTTTTGGGTTTCCAGCTGCAGCTCTTGCTCCCTGAAAGCAGCCTGGACATCCCCAAGCTCTGTTTCCAGTGCCAGCACTGTTTCCTGCAGGGCAGCAGCCTTCAGTTCAGATTCCTTCAGCTGCAACAAAGGGGAGTAAATGCAACTATAGAAAAGTCACCTGAGCAAGTGTGTGAAGAGCCACCACTGCAACTCAGAGGAGGTTTTACCTTCTGACTCTGTTTCTGGTGGTCCTCAAGGGTTGGAAGATCAGCCAGGTATCGTTCCAGGGTCTCGATTCTCTGCTGTCTCTCTCTGTTTTGTTCAGATTCCTTCTGGCATTTCTTTTTAAGGTTATTAATGTGTTTGTCTCTTCCCTTTACCTGCAGGGACAGTTACAAACAAGTTTAGTTTATTTAATTTCTTATTTATTCTTCTGTAAGCCCACCCATTTAGCTTTTTGCACACCACACAACACCAAAATACAAGATCCCCTTAACTCATTTCTGCTCATTTAGCTAAAGACAGGCATTATTTTGGTTAAAAGAGGAGGCACTGAAATGCTCCTAACTGCAGGAGGAAAGGTTTTGTTTGTGAACCATAGTCTGTGAGATGAGAAAACACCTGCAATGTAGAGGAATTTCTTAGAGAGCAGGGGCATGATTTGTTATGGGATGTAGCCTGAGCTATCCTAAACTAGGCCTCAGATTTGGGCCTGAATTAGGCCTCAGATTTAGGCCTTGTTAGTAGTGAGCAAGCTTGTGGCGCAGTTAGAAATTACCTTAAGGTGTGCTTGGATTTAATTAATGTAGTTTTAGTAATTTTACCGTAGTGACCTTAAAGTTAAGATTGTTTACATTCCTTTTTAATCTAGTACCAATTAGAAAACACCTGTTCACATAAACTATCTGAGACTGTATATAAACCACCATTTTGAAGCAATAAAGAGAGAACATATGATATGACCAAATTGGTTGGACCTGTGTTGCTCTGTTCAGCCTCCCATGGAAATATCCTGTTGATACTGCAATTGCAAACTGCCACAAAAAAGTTTCACCTCAGCACTACCCTGACAAGAAAACACAGCTTCCAATCTCCAGAGCAACAGGATCTTACCCTTTCTTCCTGCTTCTTTAGCTCCTCTGCGTGTTTCTGCACCGTTTCCTTCAGTGACTCCCGGACCAGCTTCACATCCACCTCTGCAGCAGCCAGTTTCCTCTCCAGCTCGATGTTCTCCTTGCTGAGGGCCTCAGTCTTCTCTGTGAACTGTGCTCGGAGGAAGGTGTTCTCCCGCTGCAGCTCCTGCAGGCAGGGACAGCCCCTCAATTTGGGGGTACAAACCAGCCCTTGGCAGTGCCAGGGCTGTGTCCTCATCCTCCCCAACTCCCAAATATCCCTCAGCCCATCTGACACAGCTGGAATTGCACCTGGCAGTGCTGCCAGGGGTTGGCATCACCAGCATGGCTTTAATCCAACCAAAGGGCCTCAGGGCTGGGAATCCCAGGGGGCACAGAGGTGATGGTAACTGCACACAAGGGATCATTTCTAATGATTTCTAATGATTTCTAATGATCATTTCTTTGACTCTGCACAGTCCTGCTCAGCAAACACCCCTGGTGAATTTTGGGGGTGAATTTAGGGTAAATGTGGGTCAATTTTGAAAGAATGTTGAGGTGAATTTAGGGAATTTTGGGGGGTTTTTTTTAGTTTTTGGGTCAGTTTTGAGCCATTTTAGGGTCAGTTTTGGGATAATTTTGGGTGAATTTTTGAGAAATTTTGGGGATTTTAGGGGTGGATTATGGGGTGATTTTTGGTTCGATTTTGAGGCAACTTTGAAGTGAATTTGGGGAATTTTGGGGGTGAACTTGGGGGGTTTTGTAGGAAATTTTGGGTCAATATTGGGGTCAAAAGTGGTGATTTTTGGGGTGGATTTTGGGATTTTTGAGGTGAATTATGGGTCAAATTTGAGGGAATTTTGAGGTGATTTTGGGGAATTTCTGGGGTGAATATAGGGGATTTTTGGGGTGAATTTTTGGTAATTTTTGAGGTGAATTTGGGGAATTTTGGGGGTGAATTTGGTGGACTTTCGGGGTGAATTTTGGGGGTTTTTTTTAAATTTTTTGGATCAATTTTGAGCCAATTTTGAGCAGGGGCAGGGCCATTGGATTCAGCACATTTCTCACTGACCCCTGCTGTACCTGCATCCTCAGCATGTAGACATCTCCATAGGACGCTGGGCAGCCCAGCAGGGCACTGTGAACCTGCAGCTCACTCTCCCGGACCTTCTGCTCCAGCTGGGAAATGTGCTGCCTTTGTCTGCAACAAAACAGGCAATTCACCCTTCTCAAACATAGAGAGCAGCAGCACAACACAGACAGTGCCTCCACAGCTCTGCTGCTCCACAGAGACAAGCAGAGCAGAAACTCTGCAACCTGCAGAGAAATAAACACTTTGACCTTTTTATAATTCTTATTAACTTTTCTTCCCTTCAAAACCTTTCCCCCAGCCATGATTACAGATAAAACACACAAGCCTTGCATGTTTTGGAGGATCCAGCTTGACTCTGGAGCTTAGGAGTGAAATGAACAGACAACAGATGATTCAAAAAAAGGAAGAAAAAGTATTTACAGTCTAGATGCTGAAGGTACTTTTCATTAGGACTTAGTTTTTCAAAAATCTATTGGACCACTATCCTTAGGTAAGAGAAACGTTGTTTTCCAGCCCAAAGTCACAAAACAAATTAAAATAAAGGTTTCAAAGAGCTCCCAGAAAGTCCTTAAGCAACAAAGGCAGTTATTTTCACATTCCAGATAATCATGATGTGAACAGAAATCTTTGTCCCTTATAAAAGACAGAAAACCATAACTAAAATGAATTTATTTGAGCCCTTCAGGATCATCATCCTAATTCCAAGGAGGAGAGAAGAGCTCAGGTTGTTCTCTAAGGTCCTTAGGTTGTTCTTTGCTACAAAACAAGATCAGCTGGGCAGAAGGGAGTGAGAAATGAGCCTTCCTTGGTACTTTCCAAACCTTTCCTTTCCAAACAGACATGGACTGGAGCCTTTAAACCACATGTCAGTATCACAGCCTCACCTGTCAATGAGGAGCTCTTTCTCCTTGAGCAGGTTCTCATTGGAGTTCAGGATATTGATCCACTGAGCTGGGTCAGGTGCAGGCAGGGATGGGGAATACATGGAGGAATGGGGGCAGGTGCCTCCATTTTGTAACTGCAAGAGGAGACAAAACAAGGAGGGAGAGGTCTGTGCCCCACAGGGGTAATTGCAACACTGCTGGAGCTATTTTGCACACTGTGTGCTCATCTGCGTGCCAGGGCACGGCTATTTCAGTCTCTGTTGATGTCCAAGAACAAGAAACTTTCCCCAAGCACAACTGGAGATTAACAAATAATTTTAGATCACCGTGCTAGCTCGCTGGAAACAATTTGTCTCCATTAGGGTACAGCTCGTGGGAGGTGGTAAACAAACAGTTTCCACCTAATAAATTCCACTTAGTTTCATGCAATTTTTTTTCAAAAAAGCCTTTCTTAACCCTAGATACAGAATAAAGCTATTCTAGACACTGTTTAAAACATCTTGGCATGCTTTTTTTTCATGGTTTCTATCAGACAGGGTGTTTTAGCTCTTGATCTGGGTGGTGCAGCCCTGTAACACAATCCAGGGCTGCTCTGCACACACAGTGTGTCAAGGAATACCTGTGACACCACAAGCTGTAAGAACAGACCATTAGAGACTTCTGGTGTCACTCAGGGGAAGAATGAGACATTTTCCTCCTGGCCCCTTAGTCTGGGACAACAATTCCTGACTAAAGAGACAGGAAGGGTTCCAAACTCCCACAGTCACTGCCTACCTGCATCTGCTCCACCTGCAGCCGCATTTTGTCCAGCTGCTGTTTCCAGGCACTGAGCTCACACACTCCCTGGTGGGGATGCAATGTGCAGCCTTCCTGCATCCACGCTCGGGCTGAGGGAGCTGCCACGGGTTTTGAATAGAAATTGTTGGCCTGGAGTCCTGTTGGCATCATCCTGCTCCCGCTGGGCCACGTCCCGTCCCGGGGCTCGCAGGCTCCGTTGGCCCCCGGTGCCTGTTTGCTCTCTGGCAGCACCTTGTAATGGTCCTTCCCTGCCTCAGAGCTTGGGGTGAACTTCTGGCACCTGTGCAGAGGGTCAGTGCATGGATTGTCCGGGAAGAGAGACTGGTTAAGGGTCTGCTCCATGGCAGGGGTGTCAAACTTCCAGCCATCTTCTGTCCTGATGTGCTCAGCAGCAGGAGGCCAGGAGTGCTCACAGTTCTCCCCTGCAGTCCTGTAGAGACGCAGGAGGTCCCTGGGTGGCACCTGGGAGGACTTCCCGGCGTTCAGGTCCCCGTTCCTCACCAGCCCAGGGCAGGGAGGGGCAGAGCCTGGCAGGGCAGGCTTGGCAGAGCTCTGGGAACAGCCCTGCTCCCCCGTGGGGCACAGCTTGGAGGGCGAGGTGCCCAGTGTGGAAGGCATAACGTGGGCTGTTGGAATGGTCACCTGGGTTTTGATGGGATGGAATGAGGAACCGCTACTGGAATTGCAAAAGTCTAGGGGAAGAAGAAGAGTGATAATGTAATTACAGTCCTGAAAATACAACCCCTCTGGTGAGCTTTCCAAAATTCCAAAATGATTTTAAAACCAGTTCTTTTCCCACTGAACACGTCCTCCTAAGCAGCAGAATGACTCAGGCACACCTGTGCTCCCCCTCACTGCAAGTTTCAGGAACCTGCTGACCTTTTCCTACCACCACAACAAGAATCAGAGTTTAATCCACATTTTTAATCCCTGTTTTTAAGCTACTCCAGTATAATCTTGAATCAATATTGTTATCTTTCTCTAGGTTTAGCAATCAAGTCCTTGATACTGAATAAAAAGGCTGAGACTTACAGAGCTGAACTCTGAGCCCGTGATCCTGCTCTGCCCGTCCCACAGCTCAGTGACTCCAAGGTGTGAACAGAGCTAACAGGAGCCTTCCCTGAGCCCATGGTGAGCCTCCAGCATCGCTGAACCCCAGGATCTGACCTTCCTGCTCCTCCAGGACACCACAGCAAGAGCCTGTCCTAGAGCAGGAGCAATGGCTCTCACCTACGGCCACAGGAAGTGAGACAGAGCTCCTGTCCTGCCAGCAGGGCACCAAACCTGGCTGCAGGGAACTCGGGGTTATTCTTAGCAACTCTCAGATTTCAATACAGCAACAGCAAGGGCTGAGAAAGGCAAACAGCAAAGTGCCTGTTCCCACTCCTTGTCCTGAGACGTTCTGTGTGGCAGAAATTCCAGGTTTCTCCCAGGAACACACGTTTGATTTCCTCATGGCTTTGGCCAAAGGCCCATCCCCACGTGATGCTCTAACAAGTCACTCTCACAGCTGTTTGTACCCTACAACAAGGAATAAACACTACAGTTTGAATGCAGCCCAAATCAGACACTGCAAAGACCAAAATCACACTGCAGGAGTTGTTGTAATAAAGGCACTCCATCCTTTAACCAAAAATGAGCAGTGAGGGCACAAAATCTCTCAGGCACTGCTTGGAGGGCACAAAATCTCTCAGGCACTGCTTGGAGGGCACAAAATCTCTCAGGCACTGCTTGGAGGGCACAAAATCTCTCAGGCACTGCTTGGAGGGCACAAAATCTCTCAGGCACTGCTTGGAGGGCACAAAATCTCTCAGGCACTGCTTGGAGGGCACAAAATCTCTCAGGCACTGCTTGGCTGTGCCTGGGGACTCCAGAGAACACCATGCTACTGGGCAGCTGCAAGCACGTTCACCTTGGCAAAGAGAAGAGCCAGCACCATTTCCTTTTACAGCCCCTAAATTTATCCCCTGGTGTCACTGTCAGCAGCCCCAGTTCCCTGAGCAGCACGTCACGTGTGGGTGCTGCAATCAGTTCCTTGGCTGTGCTGAGGGTCCTCACTGCAACATTTCTGACTGATGTACTGAGCTCAGCGTGCCCCAGCCAGGCCTGCAGGTCACCCTCAGCTCTGACAACACAGCAGTGACATCACCAGTGCTCAGAAGGGTCATTTCCCAAAGGGAAACCATCCCCCCTGTCTCATGGGTGTTTTATTATCCTGAGAGAGGCTGATGGAACACTTAAACATGTGCTGGTGTTGTATTTCTGGCAATACTTCCAACAGCCAGACCTGCTAAAGCCTCCATTTCACTGGCACATTATTGAGATCTACAGCTCGTTCAAGGCTCCCTGGAACACACGGATGTGGGAAGTGTTTTAAGGAACACCACAAAGTCCCTCATTAGAGAGAATCAACAAAGATAAAAAAAATCAAGTGGAAAGGATTGCTGGGAGCAGAAATTTCAGAGTTGTCACAGAAATTTGACAGAAATTTCACTCAGCTGAAGGCCAGGCTGCAGAGTTCTCAGCTCTAACCCTGCAGAGCCAAACACTTCTGCACAAAGGCACCCATAAATTATTTCCTTAAAAATATTTAAAATCACACAACAGACTTGCTGATAAATCTCTCATTAGACATTAAGAACCAGCACGTCACCAAGGTGGCTTTTAGTCAGTTAAAAGCACTGCAGTGAGACAACAACCAAGCTCAGGGAAACACCCAGTGCCCTCCTCACTTGGTTACACCCCAGACAGCTGGATTTGAAATAATTTCAGGCATTGTGAAGGCTGTGCCCTCCAAATGTTCTGTTCTGCCCCAGGGGTGCCCATCACCTTCAGTGCTGTCGGAGCAGGAGGTGCCAATGCCACCATCAACACTCAGAGAGCGGCTGAGGCAGCCCTGGGACTTCACTGACAGCACTGGCTTCTTCCACTCAGCCTCCAAAAACTTGTTCTTCTTACACGTGCTGGGGTCTGCAGAGAAAAAAAACAGGGATTTTTAAGCTTTAATTAAGCTGTATGTAATTACCAGTGCTTCCAAACCCCAAACTGGGCCTTGCTTCGCTCCCCGTGTTCCTGTTAGAAAAAATATCTTTTGGAAAAGGAAATGTCAGGAAGCACAGGGAAGTCAGATAATACCAACAGGAGACTGAAAAACAATCTTGGTAAGGAAGTCAGAATGCAGAAGCTGTAAATCACACTCCCATTGATTAGTTTGGTCATGTTACACCCAGCTGGTGCTCTGAATAAAAAGAGCAGCAGCACAGCAAAACTGGGCACGTTAAAGAGGTATTTTTACAATAATTCTAAAGAACTCTCCCAAATTCATCAGCTGACAACTTAAGGGGGAAATTCCTTATTGAATGAATGAAAAAGCAGGCAAGGGTAGAAAATAAGACTTTTTTGAACAAAAGGCTTCTGGTAGAGAATCTTCTGAGGGCCACGTGTCTCCTCAGAGAAACTGAAACAGGATCCAACAACAGCAGGGCTTTGGAGAAAGGATTGTCCTTACCCAATGGATTCTTCTGCAGGAGCCTCACGTCTGGATCTTTCTCGGGAGCAGCCATCATCTCTATCTAGAGAACTGGATAAATGAATAAAAATCTTATTTTGAGTAAAATCCACACCCTGTTCCCACTAACCAAGCGAAGGGTACACACAGAGCAGCTGCTCATCAGAGTAACACAACATTTAATATTTAATGAGCTGCTTCTCCCAATAATACCTGGTTTTTTTCCCTGCAGCAACTTTAAAAAAACCCAAACAACTCTGTAGGGGTTTTTTATGCCTGAGAAAGGAGAATTCCTGTTTGCATCATTCTCCAGGTACTCAGCAGCACCTTTCAGCTGTTATCCCCAAGGATATTCATAGAGCCCCTGTCTCCATGGTACCTGCACGCTGAATTTGTGTCTACAGAGACTGAAAATTTCTCTTTAAAAATCTTAACTTTCAACCAGATCATTTCTGCCCTCTGTAGAGGTCACTGAGCAACTACATGAGGAAAAAAAGTCCTTCAAAAACCAGCCTTGCTGTGCCAGAAATAGCAATCTTTATGTGCCCAGAGTTTTGGGTTAATTTATCAATTTCTGTGTGCTTCACACAGTGAATTTCCTACCTCTGATAATGCAAGTGCAATTTACATCTACACAGTGGAAATTCAAGGCCTCTACAAACCCAACCTCAATCCTCAATGAGCAGCTGTTACATTTTTGTTAAACTGAATCAAAGAGCTCAGAGAAGACATTAATTCCTAGAAAACATTAATACACACATGTTACAAATTAGGGGAAACACAGGGAATACAACAGGATAATGAAACAGAAACAGCATTTTACTCAGCAAAGAAATGAAACACTTCTACATAAATGTAATGCTCATTATGGTTAATTTAAGTATAGTTAATTTAGGCAGATATGCCTAATTTTAGGTAGATTTCTGACGGGTTGGAGGTCCCGGTCCTTGAGGGCAGGGTGGGGGTACAGTCCCTGAGGGTCTGGGGGCTCCGTCCATCAGCACCTCATGCAAAAACGGCGGGGGAAGGGGTGTCGGTCCTGTGGGCCCGGTCCCAGAAGAGGAACGGGAACCGATCCCTGAGGGGCTGGGGGGGAAGGCCATGAGGAGCTGAGACACCGGTCCCTGAAGGGCTGCAGGGTCCGGGGTGCGGTGCCGGTGCAGCAGTGGCGCTGCCGGTGCCCAGTGGCGGTGCCGGTGCGGTGGTGGCGCTGCCGATACCGGTGCCGGTACCGAGTGGGTGCGGGTTGGGGCTGGGGTCGGGCTCTGTCCCTCACCTGCCGCCGCCGCCGCGCCTCTCCCGCCACCCCCGCGCGCCGCGACCGTTACCTCCGCCGGCGGGTGGGCGGGGCGGCGGGGAGGAGGCGTGGTCTCACCGCTTCTCAGCCAATCCAACGCCTCGGTCACGCCCCTGCCCGTGGCTCATTGGCTCACCTGAATGCTGTCCCCGCCCCCCCGCGCCGTGCAGGGAGCGGCGGGCTCTGGCGGGGGAAGAGTGGCCGCGGGCGGCACCCGTAGGGCGGGCGCTGAGGGGGTTCAGCCTGGAGAAAAGGGGGATCGGGGGGATCAGCTCCATCTCCACAATTCCCTGGCAGCAGGAACAACAGGACAAGAGGAAACGGCCTTAAGTTGCACCAGGGGAGGATGAGGTTGGACGTCAGGAGGAATTTCTTCATGGAAAAGGTGGTTAAGCACTGGCACAAGCTGCCCGGGGCAGTGGTTGAGTCACCATCCCTGAGAGTGTTCAGAAACATGTGGATGTGGCATTTGGGGACGCGCTTTAGTGGTGAACGCGGCAGTGCCGGGTTTACAGCTGGACTCGATGAGCTTGTTGGTCTCTTCCAGCCTAAATAATTCCATGATTTGATGATTTCAGCGCCAAGAAAAACCACGGTACGACCAGGCCCTGTCAACACATTTATTTACAGCAGAAGAGCCCGTGGCTGGGCCGGCTGGCAGCACCACAGCGGGGGCACAATCCCCGGAAAAATCCCCCCTTGCCAACCTGCAGCCAAAGGCAAGGCAAACTGGGAAAAATTAAGACTGTCACAGAAGCCACTTCCCCTGCGGGATGGCCCCTCGGGGGGCTGAGCCTTTCCAAATAGGTTCAGTCCCCCCAGCACAGAGCACCCACCGTGCTCCCATGCTCCAAGTCCTGTGGGCACCGACCCACACAATCCTGGTGGGATTTCAGGGCTCAGCTGCCTCTTGCTGGGGGCTGTGCTGGTCTCCAGCCTCCCCCTGGTCGTGGTGGCCCTGCTGCCCTGCCCAGCCCTCCCGCAGCTCCTGGTACAGCTCCTGGTGCTCCTCCTTCCATCGCCTGAACGTGTCCGAGGTGAGCACGGCCTCTCCCAGCAGCTGCTCCAGGGCCTGCAGCTCCGCCAGCTTTGCCTGCCGGGAGCAATGCACGTTTTGTGGGGATACCCAAGGGAAAGGGGCATTGGGAGGGTTCAGGGGCTGCGGGGTCCCACCTTGAGCGTGCTCTGCAGGGCCCGCACGGCGTGCACCCTCTCGTTGATGTGCGGGTTCTTGTTGCGCCGCAGGAAGGACTTTCGGCACTGCTCCTGCGTCAGGAAGCGCCGCTGCCCCATCAGGGACACCCCGCCCTGCCTCAGGCACCGCATCAGGCTCTCCAGATCCTCCCCGGCCGGGTCTGGGCAAGGAGAGGGGGCGCTGGAGCAGGAGGGCAGCCCCGAGACCCCGCAGGGCTGCCCCGTGCCAAAGGTGTGGGATCATGGAGTGGTTGGGGTTGGGAGGGACCTTAAAGATCATCTTGTTCCACCCCTGCCATGGACAGAGACACCTTCCACTATCTCCCAGGTTGCTCCAAGCCCTGTCCAACCTGACCTTGGACACTGCCAGGGATCCATGGGCAGCCATAGCTTCTCTGTGCCAGGGCCTCACCACTCACACAGGGAACACTATCCTTCTAAAGTCCAATCAAACCTACTCTTTTTAGTTTAAATCCATTCCACCTTGCCCTGTCACTCTGTGCCCTCATAAAAATCCCTCTCCATCTTTCCTGTAGGTTCCCTTCATCCCACTCAAACACAACTCGAGCTACCCCCAGCACACCCAAAGGCAAAAGGGAGGGACACAAAGTGACAGGGGGTCAGATGTCCCCCCCCAGCACTTACCCATGGGGGAGCAGGGCCGGGGGCTGCCCTGGGGGCTGCTGGCTGCGCTGCTGGCTGGGGAGAGCTGTGCCTTGTCTGTGGTGTTCTGCAGCCTCTTCCTTGGCTGAGGGAGAGATGGGGCAGGAGGTGAGACAAGGAACTCTGTCCCTCTGTCCCCTGGGTGTCCCCAGGGCCACTCACCGAGTCAGATCCGTGCCTGGGGGTCTCATCTTCGGGGTCCTCGGCTTCTGTCTCACTGTAGCAGTCTGGAGGCCATGGGAGAAGACAGAAATTCCCTCCCAGGCTGAGAATCATCCCAGCCGCCCCTCAGGGAACATTTCCCACATTCCCCCCCAGCACCAGGCACCACTACCCCATGAGGACCCCTCCCACCGACCCCGGGCTGGTCTCATTACCTTCCTCCTTGTCTGGGACTGCCTGCTGGGCCAGCGTGTACTTTGTTTTGGCTGTTATCAGGCGACTGACCCACCTGGGGAGGGAAAGGATGGACAGACAGGGGGAGGAGGGTCCTGGCCAGCCCAGGATGGTGGGGTTGGTGCTGACCATTGGCTCTGTTACTCACATGCTCAGGTCAGCCAAGGTTTCAGCAGCAAAGACAAAGGGTTTGTACGTCTGGTGGCACAGCTGGAACACGCTGAGGACAGGGACAAGGCTGCCTGTGCTGCTGTGGTGACACAGGGCCAGCCCCAAGCCCCCTCCAGCCTCCCCAGCACTGCAGCCCCCCCATCCCAACCCAGCTGCAGTCCCCAGCCTCATCCCAGATAACACAGAGACAGTGCAGGCCTTGCTCTGAGTGTGGGCACAGTATTGCAAGGTGCCAGCCCTGTGGGGACCTCACAGCCCCATGGAAACCCCTGCAGCCCTGTGGGGATCCCATCAGCCCCATGGAAACCCCAGCAGCCCTGTGGGGACCTCACAGCCCCAAGGAAACCCCAGCAGCCCTGTGGGGATCCCATCAGCCCTGTGGGGATCCCATCAGCCCCATGGAAACCCCTGCAGCCCTGTGGGGACCTCACCAACCCCATGGAAACCCCAGCAGCCCTGTGGGGATCCCATCAGCCCCATGGAAACCCCTGCAGCCCCATGGGAACCCCTGCAGCCCTGTGGGATCCCATCAGCCCCATGGAAACCCCAGCAGCCCTGTGGGGATCCCATCAGCCCCATGGGGACCTCACAGCCCCATGGAAACCCCAGCAGCCCTGTGGGGACCTCACAGCCCCATGGAAACCCCAGCAGCCCTGTGGGGACCTCACAGCCCCATGGAAACCCCAGCAGCCCTGTGGGGACCTCACAGCCCCATGGGGACATGCAGGTGGTTCCCAGCAGGACTCATCAGCACGTGGCCTGGGACAGCATCCCCTCCTCTATTCCACCACCAGCTGGGGGTGAAATTAAGACAAACCCCACTCACTATTTCTTCTTCTGCTCCCTGGTGCTCTCCAGGTTGTAGGTGGCCACATTGATGAGTCCTGCAGCCCTCTCATCCTGCAGGGTCAGGGACAGCCGTGTCCAGCACCACCCCGGGCAGTCCCAGCAGCCCAGGGACACCCAGTGGCCCCACTCACGTTGGGGTGGTTGTACCAGTAGAGCGTGTGGCCCTTGAGCACAAACCAGCACCGCTTCCACTTCTGGGCCATGAAGCCCACGTGGTCCTTCTTCTTGAGGAGCCACCCCTCGCAGTCCACCCGGCCCAGGTCCCGGCACGAGACCCGCCGGCGGCTCAGCCTGGTCGCCACCCCTGCACCACAGGGTTGGGGTGTCAGGGGAGGGAAGGGGGAGCAGAGCCCCCCAGGACAGCCCCCAGCCCTGCTCAGCCCCCAGCCCTGCTCAGCCCAGCCTGGCAGGGCTCTGCTCACCTTTTTGTCTGCGTCCCGTGTGGGGGCTGCCCTGGGCGGGGACACAGAGATGAGATTTTAGTGACAGTGCAGGGGGTGAGGGCAGGGCAGTGTTTGCTGAGCCTCCCCAGCAGCACCACAGCCCTTAGGGACCCCCATAGGGACCCCCAATTCCCACACCCACAGCAGGGGCTCAGAGGGGAGCCTCTGACACCTCCTCACTGTGTTCTCCCCACTCTCACCTCCTCAGGGAGCTGGCTGGGCTCTGCTCCCCCAGCCCCCGGGGTGGGGGCTGCCCTGGGGCTCAGCTCTGTGGCAGAGGGTTCAGTGGCAGCAGGGGTGCTCGGGGGGGTGCCCAGGGGGGTGTCCAGGGGGGTTTCCAGGGGTCTGCCAGTGTCCCACACCTCCTCTGCAGGACCTATGAACAGCAAGCAGGGCTGCAGCCTCATATTCTGGGGGAACTGCTCCTTCCCAGACACCCTCTGCTCCCATCCTACCCTGTCCAGGCAGTCTCGGCAGCTCCTCCACAGCTGCCCCGGGCAGCCTCAGATCCCGCTCGTCCTCTTCCTGCTCCTCGTCAGTGACGGGATCCGGGGCAGAGTCTGGTCCCGAGTCCAAATCAGCCGCAACGCTGGGAGGAAAAGGGATCCCTGAGCCCCCAAACTCCCCGAGCACTGCTGGGTCCCTGATCAGCCCCGGGTGGGGCACCCACGGCGCTCCCTGCCCGGGAGTGGGGCTGGAGGGGACGTGGTGGCCGAGCTCCAGCTCAGTTCCACCGGCCTCCCCAGCTCGGCTCCTGCCCGCGCTGCCGCCGGCGCTCCGCACGCCTTTCCATTCTGGGATGGGAGAAGGGTCATGTCTAAATATAGTTCCAACCCCACTAAAACGTTACCAAGTGAATGAATTACAAACCCTCCCTGTTTTTCATTCCTTAAGACTCCTGGCAGCTTCCCGGGCTGCTCACAGGCAGCTGCTGCACTGCTGGCACCTCTCCCCCTAAAAAAGGGCTGGGAAAGGGCCCTGGATACACCCAAATATCTCCTTGCTGGCCAGACTGGGGGTCTGGGGGTGTCGGGATGGGGCTCACCTGGAGGTCAAGGACACGGGGCTGCCTGGGCTCTCACCACTCCTGGTGCCAGGGGAATCTGCAGCATCCAAAAATGCTCCTGGGGGCTGTGGGTGGAGTGTCAGTGCCAGCCCCATCCCACCATGGTCCCCAGAGCTTTGGGAATCTCCAGTGTGATGGGAGATGCCCAGCTCTGAGCATCTCTGCCTGGTTCCCAGCACAGCCCAGTGTGGCACTGGGACTGGACTGGGAGCACTGGGATCATTCACCTGCTGCCTGGGAGAGGGAGGTGAGCTGGGCAGGTCGAGGGGGATCTTCTTCAGCACCAAAGTCACCCTGTTCCCCTTCTCCAGCAGCTTCCTCGCCAGGTTGGCAGGTGTCCAACCCACCTGCAAATCCTGGGTGAGCTGTGGGTCCCACGGATGTTTCATCCCCTAAACCCGCCCCAGCACAGATCCCACATCCCCCAAATCCTCCTGGCAATGGCTCCCGAGTCCCCCAGACCTTTCCCAGCCATGGCTCCTGCATTTTGCTGCTCATAACTCCTGCATCCCCCCCTCAGCCCCCTCCCAGCCCCGCAGCTCCCTGCCCATGTCCTCCCTGCCAAATCCAGCAGCCCCAGACTCACCACAACCTGCTCGTTGACCTGCACGATCTCATCTCCGGGCAGGATGTGGCCCCCGTGGGCAGCCAGGGCCTGGGCAGAGGTGGGGGACAGTGAGGTGCCCAGTCCTGGGTTCCCTCCCTCCCTCCCAGGTTAATCTCACTCAGGATCTCTCCCGGACAGGAGGAACCAGGGGGGTTAACCATTAACCCGACTTGGCACAGCACCCCCCGGAGCTGCTGGTGGGATGGGGGTGCAGAGGGGGCTCCCCCATGCCCAGGCTGTGCTCCCTCATGGGATGAGTGAGTCCAGCCCTGCTGCTCTGGGTCAGGGGAGGGCAGATCAGGGCCCTAAGAGGTTCTCAGGATCCCATGGATGGGGGTGCTCCCCACAGGGCACTAAAGGAGGTGATGAGGGGCAGGGGGGTGACAGGGAGGGGCAGCCCCTCACTCACCTCTGAGGTGGTCGCAGACACAAAGTGCAGACAGGAGCTGGTGGAGGTGATCTCAAAGCCCTGGGGGGGTCAGGATGGGGGTTTGAGCAGGGGATTGGGGGGCCCGAGGCAGAGGGGGGCACTGGGGTGGAGGGCACTCACCAGCCGGGCAGAGACGAGTGGCTGGGGGCTCCCCAGAAGATCAGAGAGTGGTGTTGGGGTGTCAGGGGATCCTGGGGGGCTGCTCCATTGGCTGGGGGGCAGCGTTGGTGTCTCAGAGGATATTGGGGGGCTCTGCCACAGGCTGAGGGGCAGTTTTGGGGCGCTGGGGGACATCGGGGGGCTGCCCTGTGGGCTGGGGGGCAACGCCAGCCCCACACGCTGCAGCACAGCCCTGCAGTCCAGCAGCTCTGGGGGGCTGCAGCCCACGATGCTCTGGCAGATGCCCACGATGTGCTGGCACTGCGGGGGACAGCAGGGTGTGAGGGGAGCCCTGGCAGCCCCCCGGGCCTGCCGCCCCCTCCTCACCCTGCACTCACAATCTGCAGGATCCCACTGCTCCTCTCGGCCGCAGGAAGGTCCTGGGGGATGAGATGTGGGGATGAACATGGTGGGATGGCTCCATCCCAGCTGGGGGGCTCTGTGGGGAACCCCCTGCTCCCCATCTCCCCTCAGCCCAGGTTTTGCCCCACCTCCAGGCAGCCCTGGGCACTCACCGCCTGCAGTGTCTCTGCCAGCTGGGCACAGAGCAGGATGATGTCCCGGCTGGCTGAAAAGTCGTTGAGGGTGGAGAAGAGGTACCTGAGGGGAAGACAGAGTTGAGCCCCCGGAGTAGGGGGCACCCAGCACCCAGGGGTGCCCTCACCTGCCCCACACCTGTTGAGCCAGGAGAAGAGTTCCTTGGCAGCCCTGACCAGGTCGATGACTCGGGCCAGGAGGGTGAGGGAAGGCGGCTGGGGGGCATCCCCTGCTGACAGCTCCCCCTGCACCAGGCTCTGGATGCCCTGCGCCAGCTCCTGCAGCCGCTCCGTCAGTGTCCGCAGGCTGGTGCTCGCCAGCCCCGTGTCCTGGAGGGACAGGGGTGCCAGGGGATGGACGGGCGGGGTGGTCTCCACACCATGTCCTTCCCTCTGTCCCCCTCAGGGTCTCCTCAGAACCCCTCCCCACTGAGTCCAGGGTGTCCCTGTGTTCCCACCTTCATCCAGTGCCCCCTTCCACCCCGCCCAGGGTGATCCCACATCCTCCTCCTTCAGCGCAGGGAATCCCCATGTTCCCTGCTCCTCCCTTCCTCCGCGGGATCCCGCAGCCCCAGGGGGTGATGCCGGCACTCACCAGGTTACGGAGCTGCTCCGTGGCCTCCAGCAGCAGCTCCTGGTGTCCCAAGGGCCACACGCCCAGTGCCTCCAGGGCCCCCGCGTCCAGCCCCAGCAGGTCGGGCCCCGATAGCCCCCAGGCCTCGAAGGGATACCCCTGCACCGCCGCGTCCAGCCCTGCCACACATCAGCGCCCCCTGCCAGTGTCCCCGCTGGCGGGTGACCCCAGGGTTGACCCCTGGCTGATGGAAGGGTCCTCTCCATGCCCCGAGTTCACCCGGCCTCAACCTAAACTTTGGGAACGGCCAGACCCCTTCCCGTCCCCCCCCCCGCCATCCAGGGCATGCCCCTCCCAGGAAGGGGATGAGGGACGGGAAGTACTGCCACCTCCAGCCGCATGTCCCCAAGCTGGGGACACCCCACCCCAGAGGCCGAGGACAGCCGGGGTCTCACCTCGGAGCCAGGCGGCCACCTGCGCGGGGCCCCAGGAGCCCACGGGCTCCATGGCGGCGGCGGGCCCGGAGCGGCGGCGGGCCCGGAGCGGCGGCGGGCGCGGCTCTCACCTGCGCCGGGCGCGGCTCCCACCTGCGCCGGCAGCCGCAGCCCCATTGGCGGGCCCGGGTGCCGCTCAGCGGCCCAGGACGGCCCAGGACGATCCCGTGGGGCGAGGCCGCGGTGAGTCACAGCCCGGACGGTGACACACGGCCGGCGGAACCCCCGGGAAATGATCCCCGGTGGCATTTCCCATGCAGCGAGGGCTGAGGCCCGACAGCACTTGTGACACCACTGGGAGACCCCCAGGTGCCCTGTGGGGGCAAAGTTAGGCCAGAAGAGCCTGAGGGAAGCCCCTGCTCAGCTCTGGAGGTTTTGGGGTGTCACCCCCCGTCCAAAGCATAACTCACACCCCTTTGCAAGTGGGGAAACTGAGGCATCCCCACACAGGCCTGCAGAGGGGTTCCCCCATAGCTGATCCCGGCCTTTCAGCCGCCCCAAATCCACCCTGGGCTGGCCCCGGCCCCCCCGCCTGCACCCGGGCTCCCGAACCCCCCCGCCCGGCGTGTCCGCTCCGGGGAGCAGCGGGCGCTGATCGCGGCTGACAGCTGCTGCTCCGCGCCCGCCCGGTGCCTGCGCCCTGCCCCAGGGGCCGCGGGGCCGCCGACGGACACGGAGCCCCTCGCCTGCTCTGCGGCTCGGGGGGTCCCAGCCCCGCTGCTGCCGCCCCACGGGGCCCGGCCCCGCTGCTCCCCGCCACGCCATGATCATCCGGCCCCGGCGCCTGACCCCGGGGTATTTCCGTCTGCTCCAGGTAAGGCCGAGCAGGGCTGCGGGAGCCCCGGGATGTGCCCACGCTGCCCACCAGGCCTGCTGGCAGCGGGAATCAGTCCCGGCTGTATCCCAGCTCCACGTTAGCAGCGACGATGCTGCCGATGGGGCCCACAAGTCCTGCACGGGGCACCCTAAAACCCCCCTGAGATGAGCAGAGATGCCCCCATTGCCTTTACACCACCCAGTGATGGGGACACTGAGGGCATGGCCCCAAGCCCCTCTCCCCGTGGGGTTTGGGGTACTCCAATGCTTCCCCCCTCTGCTCTCTGTGTCCCCACAGATGCAGCTGGCAGCAGGACGTGGGGCTGAGCCGGGGGGGCGGCTGCTGACCCCCCTGGCCCTGCTGCTGGCGGCCACCGGACTCTGCCTGTCCCTCTACAGCGCCCGGAGAATGGCTGACCCCGCCAAGGCCCCCCCGGAGCCGTGAGGAGGGGACTGGGGGGCCGTGGGGACAGTCCCCAGGGGGGTGTTGGGCCCCCTCTCCCCACCGGCCCCTTCCCGAGCAGGGCTGCTGCTGCGGCCCCTTTCCAGCTGACCTGCGCCACATCCAGCCCTTCCCAGCACGCCATGGACGCTCTGGGGATGGGGGACACGCGCCTGTCCCCGCCTGTCCCTGCTTTGGAGAACGGAGAAGCCGCTCCCAGCTCCGGAGCTGCCGGCTGAACCCCTGCTCGAGCCACGGGGAGACATCGGGACCCGGCCACCACACCAGAGGCTGGACGGACAGACAGAGGGACGGCAGAGCGGGGAGCTGCACCCATCTCATCCCCCACGGAGGCGGAGGGGCCTGGGGACGCCACTGGTGGCCACCGAGCCCCCCTGTCCCCATGGGAACGTGCGGCGGCTGCAGCCCCGCAGGAATGAGGCCAGCGCCGCGCGTTAGGTAACGGGCAGGGGGGACACGGGGCCGTGACGCGTCCCCTGGGCTGGCACATCCCGCTGGGATGGCGCTGGGATGGCGGCTGAGCCTTCCCTGCCCCCGCAGAGCTGCGGCTCTCCATCCCCCGGGGCCGGGGAGACACATCCGGGCAGGCTGCGTGGAAATAAACCCTTCCCTAGCCAGCACAGCTGTGTCACTGCTCTGCTTTCTCCCCAGCCTGGCAGGAGGGATGAATCGGGGACACTCACTCCGAAGGAATTTGGTGGCATTGTCACACAATGTCCCCTAAGGGGCACCAGCAGCAGCCCTGGCACACACCAGGCAGGGAGGCTGATCACACCACGCAGCCCCAGCCCTCCAGGAGCAGGAAATCACTTGCAGGGGATTTTAGGGGACAGGAGTTTTGAGTTTTTGGGGACAGGAGCCTCAAAGTGGCCTCACCAAGGGGACACCAGCACTCCCCTGTCAAGGCCCAAACCAGCTGCTCGCTGCAAACCCAAGTGCCCGATGGAGAGGTCACTCAAGCTCATATTCCCCACAAAAATCTGCCTGGGAACTCCCTGCCAGGAGGGCAGAGGGACTTTTACCACCAGGATGAGGCTCCTGGCACTCATCTTTGGGTAATGGGATAGAGCACAAAATGGACGTGTCCCCCCAGCCCTTGGGGGGACTGTCACCCTCATATTCAATGCTGCCACACTTTAGTTGACATATTTTAATGGGTGCATCACTGGAATAATCTCTGACCCAAGGACAGAGCAGAAACTGCTCCAAAAGCAGACAGACAAGTGTGCAGTCCCAGCAGCACTCAGAGAACAAGGAACTTGTCCCTTTCTGGACAAGGACACTCGGTGAGGGCACCCAGGGTCCTGCTGGCTCCTTCTCCTCCTTAGTGCCCTGGTCAGGGGGGCTGTGGGAGGAGCAGGGTGGTGGTGGCTGCCAGTGCTGGGATGTTTTTCTCACAAAGCTGAGGACAAAGATGTCCTTACAGAGCCACTCAGCCTCTCAGTCCCCTGTCCCCGTGCTCAGCTGGACGTCTCCATCTCGGTGACCTCCTCGAGGGGCTGTGTCTGCACCTCCACCTTCTTTGGGGGGATGTAGGAGCCCATCCCGGCGGCACGTTCAGCCTCCTCCTGTGTGTACGGAGTCTCACGCAGCTGCTTCAGCCTGGGGGGCACACAGGGAGTGAAGCTTCCAGCTGATCCTCCGGGCAGGACCAGCCCAGAGCTGCCACCCCCCTCACCCCGGGGAACTTGGGGGGCTGCCCCTCTTACCTCTTCTTGTGCACCTTGGATCTGAAGTGCTCCTTCATGCTGTTCAGGTCCACGAAGTAGCGCCTGGGATATGGAAGGATGGGGGTCAGGGGGACCCCGAGACTGAAGGAGCGCTGGGGAGGCTCCTACCGAGGGGCCAGGGCCCACCACAACCCTGCAGGGCCAGGGGTCACCCACCCTGAGACCAGGACGAGATACTCCCCCAGGGGTTAGAGCCGGGAGCCAGGCACAGCCCCGGGAGCAGGGCAGCCCCTCCCGGGGGACCGGGACCCCCAGGCCCGGAGCGCCCCTTTCCCACAGGCGCCTGTGACCCCCAGGATCAGGATGATCCCATCCCAGCGGCCAGGAACGCCAGGGACCAGGACACCTCCTCTCCCCTCCGGGAACCAGGAACCCCTCACGACCGGGAGCAGCCCATCCCGAGGTTGGAGCCCCCGCCGGTATCCCCCGGGATCCCCCGGTATCCCCGCCGCACGCACGCGCAGTGCAGGCAGTAGAACTGGGCGCAGCCCGGCAGGTCGGGGTCGATCTCCTGCCGCAGCAGCCGCGCGGCGTTCTCGGGCTTCAGGTCCGCGTGGATCTCATCCAGGTCGCGCCGGCGCCGCTTGGTCTTCAGCTGGCGGGCGAGCGAGTGCGCCCGGTGCGCCCCGGTGCGCCGCCCGTTCCGCGGGGACATGGCGGCCGCACGCCGCGCCGGGCCCAACTGCGCAGGCGCGGGGGCTGCGGGACACGCCCACAGAGCCAGGGCCCCGCCCACAGAGCCGGAGCCCCGCCTACAGAGCCGGAGCCCCGCCCACAGAGCCAGAGCCCCGCCCACAGAGCCGGAGCCCCGCCCACAGAGCCAGGGCCCCGCCCACAGAGCCCAGAGCCCGGCCCACAGAGCCAGAGCCCCGCCCACAGACCGCGAGCGCTGATTGGAGGCCACGCCCATCCCGAACAGGCCACGCCCCCCGGTGTCCCCGGTCCCGGGCCGGTCCCTGCGACCCCCCGAGTCCCGGTGCCGCCCTCCCCGCGTTATCGCCGTGTTCCCCCCGTGTCCCCGTGCTGCCCGTGCTGCCCCGGTCACCGCTGTGATGAGCCGGGCAGGGCTCAGCGCGCCGTGTCCCGGCACTGATCGTGTTTCGTCCGTGATCAATTATAGATGGGGACACGCGGCGGGGGGAGCGCGGAGCTCCAGCGCCCCTCTGCACCCCGGGGGGGCTGTCCCAGCCCTGGGGGTCCCAAGTGGGCGAGGGGCACCGGGGGGGCTGGGACGGGGGTGGTCGGGATGGATTTTGGGGGTGACCGGAGGAGCCGCCCCCGCGCTGCCCCCGGCTCGGCCCGGGCTCAGATTCCTTTTGTGCGGTGCAAGCGGCCGCTGAAACTTTAATGAAGCCACCGGATCGCCGGGTCACCCGTTCCGCCCGCCCCGCTGCCCGCGGCTCCCACCGGCTCCGGCCCCGCTGAGCCCCTCGCCATGGCCCAGGGCTTCTGGCGGCTCTACAAGGCCAAAGTGCTGCAGACCCTGGCGGGGCCGCGGCCGGACGGGGCCCTGCAGGACGAGGTAGGGTGGGGGGTCCCCAAAACGGGGTCACCAACCTCCCTGCCCCCCCCACCTGTCCTCACCGGGGGTTCGTTGCAGGGAGACCCCCCCGAGCTGATGGAGACGGCCGAGCCCCCCGCGCTGCTGGAGGAGGGAGCCAGCCCCGTGTCCCAGCTGGCCAGGAAGGTGAGGAGGGGCCGGGGGGCAGCGGGGCCGGGGGGGTCACGGGAGGCGGAGGTGCCCGGTGACCGCGGCGCTGCCCCCGCAGGTGCAGGGGGTCGGTGCCCGGGGCTGGCGGACGCTCTCATCCCTCTTCACCCGCGAGGACGAGCACCAGCTGCTCAGCCCGGAGCCCTGCCCAGACCAGTGAGTTACAGATCGCTGGGGGGGACCCCAGAACCCGGATCCAACCCTTGGGAACTGCCGGGCCTCCCCACACCCCCACCCCACCGCCTGCATCCCCTCCCCGGCCTGCACCGGGGGGAGCCGGCATGGAGGGGGGCACGGTGGGCTGGGGGGGGAGGTCCCTGCACCGACATCTCCATCCCCGCTCTCTCCCCAGCCCTTTGGCCGCTGAGCCCCCCGAGGTGCCCCACACCGAGAAGGCGCCCGGATTTTGGGATCTCTTTGCTACCAAGTGGCAGCAGGCGTCGGGGCCGGACAAGGCGGTGCCGCCCCCGGAGCCGGATGAGAGTCCCGGGGAGCCGCCGGGTGACGACGGCAGCGACCTGCGGGAGCCGGAGGAAGGGGCCTTCCACTGGGGCTTCCTGGCTGGCAAACTGGCCGAAATCCGGAATAAAACCGCCCCCAAGGGCAACTAGAGGAGGATGCACTGGCCGGGCTCTCCAGAATTTATTGTGGGCAGCGCCCCCGCCCGTGCCCGAGGCTCTGCTGAGGGTTTTGGGGTCACCTCTGCACCCCCGGGGGTGCCCCTTTTCCCTGAGCTTTCCTTGCCATCACCCTCCACAGCCCCACGGCCCCTGAAGCGGCACAACCCCAAGGGTGGGGAGGGGGAGCTGCACCCCCAGCCCTGGGACACCCCCACCACCTCACACACTGCCAGGCCAGAGAAAAAACCCCAAACAGATTTATTGGGGGCAGCTGTGGCCCCTGTTCTGGGGGGGAAGGGGCTGTGGGGTGGGCGCTGCCCACGGCAGGGGGCTCGGGCTCTGCCCACCCCCATCTGCAGCTGGAGCAGCACAAGGGGGGCTCAGTGGGGGCTGCAGGCCCGTCCCACCCCTGGGCTGGGGACAGGGACAACGGAGAGGATGTGTGACAGCACGGGGACAGCAGGGGGACAGCAGGGGGACAGCAGGGGACAGCAGGGGACAGCAGGGGGACAGCAGGGGACAGCAGCCCGCCAGCCCTGCGGCCATGGACAGACTCACCCGGGGCCGTCCCTTCCTCACCCGCCCCTCAGGTGCCCCCACCACGCTCAGCCCGTGGCCCTGGCGGTTCTCTCAGCCCGCAGCATCCCCACGGCACCGGGCTTGGTGCCACACGCAGCGAGGGCGAGGGGGCCACATGCAGCCCGCGGGAGCCCCGCGGGTGTCCCCGTCCCGGCCGGGCCGTCCCCGCTCACACCGTGGACTCCTTGGCAGCCGCCCAGGCTCTCTGGCAGCCGTAGAGCCATTTGATGACGCGGGCGTTGCGCTCCACCACCGACACGGCGGAGCCCAGGCGGGCGTCCGGCTCCTCCTCGCCCGGCCCCGCGTCCCCCTCGCTGCCCCCCGAGGCCCGCCCGGGCTCGGACTCGCAGGAGCCGCAGGCGCTGTCCCAGCCCGCGGGCCCGAAGCGCTCCCGGCCCAGCAGCTCCACCAGCGCCCGGTCCAGCCCGCAGTAGTTGAAGAATCGCTCCTGCTCCGACAGCGGCAGCGACACGCGCAGAGCCAGCGGCTCCTTCCCGGGGACACCGCGGGGCTGCTCCGCGGGGCTGCCGGGCACGGCGAAGATGCCGCCGCTGTCACCGCCGCTGTCACCGCCGCTGTCACCGCCGCTGTCGCCGCCGCTGCCGCCCCCCGGTGTCCGCGCCTCCTCCTTCTCCGCGGGCGCCCACAGCATGGGGGTCTCGGGGCTCGGGGGGGCTCTGGGTGCCTCTCCCAGCGCCCTGGCGGGGGGCGAGCTGGGGGTGTCTCTGAGGGGTCCCTGGAAGAGGCGCCGCACCAGCCCGGAGCCCTTGGCGTTCTCCTTGTCCCCGGCCAGGCAGTCCCGTTTCTGCCGGTAGATGATGAGGGAGTCGGGCCTCAGCAGGCGCCGGCTGCCGCTGCGGCGGGACACGGGGGACTGCGGGCACGGCACCTTCCGCGGCCCCTCCCGGCCGAGCTCGGAGCCCGGGCACAGCTCCCCGCACTGCTGCCGGGCCAGGCGCCGCCGCCCGTGCGGGGACAGCCGGGGCGAGCCCCGCAGCGCCGGTTCCTGCCGCCTGCTGATCACCTGCTGCGACTTGACGTACTTGGCCTTGTCGGCCTCCAGGCGCTCCACGGCGCTGGGTCTGCGGCCCCCGCTGCCCCCCGGGCCCTGCGGGCACTCGGGGCCGCGGTTCAGCCAGACCAGCGGGGAGCCGCGGCCGGGGGCCATGAGGCGGAGGTTGCCGGAGGCGCAGACGGCGAGAGCGGGGCTGCCCAAGGGCACCATCGCCCCTCGGGGGCTCTGCTGATCACCCTGCGCCCCTCGGAGCGGCCGGGCAGGGCTGGGGAGGCTCCCGAAGCTTCGCTCAGGCCCCGGATTCAGCCCTGGGAGGAGAGAGCAGAGTCAGGGTCAGCCCCGGGGGTGCAGCGGTGAGGAGGAGGAGGAGGAGGATGGGGCTGAAGCAGAGCTGAGGGTCCCCTCAGTGCCGCACGGGCAGCGAGTCCTGCCAGCCCAGGCAGGAAGGGAGAAGCGCCGAGCATCCGCCGGCTTCACCCGCATCCCAACAGGAAAAAATACCGGGGCCGGCCGCCGCCTCGTCTTCCCGAGCGGCACAACAAAGGCGTGCGGGCCGAGCTGGGAGCTGCCCCGCGGCTGGGGGTGCCTGGGGGTCCCCGGGCCGTGCCCCACACAGCCGGGCAGGGCTGGCAGGGAAGGTTCTCCCTTCCTCCGTGTGCGGAGGGCACGGGAACAGCCCCGGGTGACAGCGGGGACACGGGGCTGGGCAGAGCAGAGCCCACGGGAGCAAAGGAACCTCATTCCTCTGCCACGCAGCTCCGCACGCAGCCCAGGGAACCCACCCGAGTACTGAGGGGAAACTGAGGCACGGGGAGTGCCCGGCCCTGCCCTCCTGCGGGACGAGCTCCGGGTCCCGTGCCCAGGCTGGGACTGCCCGTGCCGAGGGGGCCTCGCCCTCCCCAGCCCAGCCCCGCGGGCACGACCTGTGCCAGGACCCGTGCCAGGACCTGTGCCATGACCCGTGCCAGGACCCGGGCCAGGACCCGTGCCAGGACCTGTGCCAGGACCCGGGCCAGGACCCGTGCCACGACCTGTGCCAGGACCTGTGCCAGAACCTGTGCCATAACCCGTGCCAGGACCTGTGCCGGGACCTGTGCCAGGACCTGTGCCAGAACCTGTGCCATGACCCGTGCCAGGACCCGGGCCAGGACCCGTGCCAGGACCTGTGCCAGGACCCGGGCCAGGACCCGTGCCACGACCTGTGCCAGGACCTGTGCCAGAACCTGTGCCATAACCCGTGCCACGACCTGTGCCAGGACCTGTGCCAGAACCTGTGCCACGACCTGTGCCAGGACCTGTGCCAGGACCTGTGCCAGGACCTGTGCCAGAACCTGTGCCATGACCCGTGCCAGGACCCGGGCCAGGACCCGTGCCAGGACCTGTGCCAGGACCTGTGCCATGACCCGTGCCAGGACCTGGGCCAGGACCCGTGCCAGGACCTGTGCCAGGACCTGGGCCAGGACCCGTGCCAGGACCTGTGCCAGGACCTGGGCCAGGACCTGTGCCACGACCTGTGCCAGGACCTGTGCCAGAACCTGTGCCAGGACCTGTGCCAGGACCTGGGCCAGGACCTGTGCCACGACCTGTGCCAGGACCTGTGCCAGAACCTGTGCCATGACCCGTGCCAGGACCTGGGCCAGGACCCGTGCCAGGACCTGGGCCAGAACCTGTGCCAGAACCTGTGCCATGACCCGTGCCAGGACCTGGGCCAGGACCCGTGCCAGGACCTGGGCCAGAACCTGGGCCAGGACCGGTGCCAGGACCCGTGCCAGGACCTGTGGCAGGCAGGTGGGGGATGCTCTCACTCACCTGAGGCCGCGCAGGGATGCAGGACTGGAATGCAGGGCTGCGATGCAGGGCTGGGCTGCAAGGCTGCGATGCAGGGCTGGGCTGCAGGGCTGGGATGCAGGGCCCCGATGCAGGGCTGCGATTCAGGGCTGCTCCAGTCTCACGCAGCTCCTGCCCCTCCGGCTGCCCCGGCAAGCTGAGCCCCGAGCCGGCAGCAGCCTCATATAGAGGATGAGGATGAGGAAGAGGAAGAGCCACCCATTAACCCCTGCCAGCCCAGCCCCGCTGCAGGAGCCCTCCCCGTGCCACCCAGCCCTGCCCCCGGCCCTGCCCAGCGTTTCCCCCTCCTCCCGCAGCTCCAGCTCACCTCTGCCAGCTCCCCCCTTCCTCCGCTTCCTTTCGGGAACCCGGCCGCGATTTCGGGATCTGCCCCAGGGATTTTTGCCTCCCGGTCTCTCCGTCCCCCTGCACAGGACGGGAGTGGGGCAGGGAATCCGTGACCTCCGCAGCGGCTGCAGCCACCCCAGGGTGCTGGGGCAGCTCGGGAGCCGGAGCCCACCTCGATCCTCCTCCCCAGGCTCCTGTCCAGGACGAAAGGTCCTTCTGGCACCTTCTGCGCTGGCGGTGAAAGGGTCACAGCCAGCCCCGAGCCGGTGGTTCCGGCCTCTCCCCCCGGGAAGGGCTGTAAATCGCAGGAAGCCACAATGGGCTGGAGCTGGCCCAGGGATTATTTTTACCGCTGCCCTCTTCCCTTCCCGAGGGCTCCCACAGGGACAATCCCGGCCCCTCCATCCCCAGCTCCAGCCCGGGGGGCTGCGAACGTGGCACTGGAGCAAGGGGGGAAGGACGGGCTGGGCTCAGACCCCCGGAGAGGGGCCAGAGGAAGCCCCGGGGCTCCCCAGGGCTCCCCCAGCCCCTGAACCCCTCTGGCCGCCAGTTTGGACGGAGAAAATCCCAACTGGGGCACAGCCCGGCCCTGATCCCAGGGACTGGGGAGGCTCCAGCGGGGACAAATCCATGGAATTCAGTCCCAGATCCCGGGATGAGAGGGGATCTGTCCCCCAGCACTCCTGTCCCACCCCAGTTCCTTCCTGAGGAGCTGCCCCGGGCCCAGTGCCGGGAACGGGCCCGGCTGTGCCCAGCACATTCCCGGCCGGCGGCAGCGGGGCAGGAAGGGGCGGGGGCCGCGACTCCTGGAACACGGGGGGGCTAAAACGGAGCTGGGCAGGATGAGAGGGGCCAGGCCTTGTTTGAGCTCTGCAGGAGCTGGAAAAAATTCCCAGTGACAGCAAGGAAGGGACAGACACCCCTGTAATAAACCTGGGGAGGAGCAGAGCTCTGTGCCCTGTGTGTGCAGGATGCACTGGAGCAAACCTGGTGGAACACAGGGAATGGGATCAGGCCAAGTGATGGAGAAACCCTCGGCAGCTCTGGGATTCCCTCATGGAATAACTTTAACTCCAGGCTAATGAATCACAGTTCATTAGGAAGTGAACAGTGAAATTGGAAAAAATTTATCTTCCAAGCTGTTCTAGTAAAGCCACGGGTGAGTAAGAGCAGCCTTGAAATCTCCTTTCCCTGGCAGCTGCAGCCAATTCCTCTGGGATGCTCTTCCCAAATCCTCCTTGGAGAACCTGCCAGGCACTCCCTCTTGAACTGGAATATTTGGCCAAGATTCCCAGACTTTGGGATAAAAAAAGGGAGGATTTGAGGGGCCCTTCCTGGTATCAACCCCCCAGGCAGGTCCTGCTTTTCCTGGTGGAAAAGGAGAGTCAGGGTCTCAGAGATCCAGGGGGTTTTGTCCCTGTGACCTCTAGGAAGGGCTTTACCCCATTTCCAGCCTCCTGTGGGTGCACCAGGGGGGTTTTGGAGTCATGTGGGTGCTCAAAGTCCCTTGGTTTTACTGAAGGTTACTCGGAGCTCTCAGTGTTGGAAGGGAGCACAGAGCTGGGCAAGCAAAACAACCCAGGTGAAACCAAACCACAGCTGGGGCCAGGTGTAGAAACTTCCAGAGTGAGAAAAGGCAGAGAAGGTCCCTGAAGGTCCCAGATCCTCCTCCCACATTTCCCTCTCCTGGTGAACCAACCCTGCTCTGACAGCCCTGGGTGACAGAAGCCACCGTGTCCTGCTGGGTTCTTTCCAGATGCATTTCTCCTTTCAAAAATCAATTTAAAAAAACACTCAGGTGCAGCCGGGAATGCAGCACTGGTGCCCCAGCGAGCTCCCCCCACTGCCTGGTTCAATTCACAGCAGCTCCTCCTGCCTGAGGTCCGGGCAAACGCCACCCTGGGGAGCTGGGGAGGAGCCAGGGAGGGCCCGGCCTTTCCCCCGGGCCAGGGCAGGGCTGCAGGGCTCGTTGGGCCAGTTTAAAAATACCGAGGGTTCAAACGGGCACGAATAATCCTGAGAGCAGCGCCCGAGCCGGGCCAGCACCCGCGTGTCCCCGCAGTGGGAACTGGAGCAGCCCGGGAGAGGCTCCCTGGATGTTCCAACCCCAAAAAGGCTCCAGAGCCAGGGCAGGGAGGGCTGGGCAGTGCCGGGAACCCAGGGACAGCCAGGACAGACAGAAGGAGCTGCTGGGGTTGAGGGAGGCAAGCCCAGGGTAAGGATGGAGGCCTGAACCCATCGCTGCTGCAAAGGTTTTTAGGTTCCAACCTGGTTCCACCCCAAACCTGAGGGTAAAGAGGCTCAAGAACCCCCGGGCTGTGGCTCCTCCTCCAGCCCATCCTGGGGTCACTTGACACCTCCCTGCTCCCAAAAATGGGGTTTGAGATTCCCCAAAACACTTCCAGAGCTCCCTACCAGCACTTGCAGCGGCTCAGCCTGGCATTCCCACCCCGCCGTGTCCCTCTGGATGCTCTGCGGCATTCCAGGACATCCTGGAGCAGCTCAGCCTGGAATTCCCACCTTCCCCGTGTCCCTCTGGATGCTCTGCGGCATTCCAGGACATTCTGGAACACGGACCAGCACCTGCAGGAGCTCAGCCTGGCATTCCCACCTCCCTCAGGCGCTCTGGATGCTCTGCAGCATTCCAGGACATTCTGGAACAGCTCAGCCTGGAATTCCACCTTCCCCGTGTCCCTCTGGATGCTCTGCGGCATTCCAGGACATTCTGGAACACGGACCAGCACCTGCAGGAGCTCAGCCTGGAATTCCACCTCCCCGTGTCCCTCTGGATGCTCTGCGGCATTCCAGGACATCCCGGAGCCCGGACACACGGACACTGCACCTGCAGCCCGGACAGCAGAACCGAACCGCCCCCGCCAGCTCCGCCCACCGAGCTCGGTGTTTAAACGCTCCGAACTGGTTCTCCCTGGGCCGGTCCCTTCCGTCCCCAAACCACCGGGAAGGATCCGAACCACGCCAGCCCTGTCCCACGGGAGGATCCACGGGAGCAGAGGGAAGTGGAGCAAAGGGAAAAGCCACAAAAATCCCTTGGGCAGCCCAGAGAACACCCGAGCCCATCGGGGGGGCAGAAGTTGTTTCCCTGCAGGGAGGGGAGCTCCGAGGGCAGCTCTGGTGAAACCAAAACCAAACAAAAACCCCAACAAGGAGAGGTCCCGGTGCCAGCTGGAGCCCGGAGCCTCTGCAGAAAACACGGCCGAGCTTGGGCTCTCCCAGCCCGGATGGGGCTTTAATTATATTTAATTTCTGTGCCAGGGCATTGCCCTGCAGATTTCCCCGCCCTCCCTATGGGCTAAATATATTTGCAGTACAGTATTTACTATATATATAATGTATATATATATACGGTTTATTTTTCTTCATTTTGTGGGGAAGGAATTCAGCTTTTTTAGGCAGAATCCCCCTTTTTAAGGCAGATTTTAAATACAGACGTATTTAAAATCACCACTCTTAGAGCTAACCCAAAGTGGGACATTCTCTTTTACTAAATGTCTTTACCCCCTAAAAAACCAAATCTAAATCCAAACTGCATTGACTTAAGGACAAGGCTCCTGCCAGGTGGGAATTCGCCCATTCCAGGCGGGAATCTGCCCCTTCCAGATGGGAATCTGCCCATTCCAGGGGGGAATTCGCCCATTCTAGGCGGGAATCTGCCCATTCCAGGCGGGAATTCGCCCATTCCAGGTGGGAATTCGCCCATTCCAGGCGGGAATTCGCCCATTCCAGGCGGGAATCTGCCCATTCCAGGCGGGAATCTGCCCATTCCAGGCGGGAATCTGCCCATTCCAGGCGGGAATCCGCCCATTCCAGGTGGGAATCTGCCCATTCCAGGCGGGAACTTGCCCATTCCAGGCGGGAATTCGCCCATTCCAGGGGGGTACCTGCCCATTCCAGGGGGGAATCTGCCCATTCCAGGCGGGAATCTGCCCATTCCAGGCGGGAATCTGCCCCTTCCAGGCGGGAATTCGCCCCTTCCAGGCGGGAATTCGCCCCTTCCAGGCGGGAATCTGCCCATTCCAGGCGGGAATTCGCCCATTCCAGGCGGGAATCCGCCCATTCCTGGCACCAGGAACCCACAGGGGACAGGGCTGGGCTCGGGTTTGCTGTGGGTGTAAGAAATTCCAAAAGGAAACTCACAGCATTCCCAGATCCCTCTGTGCGGAGCACTGCTAATTAAAACATGCAAATGAGGTCACGGATAAGTGATGACGTTTCCTCACCTTCGCTCCCAAGGTTTCTCAGGGCATGTGGGAAGAGCAGGACGCTGTCCCTGGAGGGCAGCACTGACTGAAAGCATTTCCCTATAAAAAGTCCTTAAAACTTCATCGAAATTCAAGATTTTATTTCAAAACCAGTCATGAACTTAATAAATTACACAATAATTTTCCTCATTATAAATTCTCCATAAAATATATTTTACAGTTTTTAAAGAAAAACATGGACCAAAAAAAAAAAGAAAAACTCTTTCCCAAGTGCTGAGAAGTGTCTTGACTTTGTGTCACGCTGGTGAACGACCCCGCAGCTGCTACAAGAACTTGATTTATTTTCTCAAAACAAAGACCTCAGACAACAAAAAACCAAAAAAAAATCAAAGAGAACACAGAGCTCGAGGACTACCAGTGTCACCCAACAGCGAGGATAAGCACCATGAGAGGGATTTCAGGTACCCCCAACCTATAAAGTGGCAATCAGTGCAAAGAAACACTTTGGGAGTCAAACACCCCAAAATTTCCCTGTGCCAGCCCCTCATCTCTGCCCTGCAGGCAGTGGAACCCTGCAGAGGGGCCTGGGGTGGTCACAGAGCACCTCAGAGGGGAGCAGGGATATCCTGGTTATGATTTTGGGGTGGGTGAAAGGGGGATGCTCACCCCTCATTGTTAAAAAGCTCCCGAATTTAACAGGAATTAAAAACCCCCTTCAAGTTTTTCTCCCCCAGTGACGCTGCTGGGATGTGAGAAGTGGGAGGCAGAGTTGGCACAAGCAAAGTGTGTTTGAGAGTCACTCCCTAAAAGGATGAAGTGAAATATCAGGAATTAAAAGCTAAGGCCAGCTGGGTGACAGCACCAGGTAAGAACCACCTGGGGCCTGTGAAGCCCCAGAAGTTGGGTGGAATCAGAATCCTTTGCTTTTGGAAAAACAAAAAAAATCAGATTTTGTTTATTTGCACTCGAAGAATAAACACTGAGTGCTCAGAACTGCTGTCCCAGCAGTTACAAATTACAAATTACACAAGGAAATACTTACAGCCATTTTCAGGTAGGATTTGGGTGGTGGAAAACAAATTGAATTTTGTAAAGAAAATTTGCCTTTCCTGCAGCTTTAAAGGCAATTTTAAAGACTCTGCTTTTCTCCAAAAGGTCAGAGTGGATGGGGAAGGTCAGTCCTGCACCCAAAAGAACAAAGTGTGGTGCTGCTGTCAGCCCTGCAGTGAAACCTCTGCCAGCCTCCATCTGCTCTGCCCAGCCAGAGCTGGGGATAAGCAGCTTCAACTGCTCCAAACCCCAACCTCCCATCTGTGCTCTTCAATAAAGATCAATTCTTTAAAAGGAGGAAAAATTAAAAAATAAAAACCAACAACAAGACTGCCACCTTTCACATACCTGTGACTGAGCTCTGTCCCAGCTCTGACAGCAGGTGAGGGGCAGGGGACAGAGCCACCACCTCTGTCCCCTCTCTGTCCCCTCATCCCCCCTGGATTTGGGGCAGTGCCAGAGAGGAAAGGCCATCACTGTTGGGATTATTAGTTGGATTTGGTTAGTGGGAAAACTCTGCTGCCACCACATTTTGGAGGATTTTAAGATTATGCTGCTGGATTCCCTCATCCACATTGCCACAAACTGAGGGCACAGAGCTCTGCTGAGATAAATCCTCGAGGTGCTATGGGATTGTGGACACCAGGGCAGAGAGCGTGTTGAGAAAAGGCAGATTAATTGATTAATAAAAGCAAAATCAAACGATCAATGACCCAGCCCCCCTGCCAGCACCTGACTGTACATTTTTAATTTGACTCCCTCAGTGATGAGCTGATTAAGCTCTAAGTGCTAAGATCAGCCACATGAGCACTTTGAAAGCAGCTGATCCCCTTGCATTGCTTTTTTTTTTTTTGTTGTTTACAAAGTCAAGTCTTTGAAATTAGATAACAAAAATAAATAATAAAGCCATTCAGGCCTGGGGAAGAAGGAGTTTTTCTCACCCTTCTTCACCCAGATTTCTAGCAGACCCCAATCATCCAGACCCACAGCAAATAATTTAAGTGCCACACACTCCCAGTCACTCATATACATAAATATATACACAGATTACATTACAAAGCCTCAAGATTTGCACTGCCAGCATGCAAATCTTTGTTTTTTTGTTTTCCTTTTCCATGAGAGTTCCTAATACTGACATAGGAAACTGGAATGTGTGAGACACTCCAGCACAGAGTGCTGGAAATCAAGTAGTGTTGGCTCCTGCAACATCCCCCTGCCGGTGCACACCGAGGGACAGCCTCACATCTCACTCTGGGATTTCACCCCACGGCCAACTCAACATTCCTGTCGGGAAACTCCAGCTGGGTGCAAAGCACCCAGGACAGCCCCTCACGTGTCCCAGCTGCTGTCCTTGAAGGCGATGTTGACCAGTCTCAGCTCCAGCTCAAAGGCGTCCGGCCTGTCCTGCGGGTTGGCCGCCAGCATCTCCTTGATCAGCTGCTTCATGCGGGCGTTCATGGATTTCTTCTTGACGGGGATGAGCAGCTCCATCTTGGGGTTCTCCAGCAGCGCCTCTCCCACGGGCACGATGGCCGTGCCCTGCCTGACGTAACTGCCCAGCAGCTCCTTCTTGGTCTCGGTGTCGATGAAGGTGATCCTCTCCAGCATGGCCCAGATGATGATGCCCAGGGCGAAGATGTCCGCCTTGGCCGTGTAGTGTCCCTCCCACACCTCGGGGGCCATGTAGAAGTCGGTGCCGCAGGCGGTGGACAGGAAACACTTGTTGACGTTGACGGGTTCCTCGGGGTTCTGCCCCGAGGCCGAGCACACCTTGCTCAGCCCAAAATCCGCCACTTTGAGCGTGGGCTCGGGGTCGCTGGCGCCCGCCCTGCCCCGGGAGATGAGGATGTTGTCGGGTTTGAGGTCCCGGTGGATGATCTGGTTCTTGTGCAGGAAGGCCAGGGCGCTGCTGAGCTGCAGCATGAAGCTGGTGTTGGTCTTGCGGTTGGGCTTGCGGGACAGCAGGTACTCGTTCATGTCTCCCCCGTCACAGAAATCCATCACAAACCACAGGTAATAAGCACTTTTGGGGTCAAAGGCTATTTCTCCTTTTAATGAGGTTTCTACAAGCTGCAACGAGGAAAAGAAATGTCGTAACCACCTGATGATCACGAGAAGGAAAGGGTGGAGAAATGTGTGAGATCGGGATCTTCATGGAGAGGGGGAGTTTGGGTTGGTTACACAGAAGGAATCCTTCCCTGTGGGGCTGGGCAGGCCCTGGCACAGGTGCCCAGAGAAGCTCTGGCTGCCCCTGGATCCCTGGAAGAGTCCAAGGCCAGGCTGGAGCAACCTGGGATAGTGGAAGTGTCCCTGCCCATGGGAATGAGATGAGTTTAAAATCTCTTCCAACCCAGACCATTCTGCTTGACCCTCCTCTCAACAATCCAGAGAGCAACGGGGGAAAGAGAACATTATGCAAATGTTTTTAGGTAAAAGAGAGAAAAAAAAAATCACAATATATTTGCCAGCCTCCTTATCTTCACTCGTGTGGAGCATATCAAGCTCAGGCTCCTGCCCAGAAGCAGAGCTCGACCCTGATAACAGAATTTTTAAAGATACCCAGTGGCCATTGCCCTCCCATCTGTCCCAGCTGGACAGTGTCCCACCCTGACAAAGCCTGTCCCACCCACTTTGCCAACAGCTTTTCGGGATAAACAAAGTCTCACAAGTAACTCCACACAGCTGTATTTATCCATGAGAGATTCTTAAAGCCTGTTCTCCATTCCTGACACGTTAATGGATTCCAACAAGTTAACACAGGATCCCTGAACTCGGGAGAACGCTGATCTGCAGGCACAGCTGAGCACAGAACACCCTTCCCACCATCATTACCCACAAGGTATTTCAGGAACACAAGTTGAACAGCCAGTTCTTACAGCTGCTTCACACAGAAAGCAAAGTAAAACCTGCAATCACTTCACTAATCCTGTTTACACAACTGCGTTTGCCTCTTCAGCTCCTCTGAGGTGGCTCTGGAAGGAAAGTCCTGCAATTATTTCTGTTAGTAGTAAAGCAATGGACACTAAATCAAACTGCCTTTCAAAAATGAAAGGGTTTGTTAATATCTAGAGAAGCATTTTGAAAAGCTTTTAAAAAGTGACCTTTTCAAGAGAAAAAATGGTAGTAACTCACAGCTATCTCCCCTGACCAAGTCCAACAGTAAATCTATTTTAGAGCTAAAAAATGCCTTATTTAGGGTTTATAGTCAGGAACAGTGAGATTAGGGTATCTCAGGAGAGCAGGGAGTCTCCTCTGCCAAGAGGGCACCAACACAGTCACAGGAGCTGCACTTGCAGACGCTGTGAGAGTTGAGACAACAAAATCCACCCCTCACATCTGTGACAGTGGCAGAGAACCAACAGACAGAGCTGACAGGACTCAAACTCTACAGATTTGGTTCAGCTGGCACTGAAATCTGCCCCAGAGCCCTGCAGGAAAGGATCTGCTCACACTCAGCTCAGCTCTGCACCATCACCCAGGACAGGCTGAGCCAAGGGGGTCTGGCTGTCCCTGGTTTAGCCCAGGCTGCTCCACAGTGACCCTGCCAGTCAGCTCAGCTCTGCCCTTTGCCCTTCCCTTGGAGCAACAAAACAATCCGAGCTGTTTGCACCTGGCAGGGCCAGATCCCTGCGCCAGCTGCTCGCCAGCACCTCCATCCCAGCCAGGGCTCCCAGCGGGGAGCTCTGCCCCACCCTGCAGCTCCACCGTGGGGCTTTTGAGGCTCCTCCCTGCACAACCGCCCCTGGCAGCTCCACTAAAACCAGGAAGGCAAAGCTCTGACTTCTCCCCCATGAGCTGGCCGGGGTTGTGTTAGCCTAATCCTTCCAGGAAAACAAGTCAGGAACAGCTCCCATGCCACAGGGGGTTGGCAAAGGCAGGAATGTTCTCAGGCTCAGACAGCACCCAGGGCTGCTCACCAGCAAATGTCCACAGCAGACAGCAGAACGACAGAGAAAACTGAAATAAGGACTGACTTGGGACAACACAGCAAACACTGAGCAGGCTGCTGCCTTTTTAAACACAAATTTCTGCCTGGGGTGGTTTGTACTTGGGGCTGCTTCTTGACAAGGGAATTAATTAGATTGTCTTTCAATGTCTTTCCATCTTCAAACATACACATCTCCAAATTTAAAGGACAATCTCAGAGTGATATGTATTCCCTAATTTATACCTTTACCACTCTTTGAAGAGATTAATAGTTATTTATGAAAAAATAAAAACAGTTCATGACGTGCTACCAACTGCTTGTTGTTTCTGAAAGAATTTGAAGTGTTTGCTTCCCATAAATCAAGACACTGATTTTTCCTCTTCCAAGGACACCCAGGATGGAATTCCTCCAAGTTCTGTCCCAGGACAGAATGCTCTTTAACCTGCAGCTGCCAAGAACTGCACAGCCTGCACATCCCCTGGGCTTCACCTGCAGGGCTTCCTCAAATTATCAAAGCAGATTTGCATTAAATACAAATGCTGGACTCTTTTAGAGCAGCACAGCTTCAAACCCAAGATCCAGGTGATTGTTGTGTGTTTTTTTAAAAGATTTCTGTTAAACTCTGGGTGTCAGCAATGCAAACAATCCCCTGGCCTGAGCAACACCTCAAACCAACAACCTCAGCTGCCCCACCTCCTTCCCCCCAGCTCCACATCTCTGTTTAATTAAAGATCTTTGTTAAATTTCTTAAAGATCTCTGTTGAACTCTGGGTGTCAGCAATGCAAACAATCCCCTGGCCTGACTGAGCACAGCTCAAACCCCTCAGTTGCCCCACCTCCATTCCCCCAGCTCCACATCTCTGTTAAATGAAAGATCTGTTAATTTTTTTAAATTTAAAGATCTCTGTTGAACTCTGGGTGTCAGCAATGCAAACAATCCCCTGGCCTAACTGAGCACAGCTCAAACCCACAACCTTGGCTGCCCCACCTCCTTCCCCCAGCTCCACATCTCTGTTAAATTAAAGATCTCTGTTTAATTTTTTAAATTAAAGAGCTGTGTTAAATTTTTTTCAATTTAAAGATCTGTGTTAAATTTTTAAAATTTAAAGATCTCTGTTAAACTCTGGGTGTCAGCAATGCAAACAATCCCCTGGCCTGACTGAGCACAGCTCAAACCCCTCAGCTGCCCCACCTCCATTCCCCCAGCTCCACATCTCTGTTAAATGAAAGATCTGTTAAATTTTTAGAATTAAAGATCTGTTAATTTTTTTAAATTTAAAGATCTCTGTTGAACTCTGGGTGTCAGCAAAGCAAACAATCCCCTGGCCTGAGCAACACCTCAAACCAACAACCTCAGCTACCCCACCTCCTTCCCCCCAGCTCCACATCTCTGTTTAATTAAAGATCTTTGTTAAATTTCTTAAAGATCTCTGTTGAACTCTGGGTGTCAGCAATGCAAACAATCCCCTGGCCTAACCGAGCACAGCTCAAACCCCTCGGCTGCCCCACCTCCATTTCCCCCCAGCTCCACATCTCTGTTAAATGAAAGATCTGTTAAATTTTTTAAATTAAAAGATCTCTGTTAAATTTTTTAAATTAAAAGATCTCTGTTAAATTCTTTAAATTTAAAGATCTCAGTTAAATTCTTTAAATTTAAAGATCTCTGTTAAACTTTGGGGGTGTCAGCAATGCAAACAATCCCCTGGCCTGACTCAGCCCAGCTCAAACCCCTCGACTGCCCCACCTCCTTCCCCCCAGCTCCACATCTCTGTTAAATTAAAGATCTGTTAAATTAAAGATCTGTTAAATTTAAAGATCTCTGTTCAACTCTGGGTGTCAGCAATGCAAACAATCCGCTGGCCTAACTGAGCCCAGCTCAAACCCCTCGGCTGCCCCACCTCCTTCCCCCCAGCTCCACATTTCTGTTAAATTAAAAATCTCTTAAATTTAAAGATCTGTTCAACTCTGGGTGTCAGCAATGCAAACAATCCCCTGGCCTGACTCAGCCCAGCTCAAACCCCTCAGCTGCCCCACCTCCTTCCCCCCAGCTCACGGTCACCGATTCCTTCCACCCCGTCCCCTCGGCCTCGAGTACCTGTAAGTACAGGGAGGAGCTGGAGCCATGGGACATCTTCTGCACCATGCCATCTTTCTGCAAGATGCACTCCTCCAGGTGAATGACGTTGGGGTGCTGGCTCTTGATACTGCTAAGGGCCCAGAACTCGCGCAGAGCCAGTTCCACGTTCTCGGGAGCGTGGCACCGGATCTTTTTCACGGCCACGCGGGCACAGGTCCTCCTGACGACCGCTTCGTACACCACACCATAACTGCCACGACCAACCTCCCGAATTAGATCGTACTTAGGCTGGCTACTCACCATCTTCAAGAGCAAAGGTTCTGGGGAAGGGGGAAAAACCCACAGAACTAAAACTTAGGCACAGGAACCGGGCTGTATTTTCCCCCCTAGGGGCTGGCGTGCCCAGACCCCACTGTTAACGGGGGTTTGGTGCTAGAACATTCCAGAAGCTCCTCCATAAACCTGCACCTGTTGCCACAAAGCAGGTGAAAGGGAAATCACATCTTAACGTTAAAAATTCAAATACAGCCCGGCGTGTTCAAGGTGGCAACAATTCAAACCTAGACTGGTACGGTGCTGAGACAGGACTGCCGAGAGCGCTCCTGCTCTGCTCCCTCAGTGTCTTCTGTGAGCATCTGCAGGGATAACAGGAGGGTGGCATGCTCCCCATCCAGCCTGGAGAGCACAGCAGGTCCCAGCAGAAGCCCCTGGTTGGGCAGTATTTTAATAAGTATTTTAATAAATTTTAGTATTAAAACCACAGATTTTAATTAACTGCCTCTTTGTGGAGGTGACTGCAGGAGCAAATGTTTCTGTTATAATTAATTTTACTCAGAAAATAGAAAGCTTCAAATGCTCCCTGTTTCGTTTTTTGAGTGTTTTTTTTTTTTTTTTGAGGTGACTGATTTTTCACCAAGCCTCCTCTGCATGAGGAATCTACAGCTATGAAAGGTTAAAAAGGATAACTGATTGCAGAAGTTTGCACCCAGCATCTAACTTTCACTTTTGCTCAACAGAGCAAGGACAAAAGTTAAGTTATTGCTCTGAAAGTAAAACAAGAGACACACACACACAAAAAAAAAAAAAAAGAAGGAAAAAAAAAAGCCACCAAACCCTGCTGCAGATTTATGACCCTCCCTGCACGCTGCCCTACAAGATTACAAACCAAACACCAGCACCACCTTCACACAACCAAACTAAAACGGGACACTGACTAGAGACAGCAATAAATTAAAATAAAAAAATAAAAGCTTGACTAGCCAAGGATCACTGGTCAAACAGAATGAAACACAAAACCAAAATAAATAAATAAATAAAATCACACTGATAGATCAGAACTACAATAGCTTTAGGACAGCCAGTGATAAAGGCAATTCTCTTTATGTCAGGCAATAAGGACCACATTGAAACATTGTTATTAGTAGGAAGCCTTCAAGTATTTCCACTGCTTTAGGCTTTTTTATTTTAAGAAAAAAACAAAAAAAAGAAAAAGAGAGAGAAAAAAGGTATCATCAGTCTCAGGCAATGCTACAGTGATATTTTAACCTTTCAGCAGAGCTGTGTGATGGACATTTGCAGCAAGGTTTGGAACCAAGGTGTGACATGTGTGAGAAACCCAGGAGAATCCGCTCAGGGGATGGGCCGAGGCTGCACCTGCACAGGGCTGCAGCTCCACGTTAGAGCCCGGACACTGAGATCCGATGGGCCAACAAGGGCAGGAGCTGTCATTTCCCCAGCGGCCAAATAACTCCGGGGGAAAACACCGCGCTGCGTTCCTCAAACACGGCCACACCGGGTTCCCAGCGGGCTGTCACCGCGGCCCGGTCACCGAGCCGAGCCCCGGGGCTGTCACCGCGGCCCGGTCACCGAGCCGAGCCCCGGGGCTGTCACCGCGGCCCGGTCACCGAGCCGAGCCCCGGGGCTGTCACAGCGGCCCGGTCATCGAGCCGAGCCCCGGGGCTGTCACCGCGGCCCGGTCACCGAGCCGAGCCCCGGGGCTGTCACAGCGGCCCGGTCACCGAGCCGAGCCCCGGGGCTGTCACCGCGGCCCGGTCACCGAGCCGAGCGCCGGGGCTGTCACAGCGGCCCGGTCACCGAGCCGAGCCCCGGGGCTCCCCCGGCCCGCGGTGCCGCCCGAGCGCTGCGGGGCCCCGGGGCCGGGCCCGGCCGAGCCCACACCGGGCCGAGGCCGCCGCTCGCTCCTGCGGGCCCGGGCAGCGCCGCCCGCCGCGTTAACGACGGTAATTATGGGATAATATAAATATATCAATAATAGAGATAATATAGATAATATAAATGCACCCCTCCTGCTGGGGCCGGCCGCACCGAGCCCCCACCTGCGGTTGTGAGGGAAGCACCGGCGCACCGCTCGCCCCAGAGGGGGAGACGATGCCGGCCCGATGGGCCGGGCCCGCAGGAGCGGGTACAGGCCCCCCCAAACCTGCAGCGCGGATCCCGCCCCGCTACAACCCCCCGGGGGCCGGGGAGGATGTGGGGCCGCCCCCGGGCCGGGAAAAGCCGCGTTACCTCAGCGCCGCCGCCGCCGCCGCCCGGCCGCCATCTTAGGGCTGCGCTCCGCCCGCCTTCCTCAGCCGCGGCCACGCCCACCCGACACGCCCACCCCGACACGCCCACCACTTGGCCACGCCCCCCTCGGGCACAGCGCCCTGTGATTGGTCAGATCAGGGGGCGGGGCGGGGCGAGCGCGGTGCGCGTTTAATTGCATTAATTTAATTAATTACTTAAATTTCTGTTTATTAATTAGGAAGGAAGTGTTGCCTGTGAGGGTGGGCAGACCCTGGCAGAGGGTGCCAAGAGCAGCTGTGGCTGCCCCTGGATCCCTGGCAGTGCCCAAGGCCAGGTTGGACACTGGGGCTTGGAGCAGCCTGGGACAGTGGAAGGTGTCCCTGCCAGGGCAGGGGTGGCACTGGATGAGCTTTAAGGTCCTTCCAAAACAAACAATTCCGGACTCTGATTTATTGCTTGGCGTCCAGAAAAAAAAATCAGTACAGCTCGTCTCACCCTTGGTTGTGTTCTGGCTTTGTGTGACAGTGACACAAGAGCTGTCACCCCCTCTGTTCCCTGTTCTGTGCCATGGCCCCCTTTCCTCCCCAGGGTGCAGGGCTGGAAGTGCCCCCCATGCCCAGGAGCTGGGGGCGCGGGGCTCCTGTCACAGACCCTGCTGTGTCCTCAGCCATTGCAAAGCCATACCTGGGGCATTTGGGGAAATGCCAGAGCCACCTCCTGCTCAGAGCCCTTGGCAGACCAAGCAGACGGAGATTCATTCTGGCAGGGAGCTCTGCAGGGTTAATTGGGAAGGATCCCAGGGGTGATTAATGCCCCGGGTCCTGCCTAAGCTGTCCCAAGCCAATTAGGGGCCAACGAGCCCCTTGTGGGTTCGGAAAGCTGCTTATGGCATTACAACCCCTCCGTGCCTGTGAATCCCCTTAATCGAGTCCAGAAGCAATTAGTTAATCAATGTCACCCAGGGCAGGGCCACGTCTTGTCTGGGTCCGGGCAGGGTCCGAGCCCCACGTGCCCTCCCGGGTGCCCGGCCAGCCCCGCTCTCCTGCCAACGCCTCGCTGGCAGAGCCCCAAGTGCCGGAACGGGAACAATTTTGCAAGATGTGCCTGGCGGGTCCCGGCACAGTCACTCGCTGCACACGTGAGCCGGGGCGGAAGGAGCCCCAAAACAGCTGTGGGGCTGCCCTGGGCAGGGAGAGGAGGGGGTCAGTGCACCCCGACACTGTGTGCCTGCACATCCAGGTGCCCGTGTGTCATACACCTGTGTACCTGTGCATCCATTTATCCAGGTACCCGTGCATCCCTGCATCCCTGCACACCTACACCTGTGCAGCCCTGCAGCCCTGCAGCCCTGCACCCCTCCTGCCCGCAGTCCCTGTGGACACCGCCGCCACCCCGCCCCACCCTGTCCCCCCATCCCCACCCATCCGTGCCAAGGCTCGGGTTACCCTCTGCCGGGCAGTGCAGTGCTGACAGCTCTCCCTGTGGCCAGCACTGGCCCCTGGCCAGCTGGGCATCGTGTCCGGGAATGTTTTCAGCTCACCCTCTGCCCCCCCCCAGCCGTTTCTGGGTCAGCTTTTGAACCCCAGCAGCGGAGCCAGCTGGGTCACGGCTGTGACATCGCTGTGGGGAGCAGCCTGGGCAGCCCCCGCTGTGTCTGGGGTCATAGGGGAGCCCCCCAGCCCCTGCCTGGGGAGGGGACACCCCACTGCATGTGCCAGGCATGGGGGCTGCGTCACCCAGAGCTGCCTGTGCCCTCCAAGCACGCAGGGAGCCCCTGGCGAGGTGTGTGAGTGGTGGTGTTTTGGGTGGGAAAGGGACAAACTCTGTTTAAGCCACCCCCAAGTGTGCCTGGTGCAGCTCTGCCTGATTTCTGGAACAACCACAATGTCCCAATGACCACCGGGCTGGTGTTTGCCCCTCCTTGCCCCGACCCTGATCTGTTTTGGGGTCTCCGGATGTGCAATCCCTTGGCCGCGGGGCAGCTCGTGGCTCTGTTTACCCCGCAGCTCCAGTTTGGGCACGTCGGCGGCACGGGCGGGCAGCGCCTCCTGGACAGCCTGTGCCCGTCTTGTTTACCGGCCCTTCCCGACGCTTCAGCGCCGTGTGACAGGTGCTGTCCCCGGACACCCGACACCGCGGCGGGGCCGGGATCCGCGTGACCGGGGAGCGCTGTATAAATAGCGGGGAGAGGGGCGCCGGCAGCGAGAGCGCTGAGAGGAGAGCACCGAGCAGCCCATGGATTTGCAAGCCGGTATCCTGCAGGATGGCAGCCCCATGGAGAGCCTGGAGAAGCAGCTGATCTGCCCCATCTGCCTGGAGATGTTCAGCAAGCCCGTGGTGATCCTGCCCTGCCAGCACAACCTCTGCCGCAAATGCGCCAACGACGTCTTCCAGGTCAGGCGGGGTCCCCGTTCCCGGGCTGGGGGGCACTGGGATATTGTGGGGGTACCGATGGACCCCCCCTGATGTTGATTTTCCCCTCGCAGGCCGCCAACCCGTACTGGCAGAGCCGGGGCAGTGTGATTTCGGGGGGCCGGTTCCGGTGCCCCTCGTGCCGCCACGAGGTGCTGCTGGACCGCCACGGCGTCTACGGGCTGCAGAGGAACCTGCTGGTGGAGAACATCATCGACATCTACAAGCAGGAGTGCTCCAGGTGGGCACGGGCGGCCGTGGCTGGGGGGCACGAGGGGATTTGGGGACGTGGGGACACGGGGAGGGCTCCGTCCTGTGCCCCAGCACCAGCACTGAGACCCCAAAGATGCACCTGGGGGTCTTTGTGCTCTGTGACCCCCAATTCAAATCTTTTCCTGACTCAAATCTTCCTCCCTCGACCAAAATCTTCCTCCCTGGACCCAAAACTTCCTCCCCCAACCCAATTCTCCCCTCTGTTTGTGCCTCTGGCTGTCCCAAGGGGATGGCAGGTCCCTGGGGGGGTGGTGGCAGCTGGTCCCTGTCCTGCTGCCCCCCGAGGGCTCTTTCTGGAACATTCGGTGGGAGATAAGAGGTGTGGGGAAGGAATCCAGGCTCTGCTGGTGACAGCGGGCACTGAGGCTGATAAGGGACAGAGGGACAGTTTGGGGGGGGCCCGGTGGGTACAAACACGAACCTGGGGGGGGACAGAGGGGTCACAGCTCTCGAGGCAGAGCAGTGGCCCCGGCCAAATTCCCTGCGCCACTGTAAATATTGTGTGAGAGCCATGGGGACAGGGACGATGGCACGTGGCAGGTGTCCCTGGCTCCGGGGGGGCCGGGGGGCCCGGGCCTGTCCCTGTTTTGGAGGGCTGGCCTGTCCCCATGTCCCTCCTTGCTGTGGATGGGATGTGGATGGAGCTGCAGCCCCTGTCTGGGACCCCCCGGGGGTTTCTGGTGTCCCCACCCCGGTCACACGATGGGTGACAATAAATCCGGGCAGCGCAGGGCTAAAATTAGGAACTGGTGCAGCGCCTCTGGATCGCAGCCCCCCCGTCCCCATCCCCAGTGCCATGCCCAGCACCACGGTGGCTTAAACTGGGACATACTGGGGTTTGCAGAGGCCCCCAAAGGAGCAGCTGTGGGGTTATGCCAGGATCTGACCCCTTTCCTGGGTCTCATTTTGGGGTGACAGTGGGGGTGTCACCACAGCGGGGGTGACTCTGCAGTGGGGACACCGTGGTGGCAGGGGTGTCCCTGCAGCGGGGACATCACCCTGGCGTGGATGTCACCCTGATGGGGACATCAGCCTGGCGTGGATGTCACCCTGACGGGGACATCACCCTGGCGTGGATGTCACCCTGATGGGGACATCACCCTGGCGTGGATGTCACCCTGATGGGGACATCACCCTGGCGTGGATGTCACCCTGACGGGGACAATCACCCTGGCGTGGATGTCACCCTGACGGGGACATCACCCTGGCGTGGATGTCACCCTGATGGGGACATCACGGTGGCCGTGCCACCCTCTCCAGCAGGCCGCTGAAGAAGGGGGAGCACCCCATGTGCAAGGAGCACGAGGACGAGCGGATCAACATCTACTGCGTGACCTGCGAGGTGCCCACCTGCTCCATGTGCAAGGTGTTCGGTGCCCACAAGGACTGCGAGGTGGCCCCTCTGCAAACCGTCTTCCAGGGACAGAAGGTGCCGCGGGGGGGACCCGGGGGGGCTGCGGGGACATGTGCTGAGCCAGGACAGTGACAAATGCCACCGGGACTGGCTCACCGGGTATTAATAGCCCCCGGGTGACTGTGCCCAGGAGACAGGCTAAATTTAGAGCAGCCGCGGCTGGGGAGGGATGTGGGGGAGCAGAGCTGGGGACAAGCAATGCCCAGCCCGTCCCCGTGCTGCCATGGGAGAAGTTCCTGTCTCCGCAGGAGTTAAAACTTCTTCTCTCTGCCCCTCACCAGACTGAGCTGAACAACTGCATCTCCATGCTGGTGGCGGGGAATGATCGCATCCAGACCATCATCTCCCAGCTGGAGGACTCCTGCCAGAGCACCGAGGTGAGAAAAGGGGAAAGGAGCCCCTCAAAAACCGGGCATGGCCGGAGTGGGGTGCAGCCCAAGGAGCAGGGAAGCCTTGGGATGCTGCGGGTGCCAGAGGGACGCAGAGGTGGCATCGTCCCTTGTCGCTTGTCCCCGCAGGAGAACAGCGAGGCGGCCAAGCGGGAGCTCTGCGCTCGCTTTGCCGCCCTGGCAGCGCTGCTGGAGGAGAAGAAGGCGGAGCTGCTGCAGCGCATCTCGCAGGAGCAGGCGGACAAGACCGCCTTCATCCAGAGCCTCATCTGCCAGTACAAGGAGCAGCTGGAGAAGTCGAGCCGGCTGGTGGAGACGGCGATCCAGGCAGCCGAGGAGACCGGGGGGGCCGCCTTCCTCATGGTGAGACCCCCAAACCTGCCCCCCCTCCCCGCTGGTGCCCCCTCCCCACTGTTGGGGGCGACCTGGTGGCTGCTGTGGCTTCACTCACCTCCTTCTCCTCCTCTCTCCCTTTCTCTCTCTCCACAGAATGCCAAGCAGCTCATAAAAACGTAAGTGCTCAAACCGGGGAGATCTCCATGATCCAAACCCCAGGGGCAAAGCTTGGTGGGTGGGGGGTGCCCTGACCCCCTGCCCTGGCACCCCAGGGTGCCCCAGCCCAGCGAGGGGACAGGGACACACCCGTCCGTGCTCTCTCCCTGCCCAGGATCGTGGAGGCCTCCAAGGGTGGTCGCCTGGACAAGATCGAGCCGGGCTATGAGAGCATGGACGCCTTCTCCGTGAGCCTGGACCACCTCACCGAGGCCGTGCACGCCCTGGACTTCGACCCCGGTAATTCAGCCCCCGGCAGCCCTCAACCGACCCCCACCCAGCTGCTGACACCCACTGCTTCCCCTGGTGGCCCCTGGTGGCCCCTGGTGGCTCCTGGTGGTTCCTGGTGGCCCCTGGTGGCCCCTGGTGGCTCCTGGTGGCCCCTGGTGGTTCCTGGTGGCTCCTGGTGGCCCCTGGTGGCCGCTGGTGGCTCCTGGTGACCTTTGGCCGCTCGTTTGCAGCAGAGGAAGATGAGGAATACTTCGATGGGGAGGAAGAAGAGATGGAAGAGAACGCAGCGCCCGAGAGGACAGTGATGGGTAAGGGGCAGAGCAGGGCTGAACCCACCTGAACCCACCTCCCCGGGACCCTGCAGCACCCACGGGGGAGCTTTGGGGGCTTGGGCCCTCCTTGATCACCCCATCCTCTCCCTCAGCAGCTTCCCTGTAGCCACAGCGACGTTGCCGGCGCGGGAGAAGCGCCCCCGGGCACGGGATGTCCGGCGACGGCTTCGGGATGGGGGGGACACAGGGCAGGGACCGGCAGCCTGGCCAGCCGGCGCCTGCTCCAGCACAGGACACTTTTCTATACGGGTGCAAACGGGACAATTCCGCACGTTTTGTAATTCCCTTGTTTTGTATATAATTGTCACGGATTTGAAATTTGTGTATTTTGTAAAGAAAACCGCTGCTCTGCGTGGTTCTTTTCGTCCTCTCGCCTCTCTCGGCTCGCCAGCCCCGCGCTGGGCACCGGGGATGGGTTTGCCAGGCTGGTGCCACCGCGGGTGTCCCTGCCAGCTCCCGGCGTGGCAGAGGGACACCGCCAGTCCCAGCTCTTCATTTCCAGCCTCATTAGCACCGCTGGCAGCCGCTCCTGGCCGCCTGCCCGGGATGTAACAGGTCGGCACCCGGCAGGATTTATCTCCTGGGGATGGGATGCCCTGCCCAGAGCTCGCCCAGGGCTGGAGATGGGCACGGGGGGGTGAGGATGCTCCGGGCTGGGGATGGTCTGGGCATGGAGCTGCTGCTTTGCTGCTGGCTGAGCTCAAAAATACACCTTGGATGAAAAAAAATACACCATAAATGCAAATATACATCCTGAATGCAAAAGTACCCCAGAAATGCTTTTCTCCTGCAAAAACCTGAGTTCTGCTCGGCGGGGGCTGAGGGGAAACTGAGGCAGCCCCCAGAGCTGACCCCCAGGTAATCAGCAATTAGTCCCGGGGTAATTAACGCTGCTCACGCAGGGCGGGGGGCCGGAGTTCTGCTGTGGAGGGGGGTCCGGGCTTATCCAGCACACGGCTGGATCTGAACCGGGGGGCTCCCAGCGCTCCCCAAAGCGGGCAGGGGAGGTCACCGTGTGCCTTGGGAGGGGACACGGGGATGTTCCACCCCCTGTGCCTCGGGGGCTGCACCCAGCCCGGCTCTGCAGCTCCGGGGGACGCTCCGGGGGGGTCCCAGAGCAATCCCACCCGCCCAGAGGGGGCGAGGGGGCCCAGGCCGGGGCAGGCACCGCGGGCGCTTTGCAGCCGGCTTGGCCGTCCCTCCTCCAGCCGGGATTTGCACACGAATCCCGGCTCTTCACACGAGCCGAGGCCGCCGGCTGCCACCAGCGCCGGCCGCACGCCGGGGTCACCCGCGCCGAGCCGGGGGAGGATGGCAGCCGGCGACGAGAAGCGGCACCTCCTGAGCGAGGGCCCAGGCGGGTACGGGGGTGCGGGGGGGGCTGGGATGCGGTGCCCCCTCTTTGCCGTGCGGCTCCCGAGGGGGGTCAGGCCGGGGGCCGCATTCAGGGTCCGGCCCGCTCCCCAAAACCCTCCCAGCCCCAAGCGCGGCTCTGCCCCGCAGGTCCTACGTGGGGGCTGCGCTGAAGGACGGGCACAGAGCGGAGCTGGGACAGGGGCCCGCCCTGGAGCTGGGGACACGGCGTGGCCGGCACTGCCACACGCGGGGGAGCCACGGCCACCCCGGCCGGCAGCAGCGGGCGCGCAGGAAGCTCTACCTGGCCGCTGGCATCTGCCTCTTCTTCATGGTGGGGGAGGCTGTGGGTGAGTGCTGGGTGCGGGACCCCGCGGGGTCACCCCAGAGCCCCTCGTGTCCCGAGTCCCTGCTGTGGGTGCGGCCAGAGCTCCCTGCTTTTTCTGAGGGTCAAAACACCCGGCGGGACCGCGCTGTGGCCCGGGCTGGGCTGATCTGTGCCCGGCTCGGGGAGGGACCCCCGCCGTGTCCCCTCGATGTCCCCCCGATGTCCCCTCGATGTCCCCCCGATGTCCCCCCAATGTCCCCCCGATGTCCCCCTCGATGTCCCCCTCGATGTCCCTCCGATGTCCCCCTCGATGTCCCCCCGATGTCCCCTCGATGTCCACCCCGATGTCTCCCCGATGTCCCCCCTGATGTCCCCTCGATGTCCCCTCGATGTCCCCCCAATGCCCCTCGATGTCCCCCCCGATGTCCCCTCCATGTCCCCCCGATGCTCCCTCGATGTCCCCCGATGTCCCCCTCGATGTCCACCCAATGCCCCCCGATGTCCCCCCCATATCCCCTCGATGTCCCCCCGATGTCCCCCTCGATGTCCCCCGATGTCCCCCCCGATGCCCCCCAATGCCCCCCAATGCCCCCCGATGTCCCCCCCATATCCCCCCAATGTCCCCCCGATGTCCCCCCGATGCCCCCCCGATGTCCCCTCGATGTCCCCCCGATGCCCCCCCAATGTCCCCCCGATGTCCCCCCGATGTCCCCCCGATGTCCTGTGTCCCCAGGCGGGTACCTGGCACACAGCCTGGCCATCCTGACGGACGCTGCCCACCTCCTGACGGACTTTGCCAGCATCATGATCAGCCTCTTCGCACTCTGGGTGTCCTCACGGCCCCCCACCAAAACCATGAATTTCGGGTGGCACCGGGCAGGTAACGCGGCACCGCCCCGGGGATGCCATCGGAGCAGCCCAGGGTGCCCTCCCCGAGCGCACCGGGGGATTTGGGGTGCCCTGGGGAGCCCCCAGAGCCCTGGCAGCACGAACAGCTCTGCACAAGGAGCACCCCCGTGGCTCTCGGGGTGCCCCCCCCGTGCCCCAGCGCTGCCGGGGAGCCGGGAGTGGCGCTCGGGGGGCGCGGCAGTGAAGCAGCAATGCCGGGGGGGTCTCTCCGCAGAGATCCTGGGGGCTCTGCTCTCCGTGCTCTCCATCTGGGTGGTGACGGGGGTCCTGGTCTACCTGGGGGCGCAGCGCCTGCTCTCGGGGGACTACGACATCGAGGGCGGGGTCATGCTCATCACCTCCGCCTGCGCCGTGGCCGTCAACATCGTGTACGTGCGGCCACACGGTCCCTGTCCCCCCCCGGGGTGTCCCCTCCCGGCGTGTCCCCTCTCGGGGTGTCCCCTCTCGGGGTGTCCCCTCCCGGGGTATCCTCCCCGGGGTGTCCTCACTGGGGTGTCCCCTCCGGGGATGTCCCCTCTCGGGGTGTCCCCCCCCGGGGTGTCCCCTCCCGGGGTGTCCCCTCGCGGGGTTTCCCTTCCTGGGGTGTCCCCTCCCTGGGGTGTCCCCTCCAGGGTGTCCCCTCCCGGCGTGTCCCCTCCCTGGGTGTCGCCCCTCGGGGTGTCCCTCCCTGGGGTGTCCCCTCCAGGGTGTCCCCTCTCGGGGTGTCCCCTCCTGGGGTGTCCCCTCCCTGGGTGTCCCCTCTCGGGGTGTCCTCCCCGGCGTGTCCCCTCCGGTGTGTCCCCTCCCTGGGTGTCCCCTCCCTGGGTGTCCCCTCTCGGGGTGTCCCCTCCCTGGGATGTCCCCTCTCGGGGTGTCCCCTCCCTGGGTGTCCCCTCTCGGGGTGTCCCCTCCCGGGGTGTCCCCTCCCCGAGCCCCGCGGGCCCTGGGGTGTCACCGCTGCCCTGCCCGCAGGATGGGGGTGGCCCTGCACCAGACGGGGCACGGGCACAGCCACGGGGCGGGCGGCGAGCAGCCCAACGCCAGCGTCCGCGCCGCCTTCGTGCACGTGGTGGGGGACCTGCTGCAGAGCCTCGGCGTCCTCATCGCCTCCTACATCATCTTCTTCAAGGTCCGGGTGGTGCTGGGCGGAACGGGGGTGTGGGGACACGGGGACAGCGGTGCCAGGCAGGGGTGGCCAGGCAGGGGTGGCCAGGCACAGGGTGACAGAGAGGGCTGTGTGCCCGCCCTGCTGGTCCCGACGGGGATTTGGGGTGAGGTGACGGTGCTGGAGGGGTCTCACCCCTTCCCATCCCCTCCCACCCCTCCAGCCCGAGTACAAATTCGTGGATCCCATCTGCACCTTCCTCTTCTCCGCCCTGGTGCTGGGGACAACGCTGACCATCCTCCGCGACGTCCTCCTGGTCCTCATGGAGGGTAGGGACCCCCGGGCTGGGCTCTGGGGTCACCCAAGGGTGCTGCAGGCCCTGTCCCCGCAGCTCCCGCGGCTCTGCCTCCGCAGGGACCCCCAGAGGGATGGATTTCAACGCGGTGCAGGAGACGCTGCTGGCGGTGCGGGGCGTGGAGGCCGTGCACAGCCTGCACATCTGGGCACTGACAGCGGCACAGCCGCTGCTCTCGGTGCACATCGCCATCAGTGAGTGTCACAGGGGTGCCAGAGCCACCAGTGTCACAGCATGGGGACAGGGGTGCCAGAGCCACCAGTGAGTGTCACAGGGGTGTCAGAGCCACCAGTGAGTGTCACAGCACGGGGACAGGGGTGCCAGAGCCATCAGTGAGTGTCACAGGGGTGTCAGAGCCACCAGTGAGTGTCACACGGGGGGGCAGGGTCAGGGAGTGTCACAGCACGGGGACAGGGGTGCCAGAGCCATCAGTGAGTGTCACACCGGGGGGACAGGGGTGCCAGGGCCATCAGTGAGTGTCACAGCATGGGGGCAGGGTCAGGGAGTGTCACAGTGTGGGGACAGGGGTGCACATCATCATCAGTGAGTGTCACAGCACGGGGACAGGGAGTGTCACAGGGGTGCACATCACCATCAGTGTCACAGCACGGGGACAGGGTCAGGGAGTGTCACAGCACAGGGGGGACAGGGGTGCCAGAGCCATCAGTGAGTGTCACACCGGGAGGGGACAGGGGTGCCAGAGCCATCAGTGAGTGTCACAGCACAGGGACAGGGTCAGGGAGTGTCACAGCACAGGGGGGACAGGGGTGCCAGACCGTCAGTGAGTGTCACACAGAGGGGGACACGGGTGCATCGCCATCAGTGTCACACCAGGGGGACAGGGGTGCCAGAGCCACCAGTGAGTGTCACAGTGTTGGGCAGGGAGGGTCAGGGAGTGTCACAGCACGGGGACAGGGTCAGTGAGTGTCACAGCACAGGGGGGACAGGGGTGCCAGAGCCATCAGTGAGTGTCACAGCATGGGGACAGGGGTCAGTGAGTGTCACACCGGGGGGACAGGGGTGCCAGAGCCATCAGTGAGTGTCACAGCACGGGGACAGGGTCAGTGAGTGTCACACCGGGGGGACAGGGGTGCCAGAGCCATCAGTGAGTGTCACAGGGGTGCCAGAGTGTCACAGTGTCGGGCAGGGAGGGTCAGGGTTCCCCACACCCCGACATCCCCACATTTTCTCCCCTCAGACGCGGCTGCCAGCGCGCAGGAGGTGCTGGAGGAGGCCAGCTCCCGGCTGCAGGGCGCCTTCCGCTTCCACACCACCACCATCCAGGTGGAGAGCTACTCGGAGGAGATGCGGGACTGCCGGGAATGCCAGCCCCCCCGCGACTGACTGCCGCGCCCGGGGGGGCTCCTCACGTGTGGAAAATAAAGCGGAGCGCACGGGGCTGTGGGGGGATGTTGGGTCTGGCTGTTATCTCCGGTATCTGCAGCAGCCAAGGACAGACCCGGGGCTGTGGCAGCCTGAGGGCGGCTGTTGGAGGCCACTCACACAATATTCCCTATTTCCATTCTGGGAGGAAGGACAGCTGAAACTCCCCTTTTCCCTTCTCCAGGGGGTGCTGGGCTGCGCAGGAACCGCGGGGGACACAGCCGGAGGGAGGCAGGGAGGTCACACACACCTCTTATCGCTCCTCTGTTTGCCCTCGGGAAGGTGAAGGACTCTCCCTCCCCGCAGGGCTGGGGGCGCTGCCCGGGTTATTCCCAGAGTGCCGATGGCAAAAAGTGTTGGAGCACCCAAAAACTGCTGCTCCCAGTGCTCCCAGTGCTTCTCCCACATCCCCACAGCCACCATCCGCATCCTACCTCTCCACCCTCCTTTATTGCACTGGTAAAACCCAATAACGAGTAAAACCCCGTCAGCAGCGCCCGCCTGCTCCCGGAGGGCTCCGTGCACCGGGAACGGGACACCCGGGACACCCGGGACACCCGGGACAGCCGGGACAGCCGGGACAGCCGGGACCCCCCGGACAGCCAGGACACGGCCCCGACCCCCGCAGCCCTCACGGCTTCTCCAGGCTCGGGTATTTCTTGCGCAGGACGGACACCTGGTCCTTGAAGAGGACGGGGTCGAGGCGCAGCTGCGAGGACACCAGGGGCATGTAGCCAAACCAGTCGGCCAACTGGTTGAGGCAGTCCTGCCGCTGGGAGAAACGCCGGCTGCCGGCCGTGCCCTTCGGCTGGGCGGGAGCAGAGCGCGGGGCCGAGGGGCTGCGCTGCCCGGGCGGGGGGGTCCCCGCAGCCCCATCCCGGCACTCCGCCTGCTGCCCCGCCGCCTCCTTGTGCTGCTTCCGCTGCGTCACCTTGATGGGCGGCAGCTTGGTGACAGCGGCCACCAGCACGTTCATCAGGATGTCCTCGCAGGCGGCCAGCCCGTCCACCAGCTCCCGCAGCCCCGCGGGCAGGTACTCGGTGAAGAGGCTGTGGTAGTACCTGGGGGGGAGAACGGGGTGAGGGGCAGGGTGTGGCCGAGCCCCCCGGCCCCGCCAGTCCAGCCCCGGCCCCGCCAGCCCCTCCCGGCCGGGTACCGGTGGTAGAAGGCGGCGGCGGTGAGGACGATGGAGAGCTCGTTGGTCCATTTGGAGGTGTAGCCCCAGCGGCCCAGCTCGGGGTCCCAGAAGTGGCTCTGCGTGGGGAAGCCCACGATGCGCTCGGGGAAGCTGCGCCACACCGAGAAGGCAAAATCCACCTGGCACGGGATGGGCACGGGGTCACCACCGCAGGGTCACCTGTCCCTGGTCATGGGGACAGCCCTGTGGTGACCACTGAGCAGCCGAGGGACCCGGGACCGTGGCCTCACCTCGCTGGTGGAGAGGCTGGTGTCCTCGTCCAGGCTCAGCACCGCGTCCGTCTGGATGGCCTCGAAGGGGAAGAAGCGGTCGCTGAGCTGTGGAGGGAGGACAGAGGGTGGGGCTGTGCCATGGGGTGGCTGTCCAGGCTCCCTGGCCGTGTCCCAGACCTCTGCCCGTGTCCCACACCCCTGCCCATGTCCCACACCCCTGCCCCTGTCCCACACCCCTGCTCATGTCCCAGACCCCTGCCCGTGTCCCACAGCCCTGCCCATGTCCCACACCCCTGCCCGTGTCCCACACCCTGCCCGTGTCCCACACCCCTGCCCCTGTCCCACACCCCTGCCCATGTCCCACACCCCTGCTCATGTCCCAGACCCCTGCCCATGTCCCAGACCCCTGCCCGTGTCCCACACCCCTGCCCCTGTCCCAGCTCCCTGCCCGTGTCCCACACCCCTGCCCATGTCCCAGACCCCTGCCCATGTCCCACACCCCTGCCCATGTCCCACACCCCTGTCCATGTCCCACACCCCTGCCCGTGTCCCACACCCCTGCCCCTGTCCCACACCCCTGCCCGTGTCCCACACCCCTGCCCCTGTCCCAGCTCCCTGCCCGTGTCCCACACCCCTGCCCCTGTCCCAGACCCCGCCCATGTCCAGCCCCTCTCACCTTCCCCCTGCCCTGCACGATGGTCAGAGGCACGGCACTCTGGGGCCATTTCCCACTCGGGGGTGGTGGCTTCTCGCAGCTCCACAGGACCACGATCTGCAAGGGGGAGGACAGGTGTGACCAGAGGGGTTTGGTGGGTTTGGTGGGTTCTCTGCTCCAGCCCAAAACCACCCCAAAACCATCTCATGGCAGTTTGGACCAGGATAAACTCCCAGGTGGTGCCGCCTCCACCCCAGAGGGCTACAGACACAGCTCTGCCCACCCAAAGGTGCCGCCCCAAACCCACCCATCCCCTCCCCGACCCATGGGACCCAGCTCCATCGTCCCGCTGGATCTCTGGGAGCTGCACCGGGTGAGGCAGGACCCAGCTCCGCCTACCTGGGCGCAGTACTGGGATGCAGAGACGGCTTGGATGAGCCTGAGGATGGGCTGGGACAGCGACGCCGCTTGCGACACCGCCCGGATGAGAGCCGTGAACTTCTTGGAGGGGCTGTAGCCTGAAAATAAAAAGGGTGGGAAAGGGAAAGGAGAGGTGTTGTGGCATGCCCCGAGTTTGCCGTGCTCAGCCGGGGCAGGCAGGACCCATCCTACCGTGCTGCAGGTAATAGAAGGGAAAATCCCCGAGGTGGGTGGAGAAGTCAGGCAGGACCAGGAGCCCCCCGGGCAGCGCGTTCCAGAGGAAGCGGGAGCGGGAGCGGTGCGGAGACAGCCGGTCCTTGATGATCTGCCAGAGGCCCCAGTGATGCTCCCAGCAGCCCGGCTGTGACCCCGGCAGCCGCGGAGGGGGGCTCGGGGCTGGGGGGCTCACCTCCAGCGTGGTGTGCACAATCTTGTCCACAGAGGAGAAGTAGGCGTCCCACAGGAACTGGGTGTGCTGCTGGAACGCCAGCACACGCTCGGGGTGGATGCAGCGCACGGCCGAGGGGATCTGTGTGGGGGAGCAGCGGGGTCCTCACCTCAGCTCCCCCCCCGTGGGGCTCCTTGTGCCCCCCAGCTGTGCCAGCCCCTGCCCACGGATGTGGTGTCACCTGTGGGGCTGCGTCTCCCCGGAGCAGTTTCGGGCCCAGCATTCCCAAGGGTTTGTGCTTGGGATGATGCTCCCACCTTCCCCCCGAGGTGAGCAGTGCCCCAGGACTGCAGCTGGGCTGGGACCCCCATTCCAGGCTGGGTCAGACCCTCCTGCATCTGCCCCCTCCCAGGGGTTCACCCCCAGACTGGGGGCTCCACCACCGCTGGGATTGGGGATCCTAATGGTGCCCGGCGTGGGGCAGGACCCGCACCCGGTACCTGCAGCAGGAGCCTCTCGCTGCCCACCACAGCAGCTCTGCCCCAGTCGATGGCCTCGGCGAAGGGCAGCTCCCAGCCGTCACTCAGCAGCACCGGGATGCAGGCGGCCTGTGGAGGGACCCCGCAGGCTGGGACAGAGCCCCCCGGGCCCCGGGGAAGGGGTCCCTGGTCCCCCTGCCCACCCCGTACCTGCAGAGCCTCGAGGAAGCGGAAGGAGCCCAAGCGCCTGCCCCGGGGCACGATGCAGAAGGTGGAGTTGTGCAGCAGCTCCTGGTAGTCAAACCTGGTGTGGGAGATGGGGCGGGGGTCAGGAAGGGCCCCCTCCCCTCCCCGAGCATCCCGGGAGGTGCTGCTGGCACCCAGGGCAGCGTTAGGATCGGTTTGGGCTGATGTGGGCTCGGAACATCCCCGGTTTTGTGGGAGCATCGGAACATCCCCGGTTTTGTGGGAGCATCGGAACATCCCTGGTTCTGTGGGATCTCCCGGGTGATGAAGCAAAGTACCTGGGCAAGAAGGGGGGGTCAGGAGAGGACCCCAGCGCCCTTCGAGGGCACGGCCCGGCTCCTCCCACCCCACGCACGGCCACCACCCCAACCCCCGAGCCCGAAACTGCAGCGGCTCCCGTGCCGTGCCCAGACTTGCCGGGCAGGACCGGCCCTGCCCGCCCCGGCAGCGCTCGGGGGTGGGCAGTGGGTGCCGGCAGCGCGGCCCCCCCGGCCGGGCTCGCCCGCGGGGCTGTCAAAGCCCCTTCTGTGCCGGGCTGGGAGAGGCTCGGCCGCTGCCGGGTCCCTGCGGCCGCGCCGGAAAATCCAATATTGACTTTAGGTCGGGACAGACCCCGTCTGTTCCTGCCCTAAAGGAGCAGGGGAGGGGCGGCCGCTCCTGGATGGGCTGGGGGGGACTCGCACGGTGCAGCCGGGTGGGTGGGAGGCCAAAAAGAGCCCTTGAGATGTGTCTGCCCCCGGAGGAAAGGGCGTCCCTGCGGTGGGAGCGGCGCTGGTGCCAGGCTGGGAGCCCAGGCTGTGTCACCTATGGGTGCTGCAGCACCCTGGTGTGTCCCGGCACTCTGGGATGTGGGAAATCAGCCCCGATGCCAAAGCACGGAGTTTTATAATAAAATCCGCCTCTGGATGAACCTCCCCAATATCTCCAAAACCCAAAAACTCTGACCCGTTAACTCTCAAACCCCTGGCCGGGCAATCAGAGGGGTGACAGTGACCATGGAACTACAGCAGCGACAGCCACATCCCCGCGGCCAGACCCGGCTGTCACCTCTCCTCGGGGACCCCCGGCACCTCCGGGGGGCCGTTCCCGCTGCCGGGGCTGGGCGGGCAGCGGGACCCGTCCCGGGGGCCGGTGCTGCGGGGAGCCTGGCGCCGGCCGGGCTGCGGGGCCGAAGGCTCCCGATGGAAATACTTCGCTCCTGACGCGCTGCGGTTTCCGGGCAATCGCCGTCAGGGCTTCCTTGTTTTGTCAGCAGCCGGGACGGGCGCCCGCCGCGCTCCCTCTGCCCGGCCCCTCCGTGGCTCCGGCCGGGCACGGTGCCACCGGCACCGGCGGCTCCACAGAGCCTTCCCCAGGCTGAGCGCTCCGAACGCGGGGCAGCGGCGCTGCCACAAGCCGCCCTTTATCCCAGAACAGAACCGGATTGTTTGGGGCAGCCCTTTGGGCGTGAGGACGAGGATGGAACCCCCAGCGGGGCCTTCCTCCGCTCCCCGAGCTGCCCGCACCGCGACAGCGCCGGGCGAACGGGGCCGCCGGGTCTCAGTTTGTCCCCTCCCCGCTGTCCCCTGTCCTGTCCGGGAACATCTCCGCGGGCAGGAGGGCGTCGATCCCCGCGGGAGGTCGGGCAGAGCCGGCTCTGCTGGAGGTGCCGGCGGTTTCTTGCCCGGTGTCCCACAGGGACGAGCAGGGTGGTGCAGGCCGGGGTCACACACGAGCCCTGCGCCACGTGTTCCCCATCGATCGCTGCCCAAAGCCGTCCTGGGAGAGGTGTAAATCTCCCCGTGTTTGCAAACAGCATTAGGGGATTACCTGGGTGGGCGGATGGGGGGGAATTCTCATCCCGCTGCCCCTTGGCACGGCACGGGGCTGACCTTGGGCCCGCTGTCCCGCCGTGCCCCATCCCAAAAAGACTCTGCTGCAATGCTGACCCTGCTGAGCTCCAGACAGGGCCTGACCCATCCCAAAGCCCCGGCTAATCCCAGTGCCAGCACCCCAGTTCCACTTTTACCTCCCGGCACCTCCTAAGACGCTTTGAGGATGATGCCCAACGTGGCCTCTCCCCATCTGCTCTCCAGCCGGGTGGCTGGGGGGTGTCCCCAGGCAGTGGGACAGGGACCTGCCCGCTGTCTGTGGGGTGGGGTCTGCGTTTACCAGCCCTGGATTCAGCAGCTGCTGATGGGTCCCGAGTGGTTGGATGGGGAGGTGAGGAGCTGCCATTCCTGCAGAATGGAACCCCCCAAACTCACAGAACTTTGTACCCCCAGTTTTTCCACCCCACGCTGCTGCCACCACATCCATTTGTGATGGGGCACACAGGGGGACCCCCACCCACCACCACCAATTAAACTGTGGCTGCCCACACTGGGACGCCCACAGACCCGCCAGTTTTGTGGGATTTTCAGTGGAGCCAGTGGAGGGGGGGACGTTTCGGGCTCATCTCCAAGAGAAACGTTTATGTTGGGGGAGAGCGGGAGGGGGGAGAAGAAAAGCGTCATTCATCAGCCTTCGGAAAAAGGGAAATCGTATTAGAGGCGGTGGCAGCGATTGCAGATAAGAGCCGCTCTCGCCAGATTACTCCAACTTTAATACAGGGCAGGAAAGCCCTGAGCAGTCAGCGCCTCGCTCCCCACTGTGCACTGAAACCCTCAACCACTTCAGGAGAACCCCAAACTTCCCTCTCTGGAGCTCCAGCTGCCACACACGGTCACAGCAGGAACATTTGTGGGGTGTCCCATCACCCCAGACCCTCTTTTCCCACCCCATATCCCACTCACCTCTCATAGTCAACATTGTCCTTGTCACAGCGCGTGTCCTTGTGCTTCTCCCAGTCCTTGCCGTGCTTGCAGGTGGTGAGGGAGATGATGTCCTTCCCGTTGTGGATGTGGTGCAGCGCGTTCCGCGTGCCGGAGCCGATGCCGGTCAGGTACCGCTTCCCTTTGAACACCAACAAGTATTTCTTTTTGGGGGGCAGCGAGTCCTGGTGCAGCCAGCCCCTGTCCCCGCCGCGCTGCGGGTGCTCCTTGGAGAACAGAGGGATGGAAATGTCGAAGCCAGGCCGGAAGCTCTGGCTGTCGAAGCTGGCTTTGGCCAGCATGGCCTGGCCGATGTCAAAGCCCAGCTCCCCAGTGTAGCCGGGCCAGGTGCCCGAGTAGAGGTTGAAGATGAGGTGGTTCCTGCCGCCATTCCAGAGCGGGAAGCCGCGGATTTTCTCATCCACGTTGCGGACGTACTGGCCCGAGAGGTGGTCGCGGTCCAGGGTGTCGATGCTGAGGATGAACAGGCAGGCCTCCTCGGGGTTCGGGGTGTGGTAACGGGAGCGCTCGATGGAGCTCAGGATTTTGCTGTAGGTCTCCGAGAGGGGCTGGCCCCGCTCCTGGGGGTAGGTGAACACTTTGAAGCCGTGCCTCTCGCACCTGGAGAAGTCGAAGCAGGTTTCCATCCGGCATCTGCTGCCCCTGTAGACGCTCAGCCACGCCGCCCGCCGCTCCCGGGGGGACAGCAGGGAAGGGTCCTCCCCATCCCTCTGCAGCTCCTCAGGGTCTGCAAAGCTTTTCAGGAGGGTCCGGTCCGTCCAGCGGGGCCAGCTCCTCCGGGCTTCTGCTTTCCTCCCGGAAAAGAAAACGAAACGGAGCAGCTGATCCCCTCCGAAGAAGAAAAGCAGGAGCCAAGAGGCAAGGAAAGTCAGGAAAATGTATTTCTTCCTGGTCTGCATAGGTTCACACGCAGCCCCAGCTCCTCATCGGGCTCAGGTGGGTGCCAGAGTCCGCTCGAGAGGCCCCGATGTTCCCAACCCCGGTGGGTGGTGGGACGGCTCCTGGCCCCCAGGAATTGTCCTGTGCCCCTGCAGTCTGTGACAATCCCGCTCTCCGCCCGCTCTGCCCGGGGCTGTGCCGGTTTTTCGGGCTGCAGAGCAGAGCCCGGTGCCCCGGTGTCCCAGCCGCTCACTTCTCCGGGTCCCCGAGCCGCGACAATGACATTTCCATCGCTTGTCCCAGCTTCAAATCCCTGGAGAAAGGGAGAGGTCGCGTCGTCACCGTCCTGTCGCCGCCAAGCGTGTCACCACAAGTGGCTCCACACATCCCTGCGGCGGGACCCCCCTCCCCAACTCCCTTGGGAATAAAACCCTGGGAATAAACCCTCCCGCAGCCACCGGAGCCCCCCTCTCTCCCCTGCTCCTTCCCTGCCCGGTCCCCCGTTACCTTCGGGCAGTCCCGGCCCCGGGTGGGTGTCGGGCCGCCGTGTCCCGGAGCCCCGATCGCCGGCTGCCCGCGGCTCCGGGCTGCATCCCCGGCCGGGAAAGGCGGCGGAGCAGCCGCCGAGCCGCCCCGCCGGGCTCCCGGTGCGCGGCCGGGCGGAGGAGCCGCTGCGGGAGGCTCCGCACAGCCCCGCTCCCGGGGTTGGGGCGCTGGGCGTGTGTCCTCCTTGTCACCTTGTCCGTCTGTCCCTGCGCTGGGCTCTCTGTTCCCGTGTCCCCCTGGATGCCGCTCTCCCCTGTCCTGTCCCTCGCCGGGACTGGCTGTCCCCTGTCCGGGGCTAACTGTCCCGCTGCCCTCTGTCCCCCTCGGAGCTGGCTGTCCCTTGTCCGTCTGTCCCTCCGGGACTGTCTGTCCCCTGTCCCCTCCCAGATCTGGCTGTCCCTCGCCCGTCCGTGTGTCTGTCCCGCCCAGGGCTGGCTGTGCTCTGTTCCCTCCCGGGGCTGGCTGTGCCCTGTCAGTGCCCGCGGGGCTGGCTGTCCCTGTCCCCGTGTCCGTGTCCCGGTGTCCGGCCGGTCCCGGTGGTCCCGCGTCCCCCCCGCGCTCCACGTGCCCCCCCCCGCCCGCATCTGTTACACGGAGCCCTGGCCCCGCCCCCTCCCCCGTCCTGCCCCGCCCTCGGCCTCCCATTGGCTCTCCGCTCACAGGAGTGGGCGTGTCCGACAGAGCCCCGCCCCGCGGCGCGCGCCCATTGGCCGCGACCACGTGGGGTGGGATAGGGGGGGACCCGCGTGCTCGGGGGGGGGTCCCAGGGGGGCGGGGGCTGAGCGGGGACTGACCCGAGGCCGTGTCCCCCTGTCCCCTTGTCCCCTGTGTCCCCTGTGTCCCCCTGTCCCCTGTGTCCCCCTGTCCCGCTGTCCCCGTGTCCCCCTGTCCCGCTATCACTGTGTCTTCCTGTCCCTATGTCCCCCTGTCCCGCTGTCCCCGTGTCCCCCTGTCCCGCTATCACCGTGTCTTCCTGTCCCCTGTGTCCCCGTGTCCCCGTCTGTCCCCCTGTGTCCCCCTGTGTCCCCCGTCCTCTGTGTCCTCCTGTGTCTCTGTGACCCTTGTGTCCCTGTGTCCCCGTGTCCCCCTGGCCTCGTGTCGCCTTGTCCCCCGGCCCCGTGTCCCCCTGTGTCCCTGTGTCCCCTTGTTCCCTTGTCCCCGTGTCCTCCTGTCCCGCTGTCCCCCTGTCCCCTGTGTCCCCCTGTCCCCTGTGTCCCTCTGTGTCTCTGTGACCCCTGTGTCCCCGTGTCCCCCTGGCCCGGTGTCCCCTTATCTCCTGGCCCCGTGTCCCCGTATCCCCCGGCCCCTGTGTCTCCCTATCCTTCTGTCCCCCTGTCCCCTGACCCCCGTGACCCCCAGGTCTCAGCCCCTCTGTGCCCTGGGGGACCCCCAAGGGGACGGGGCAGCGATGGGGTCACAGGGAGCATGGGGAGCAGGGACACAAACACGGCCGGGGACACCTCCACCAGCGACACCCCTGGGTTCCAGCGACCCCCGGGCTCCAAGGACACCCCGGGGTGGCAGGTGACCCCCAGGCAGGGTCAGGAGGGACCAGCCTTTCTGCATCCCGGCAGTGTCAACGCCAGCTCCCATCATGGCCATGCCCACGGCCCAGCGACTGTGGGGTTCACCCTGTCGGGGGGCAGAGATGGGGTCCAACCCTGGCCTGACCCCCAAATCAGTGACATCTCTTGGTGGGGGGACAGGAACAGGAGCCAAGCAGGAACACGGGCCGGGTGAATCCCTTAAAGGCGGTCCCGGTGAACACTGTGAGCCCAGGGACAGTCCCTGGTGACAGCCACAGCCCCAGGACCCCCAGGGCTCACTGGTGAACCCCACAGCCCCAGGACCCCCGGGGCTCACCAGGGAACCCCACAGCCCCAGGACCCTCGGGGCTCACCGGGGAACCTCACAGCCCCAGGATCTCCAGGGCTCACTGGTGAACCCCACAGCCTCAGAACCTCCGGGGGCTCACCAGGGAACCCCACAGCCCCAGGACCCCCAGGGCTCACCAGTGAACCCCACAGCCTCAGAACCTCCGGGGGTTCACCAGGGAACCCCACAGCCCCAGGACCCTCGGGGCTCACCCGTGAACCCCACAGCCCCGCTGGGCTCAGCTTGGAGCAGGATGGCCCCAAACACCCAGGACCCTCTCCCGGGGTGCCTTTCCCGCGGTAATTTGGGGGTGCGGGGGGGCTGACCCCGTTCCACCGAGCCGGGCGTGGGCCGGGCCTGGCAGCACGGACAGGTCGGGGCTCGTCTCTCCCACCCCGTCCCGGCATCCGCGGCCACGGCAGCCGCCCTCGCCCTGCCCCGCCGGCCGGGCAAGCCGGGACCGGAGCGCTGGATCCCGGCCAGGGCTGGGACAGCCCGGCCAGCCTCAGCCTGCGGCCGCATCGATCGCTCAGGGCACGGGCTGGGGTCCCTTGTCCCTGCCCCAGCCCCAGGGACACAGGGGCCATCCCAGGGCTCTGTCCAGCGCCCGGAGCGTGCCTCAGTTTCCCCGGTCACCCAGGGGAGCCTGGAGTGGGGCTGTGCGTGTGGGGGCCTGGTAGGGACGGGTTTCACCCAATCTTTGGGTATTTATTTGCCAGCCTGGCTGGCTCGGCCCCGCAGGGAATTAATCCTGGCCGCAGAGGGGATTACTGGGGACCTGGGGCCGCTTGAGCTCCAGAAAGCGGATTAAGCAAAGGACAGGGAACGCGGGGACGGCAGCGAGAGCCCCAGAGCAGCGCTGGCCTCTGGGGGGGACAAGGGGACAGTCCCGGGGACAGGGACCCGGCTGGGTACAGCCAGGGCAGCCCTGGGGTTGGGGTGCTGCCCACGGGCACAGCCCCTGCGGAGGGGACACGGCTGCCATGGGGACACTGGGGTTGTGCCCTGAACTGGGGACACTGGGAGCTGTCATTGTGGGGTGGTGACACTGGGAGCTGTCATTTCATACTGGTGACACTGGGAGCTGTCATTTTATGCTGGTGACACTGGGAGCTCTGTCCTGTCCCGGTGCCAGTGGCAGCTGTGATTCCGTACTGGTGACACTGGGAGCAGTGTCCCGTACTGGTGGCACTGGGACTTGTCATTTCATGCTGGTGATACTGGGATCTGTCATTTCATACTGGTGACACTGGGTGCTGTCATTTCGTGCTGGTGACACTGGGATCTCTGTCCTGTCCCGGTGCCAGTGGCAGCTGTGATTCCGTACTGGTGACACTGGGAGCAGTGGCCCGTACTGGTGGCACTGGGACTTGTCATTTCGTGCTGGTGACACTGGGATCTCTGTCCTGTCCTGGTGCCAGTGGCAGCTGTGATTCCGTACTGGTGACACTGGGAGCAGTGTCCCGTACTGGTGGCTCTGGGACTTGTCATTTCATGCTGGTGATACTGGGAGCTGTCATTTCATACTGGTGACACTGGGTGCTGTTATTTTGTGCTGGTGACACTGGGATCTGTGTCCTGTCCCGGTGCCAGTGGCAGCTGTGATTCCGTACTGGTGACACTGGGAGCAGTGTCCCGTACTGGTGGCACTGGGACTTGTCATTTCGTGTTGGTGACACTGGGATCTCTGTCGTGTCCCGGTGCCAGTGGCAGCTGTGATTCCGTACTGGTGACACTGGGAGCAGTGTCCCGTACTGGTGGCACTGGGACTTGTCATTTCGTGTTGGTGACACTGGGATCTCTGTCCTGTCCCAGTGCCAGTGGCAGCTGTGATTCCGTACTGGTGACACTGGGAGCAGTGTCCCGTACTGGTGGCTACTGGGAGCTGTAGTCCACGGGCACGGGAGGCACTGGGAGCTGTAGGGCAGAGTACACGGGGGCGTGCGGGAGCTGTGACCGGTGTACTGGTGTGTGCGGGGAGGGCCATACTGGGCCGTACTGGGCGCTGGGCAGTTGTTACTGGGAGGGCACGGAGGGACACTGGGAGCTGGGACAGCCCGGGGAGCCCGGGAGGGGCACTGGGAGCTGCAGGGGGAGCTCGGGGTGGGGGCACCGGGAGCTTTTGGGGAGGACTGGGAGCTGCGCAGCTGAGGGCACTGGGAGCTGGGGTGGAACTGGGGGGCGCTGGGGGCTGCGGGGAGCGGTGGGAACTGCCAGGAGCACTGGAACTGGGGGTCACCGGGAACTGGGGGACTACTGGGAGCTGCGATGGTGACTGGGGGCGCTGGGGGGAGCGCTGGGAGCTGCAGGGACGGCTCTGGGGGACGGGCACTGGGAAGCGCTGGGAAGCGCTGGGAGCTGTAGTCCAGCGGCGCGTACTGGGAGGTGTAGTCCGGGCTCCCAGCGCATACTGGGAGGTGTGGTCGCGGACCGGGGCCATACTGGGAGGTGTGGTCGCGGGCCGGGGCCATACTGGGAGGTGTGGTCGCGGGCCGGGGCCATACTGGGAGGTGTGGTCGCGGGCCGGGGCCATACTGGGAGGTGTGGTTCCGCAGCCCCGGGCGCTGCTGGGAGCTGTAGTTCTGCACTGGGGGGTGCAGGGTGCGGTCCCCCGAGGGTGCCAGCCCCGCACTGACCCCTCTGCAGTGTCCGGCCGTCCCCTGTCCCGCGGGGGGGGACAGGACCCGAGGCAGGGTGGCCGTGGGACATCCCCGCCATCCCCAGTCCCGGGAGAGGAACGGGGGGGCTCATCCCTGAGCAGCCCCCGGGGCTGTACCCCAGAAACTCGAGGGCAGGGGTGGAACTGGGGGTCACTGGGGTCGCTGGGGGCTGCCCGGGGTGCGGGCAATGGGAGAGGGGTGGGGAAAGGAGGAGGCAGCGAGTTGGGGTCCCTGGGGTGGGGGACAGACGCTGACCCGGTGTCTCCGCCCAGGCTCGGTGCCCAGCATGGGGGCGATGCTGGCGCTGCCCCCGGGGCAGGGACCGCACCAGGTGGGCTGCACGGATGTCATGGTGGGCCACACGCGGCAGGTACGGGGATGGGGACAGGGACAGGCTAACATGCCCACCAAGGTGGCTGCAGCCGGCTTTGGGCATGGCCGCCACCCTCTGTGCTGTCCCCACTGCGTCCCCCCTTCCTTGTCTCCCTCAGGGGCTTTTCCTTCGCCTCTTCTACCCGTGCGTGCCCGGGGCGGGGGCGGCGGGGCCGCTCTGGATCCCGCGCTCCGAGTACTGCGGGGGCTTGGCCGATGTCACCCTGGGGCGCCGCTGGTGCTCGGCCCTGCTCGGCATCGCCATCGGTGAGGGGGACACCCCCGCCCTGGGGCTCCCTTCTCCTTAGGGACCCCCACCCCTGTGCCTGGGTGGTGCTGCAGGCGGGGCTGGAGCAGAGCGGGACCAGTTCCAGCACCCCCTGCCCGTGTCCCCCCCTTTGCTGGGGGTTTCTCCTCCCTGCAGGCTCCTGCAAAGTCCCGGTGAGCTGGAACGCGCCTCTCAAACCTCACAGCAGCGGCTACCCCGTGATCATCTTCTCCCACGGCCTGGGGACCTTTCGGTAACGTGAGCCCGAGCAGGGCTGGGGCTGCTCCATGGCCCCCCTCAGACCTGCCCTGAGCCCTCTGCTCCCCTCTCCCTTCCAGGACCTTGTACTCTTCAATCTGCACCGAGCTGGCGTCCCGGGGCTTGGTGGTGGCAGCGCTGGAGCACAGGTGGGTGCCAGGTCCTCACCAAACTCCTGCTGGGGCTGGTGGGACACGGTGCCCTGGGGGGAGCTGTCAGTGTCCCCTCCCCTCCTGTCCCCACAGGGACCATTCTGCTGCCACCACCTATTTCTGCACGGCAGAGGCGGGCACGGAGGAGTGGATCCCGTTCCAGCGGGTGCCCCCGGGGCAGAAGGAGTTTTATTTCCGAAACAAGCAGGTACCAGCGCGGGGTTAAATTCCTCCTGCAGCCCTGGGGATGCTCTTCCCAATCCTGCATTGCCACGGGGCTCGGGCTGAGCTTTCTCCTCGGAGATGACAAAAATCTGTTCCACCTGTTTCCTTCTCCTTTCCTGGGGTCCGTCTGTCCGGCTCCAGCTGACCCTGGCAGGAGCCAGGCTGGGCAATGTCCCCATGCCCTGGGGAGAGAAGGACTCCGTGCCCAGCCCGGCTCTGCACCGGCTGTTGGGTTTGTTCCCACTGGGATTTTTGTCTCTCTGGGATTATCCCGGACAGCTGCTTGCTGGGCACAGGGAGGTTTCCTGCTGAGCCAAGTTCCCCCCCTCTGTTTGTTTCTGCCTCATTTAAAAGGACAACAGCAAGTGAAGATTAGTCGTGGAAAAGCTCTCTAGGAACGGAGGTGCTTTTGGCAGCCTTAAATCACCTCCCAGCCTGTTATTTTTGTGTGTGCTCTGCCTCATGGCACATTGCACAGAAAAGGGAAACAGTTTTCATTGTACCCACGAGCAGAAATGGTGAGGGAGAAAGAAAAAGAACGGATAAATAGAAAGAAATAGCTGCCAGGTCAATTTAAATTCCAGCATTTTCTGTGTTGCAGGGAGCAGGAGAGAGGTTTCATTGGAGTTTTTGTCACTTGTCACATTAAATGTGCACAGACACCAGCACTGGTGTCCTTAGGGCAGCCGAGGACGTGGCCTCAAAGTGGCTCCAAGTCAGGGCATGCTCTCCTTGAATCATTTTGGATTTTAGGATGCTCCTGGGTGGTGTCACTGAGCTGGGTTTTAGGGTTTGCTGCTGGGTTAGGGGTTCTGGGGTCCCTGTGGGGTTTGGAGCTGTGGTGGCTCAGCTGAGATCCCAGGCTCTCCCTCCTCTGCTTCCTGCCCAGAGCAGAGGTTTTTGCTCATCAGCTGCCAGATTAACTGAATTAAAGACAAACACCAAAGAGAAACCGTCCCCACAAAGGCGCCGTGTCCCTGTGGGAGCCGCGGCGCCGCCGCCTCGCGCCCGCTCTGGCGTTTGTGGCACTTCAGGCAGAGCCCCCCAGAGAAGCACTGGAGGAAGGAGCCTGGAGGGGCGCTGGGGGAAGGTGTGACCCCAGATTTGTGGGTTTGGGTTTGCCAGGGCAGGGCTGACTGTTGCAGGTTCACCAGAGAGCGCAGGAATGCGTGCGGGCACTGCGGCTCCCAGGACATCGCTGGTGGCACCTCTGTCCCCAACGTCCTTCACCAGGGCTGGGATCTCTCCGTGCTGAAGGTACCTGGCAGGGCTGGGGGGGCTCTGGCTGCCCCTTGGTGGCAGGAGCAGTCCTGGCTGCCTGAGATTTTTCCTCCTGGGTCGGTGCAGAGCCCCAGCCTGGGCTGGGCCTCTCCTCCCTGTGGGCAGCCAGAGCCCATCAAGCATCAGGACGTGGCATTTCCCCTTCCAGCTGAGCTTCCCTTGGCTTTTTCTTCCCCAATTAGAGACCTCCAACCCCAAGGTTTGGGCTCAGACTCCTCAGCCCTTCTCCCTTTTGCAGGACAACCTTGATCTGACCAAGGTGGCCGTCATGGGCCATTCCTTTGGGGGGGTGACAGCGGTGCTGGCCTTGGTGAAGGAGCCCAGCCTCAGGTAAGGCAGGGAGGGAGCAGGAGCTGCGGAGGCTGCGGGGACACGGGCTCATCCTGGTGGGTGCCTGTCCTGCCCCAGGTGTGCCGTGGCTCTGGATGCCTGGATGTTCCCTCTGGAGAACCTGCTGTACCCAGAGGTGCCCAAGCCCGTGCTCTTCATCAACACCGAGAAGTTCCAGACTCCAGAGAGCGTTGCCAAGATGAAGAGGTTGAGCTCCAGGAACAGCCAGACGAGGATTGTGACCGTGCTGTGAGCCTGGGGCTGGCACCCACCCGCTGCAGGGGGCACCTATGGGTGTCCCAGCAGGAAAACCTCCGAGTCCTGCTGCACATCCCACTGATGCTCATCCCACTGATGCTCATCCCTCCCTGTCCAGGGGAACCGTGCATGAGGACCAGACCGACTTTGCCTTCCTCCCTGGGAAGCTCTTCAGCCTCCTCTTCGGCAAGGGGAGCACCCTGGACCCCCACAAGGCTCTGGCCATCACCAGCCGGGCAGCTCTGGCCTTCCTGCAGCGGCACCTCCGTACGGCCCTGGGGGAGCTGGGCGGGGGCTTGGGGGGCACCAGAGCTCCCTGGTTTGGGGGGGCTGTGGGGTGGGCGCTGCCCCCCGGGGTTTGGGGCTGGTGCTTCCCCACTGAGGGGCCCGGTGTCACCTGGAGGGGACACTGAGGTAACCCTGTCACCCTCTGTGCCCCGCGCAGAGCTGGAGGAGGAGTTTGGCCGGTGGGACGAGCTCCTGGAAGGTGTTGGGGACTCGGTGGTTCCGGGGGCGCCGCTCGGCCGGTCCCGCCTGTAGCCGCTCCCAGGGCACTGCTGGGGGCTGGGGACTGGCAAAGTGACCCCTCCCGCCCGGAATGGAGGAGCCGTGACCCCTTCCCGCCCGAAATGGAGGGACAGGAGGAGCCCTGAGGGGAGCAGGACGTGAGGACAAGGCCAGGAGAGCCCTCCCTGCTCCGAGCCTGCCCTGGGAGCTGTGGGGCCGAGGGAATAAAATCCCAGGGATAAAGGTTGGCTGTCACCGAGTGATAAAACGAGGGGTTGGGTTGGGTTGGAAGGGCCTTAAAGACCATCCCCAGCTTCCCTCTGGGCTGGGGTGGTTCAGGCACGGCTGAAGGAGATGCAGCATCCGGGCTCCAAGCACAGGGTAAGGAAAATTCTGTGTCTCTGTGACCCCTGTGTCCCCGTTCCCCTTGCCCGTGTCCCCTTATCTCCATGGCCCGTGTCCCCGTATCCCCGGCCCCCTGTGGTCCCCTATCCTTCTGTCCCCTGTCCCCTTGACCCCGGACCCCCAGGTCTTCAGGCCCCTGCTGGGCCCTGGGGGACCCCAGGGACGGGGCACGAGGTCACAGGAGCGGGGAGAGGGACACAAAACGGCCGGGACACCTCCACCAGCCGGACACCCGGGTTCCAGCGACCCCCGGCTCCAAGGACACCCCGGGTGGCAGGTGACCCCCAGGCAGGGTCAGGAGGGACCAGCCTTTCTGCATCCCGGCAGTGTCAACGCCAGTCCATCATGCCATGCCCACGGCCCAGCGGGACGTGGGTTTCACCCTGTCGGGGGCGAGATGGGGGTCCAACCCATGCCTGAGCCCCAAATCAGTGACATCTCTTGGTGGGGGGGACAGGAACAGGAGCCAAGCAGGAACACGGCCGGGTGAATCCTCTAAAGGCGGTCCCGAGTGAACATGTGAGCCCAGGGACAGTCCCTGGTGACAGCCAACAGGCCCCAGGACCCCAGGCTCACATGTGAACCCACAGCCCAGACCCCGGGCTCACAGGGAACCCCCCCAGCCCCAGAACTCGGGCTCACCGGGGACCTCACCCCCAGGATCTCCGGGCTCACTGGGTGAACCCCACAGCCTCAGAACCTCCGGGGGCTCACCAGAGGAACCCACAGCCCCAGGACCCCCAGGGCTGCACCAGTGAAACCCCACCAGCCTCAGAACCTCCGGGGTCACAGGAACCCCACAGCCCCAGGACCCTCGGGGCTCACCCGTGAACCCCACAGCCCCGCTGGGCTCAGCTTGGAGCAGGATGGCCCCAAACACCCAGGACCCTTCCCGGGGGGCCTTTCCCGCGGTAATTTGGGGTGCGGGGGGGACCCGTTCCACCGAGCCGGGCGTGGGCCGGGCCTGGCAGCACGGACAGGCGGGGCTCGTCTCTCCCACCCGTCCCGGCATCCGCGCCACGGCAGCCGCCCCGCCCTGCCGCCGCGGGCAAGCCGGGACCGGAGCGCTGATCCGGCCAGTGGGACAGCCCGGCCAGCCTCAGCCTGCGGCGCAATCGATCGTCAGGGCACGGGCTGGGTCCCTTGTCCCTGCCCCAGCCCAGGGACACAGGGGCCATCCCAGGCTCTGTCCAGCGCCCGGGAGCGTGCCTCAGTTTCCCCAGGTCACCAGGGAAGCCTGGAGTGGGCTGTGCGTGTGGGGCCTGGTAGGGACGGGTCACCCAATCTTTGGGATTTATTTCCAGCCTGGCTGGCTCGCCCGCAGGGAATTAATCCCTAGGCGCAGAGGGATACTTGGGGACCTGGGGCCCTTAGCTCCAAGAAAGCGGATTAAGCAAAGGACAGGGAACGGCGGGACGGCAGCGAGAGCCCCAGAGGCAGCGCTGGCTCTGGGGGGACAAAGGGACAGTCCCGGGCGACAGGACCGGCTGGTACAGCCAGGGCAGCCCTGGGTCTGGGGTGCTGCCCACGGGCACAGCCCCTGCGGACGGGGACCACGGCTTGCCATGGGGACCACTGGGGTTGTGCCCTGGAACTGGGACCTGGGAGCTGTCGTGGGTGTGCACCAAACCAAATGGACTGTCATCATACTGGGTGACACTGGGAGCGTCATTTTATGCTGGTGACACTGGAGCCTCTGTCCTGGTCCCGGTCCAGTGGAAGCGTGTGGATTCCGTACGGTGACACTGGGAGCAGTGTCCCGTACTGGTGGCACTGGGACTTGTTCATTATGCTGGTGATACTGGGATCTGTCATTTCATACTGGTGACCACTGCGGTGCTGTCATTGCGTGCTGGTGACACTGGGATCTCTGTCGTGTCCCCCGGTCCGTGGCAGCTGGGATTCCGTAACGGTACACGGACAGTGGCCCGTACTGGTGGCACTGGGAAAGAAATCGTGCTGGTGTACACTGGGATCTCTTGTCCTGTCCTGGTGCCAGTCGGCAGCTGTGATTCCGTTACTGGTGACACCTGGAGCAGTGCCCGTAATGTGGCTCTGACTTGTCATTGGGCATGGTGGTGATACTGGGAGCTGTCATATACTGGTGGACACGGGCTGCTGTTTTTTGTGCTGGTGACATGGGATCTTGTTCTTGTCCGGTTGCAGTGGCAGCTGTGATTCCGGGACTGGTGCACTGGGAGCAGTGTCCCTACTGGTTGCACTGGGAACTTGTCATTTCGTGTTGGTGACACTGATTCTCTGTCGTGTCCGGTGCCAGTTGGCAGCTGTGATTCCGTACTGGTGCACTGGGAGCTAGTTGGTCCCCTAACTGGTGGCACGTGGTGGACTTGTCATTTCTGTGGTGACACTTGATCGCTGCCTGTCCCAGTGCCAGTGGCAGCTGTGATTCCGTACTGGGACACTGGCAGCAGTTGGCCGTACTGGTGGCTAGTGGAGCTGTAGTCCACGGCACGGAGCACGGGGAGCTGGTAGGCAGGAGACACGGGGCGTCGGAGCTGTGACCGTGTTACTGGTTGTGTGGCGGTGAGGGCATACTGGGCCGTACTTGGGCTGGGCAGTGGTTACTGGGAGGGACGTAGGGACAAGTGGGCTGGACACCCCGGGGAGCCCGTGAGGGGCACTGGGAGCTGCAGGGAGCTCGGCCGGGTGGGGCACCGGGGAGCTTTTGGGGAGGACTGGAGCTGCGCAGCTGAGGGCACTGGGAGCTGGGGGGAACTGGGGGCCTGGGGGCTGCGGGGAGCGGTGGGAACTGCCAGGAGCACTGGGAACTGGGGGTCACCGGAACTGGGGCTACTGGGAGCTGCGATGGGACTGGGGGCGTGGGGAGGGAGCGCTGGGAGCTGCAGGACGGCTCTGGGGGAACGGGCACTGGGAAGCGCTGGGAAGCGTTGGGAGCTGTAGTCCAGGCGCGGACTGGGAGTGTTAGTCCGGGCTCCCAGCGATACTGGGAAGGTTGTGGTCGCGGACCGGGCACGGGAGTTGTGGCGCGGGCGGGGCCATACTGGGAGTGTGGTCGCGGCGGGCCATACTGGGAGTTGCGCGGGCCGGCCATACTGGGAGGGTGGTCCGCAGCCCCGGGCGCTGCTGGGAGCTGTAGTTCTGCACGGGGGTGCAGGTGCGGTCCCCCCAGGGTGCCAGCCCCGCACTGACCCCTCTTGCAGGTCGGCCCGTCCCCTGTCCCCGCGGGGGGGACAGGACCCGAGGCAGGTGCGTGGGAATCCCCGCCATCCAGTCCCGGGAGCGGAACGAGGGCTCATCCCTGAGCAGCCCCGGGGCTGTACCCCAGGAAACTGCGAGGGCAGGGGTGGAACGGGGTCACTGGGTCGCTGGGGCTGGCCCGGGGGTGCGGGCAATGGTGAGAGAGGGTGGGAAAGGAGGAGGCCCAGCGAGGTTGGGGTCCCTGGGGTGGGGGACAAGACGTGACCAGGTTGGCTCCGCCCGGCTCGGTGCCCAGCAGGGGCGATGCTGGCGCTTGCCCCCGGGCAGGGGACCGCACCAGGGGCTGCACGGAGTCATGTGGGCCACACCGCGGCAGGTACGGGGATGGGGAACAGGGACAGGCTAACATGCCACCAAGGTGGCTGCAGCCGGCTTTGGCATGGCCGCAACCCTCTGGTGCTGTCCCACTGCGAGCCCCCCTTCCTTGTCTCCTCAGGGGCTTTTCCCTCGCCTCTTCTAACCCGTGCTGCCCGGGGCGGGGCGGCGGGGCCGCTTCTGGAGCCCCGTCCGAAGTACTGCGGGGGCTTGGCCGATGTCACCCTGTGGGCGCGCTTGCTCGGCCTGCTCGGCCATCGCCATCGGTGAGGGGACACCCCCGCCCTGGGGCTCCCTTCCTCCCTTAGGAACCCCCACCCCTGTGGCCTGGGTGGTGCTGCAGCGGGCTGGACAGAGCGGACCAGTTCCAGGCACCCCCTGCCCGTGTCCCCCCCTTGCTGGGGGTTTCTCCTCCCTGCAGGCTGCCTGCCAAGTCCCGGTGAGCTGGAACGCGCCTCTCAAACCTCACAGCAGCGGCTACCCGTGATCGATCTTCTCCCACGGCCTGGGGACCTTTCGGTAACGTGGAGCCCGAGCGGGCTGGGCGCTCCATGGCCCCCCAGACCTGCCCTGAGCCCTCTGCTCCCCTCTCCCTTCCAGGGACCTTGTACTCTTCAATCTGCACCGAGCTGGCGTCCCGGGGCTTGTGGGTGCAGCGCTTGGAGCACAGGTGGGCTGCCAGGTCTCACCAAACTCCTGCTGGGGCTGGTGGACACGGTGCCCCTGGGGGAGGCTGTCAGGCCCCTCCCCTCCGTCCCCACAGGGACCATCTGCTGCCACCACCGATTTCTGCACGGCCAGAGGCGGCACGGAGGAGTGGATCCGCGTTCCAGGGTCCCCCGGGGCAGAAGGATGTTTATTTCCGAAACAAGCAGGTACCAGCCGGGTTTAAATGCCTCCTGCAGCCCTGGGGATGCTCTTCCAAGCCTGCATTGCCACGGTCGGGCTGAGCTTTCTCCTCGGGAATGACAAAAATCTGTTTCCACCTGTGTTCCTTCTCCTTGTCCTGGGGTTCGTCTGTCCGGCTCCAGCTGACCTGGCAGGAGCCAGGCTGGCAAGTCCCATGCCCTGGGGAGAGAAGACGCCCGTGCCCAGCCGGCTCCTGCACCGGCTGTTGGGTTTGTTCCCACTGGGATTTTTGTCTCTCTGGGATTATCGCTTGCAGGTGGTGAGGGAGATGATGTCCTTCCCGTTGTGGATGTGGTGCAGCGCGTTCCGCGTGCCGGAGCCGATGCCGGTCAGGTACCGCTTCCCTTTGAACACCAACAAATTTTCTTTTTGGGGGGCAGCGAGTCTTGGTGCAGCCAGCCCCTGTCCCCGCCGCGCTGCGGGTGCTCCTTGGAGAACAGAGGGATGGAAATGTCGAAGCCGGGCCGGAAGCTCTGGGTGTCAAAGCTGGCTTTGGCCAGCATGGCCTGGCCGATGTCGAAGCCCAGCTCCCCGGTGTAGCCGGGCCAGGTGCCCGAGTAGAGGTTGAAGATGAGGTGGTTCCTGCCGCCATTCCAGAGCGGGAAGCCGCGGATTTTCTCATCCACGTTGCGGACGTACTGGCCCGAGAGGTGGTCGCGGTCCAGGGTGTCGATGCTGAGGATGAACAGGCAGGCCTCCTCGGGGTTCGGGGTGTGGTAACGGGAGCGCTCGATGGAGCTCAGGATTTTGCTGTAGGTCTCCGAGAGGGGCTGGCCCCGCTCCTGGGGGTAGGTGAACACTTTGAAGCCGTGCCTCTCGCACCTGGAGAAGTCGAAGCAGGTTTCCATCCGGCACCTGCTGCCCCTGTAGACGCTCAGCCACGCCGCCCGCCGCTCCCGGGGGGACAGCAGGGAAGGGTCCTCCCCATCCCTCTGCAGCTCCTCAGGGTCTGCAAAGCTTTTCAGGAGGGTCCGGTCCGTCCAGCGGGGCCAGCTCCTCCGGGCTTCTGCTTTCCTCCCGGAAAAGAAAACGAAACGGAGCAGCTGATCCCCTCCGAAGAAGAAAAGCAGGAGCCAAGAGGCAAGGAAAGTCAGGAAAATGTATTTCTTCCTGGTCTGCATAGGTTCACACGCAGCCCCAGCTCCTCATCGGGCTCAGGTGGGTGCCAGAGTCCGCTCGAGAGGCCCCGATGTTCCCAACCCGGTGGGTGGTGGGACGGCTCCTGGCCCCCAGGAATTGTCCTGTGCCCCTGCAGTCTGTGACAATCCCTCTCTCCGCCCGCTCTGCCCGGGCTGTGCCGGTTTTTCGGGCTGCAGAGCAGAGCCCGGTGCCCCGGTGTCCCAGCCGCTCACTTCTCCGGGCCCCGAGCCGCGACAATGACATTTCCATCGCTTGTCCCAGCTTCAAATCCCTGGAGAAAGGGAGAGGTCGCGTCGTCACCGTCCTGTCGCCGCCAAGCGTGTCACCACAAGTGGCTCCACACATCCCTGCGGCGGGACCCCCCTCCCCAACTCCCTTGGGAATAAAACCCTGGGAATAAACCCTCCCGCAGCCACCGGAGCCCCCTCTCCCCTGCTCCTTCCCTGCCCGGTCCCCCGTTACCTTCGGGCAGTCCCGGCCCCGGGTGGGTGTCGGGCCGCCGTGTCCCGGAGCCCGATCGCCGGCTGCCCGCGGCTCCGGGCTGCATCCCCGGCCGGGAAAGGCGGCGGAGCAGCCGCCGAGCCGCCCCGCCGGGCTCCCGGTGCGCGGCCGGGCGGAGGAGCCGCTGCGGGAGGCTCCGCACAGCCCCGCTCCCGGGGTTGGGGCGCTGGGCGTGTGTCCCCTTGTCACCTTGTCCGTCTGTCCCTGCGCTGGGCTCTCTGTTCCCGTGTCCCCCTGGATGCCGCTCTCCCCTGTCCTGTCCCTCGCCGGGACTGGCTGTCCCCTGTCCGGGGCTAACTGTCCCGCTGCCCTCTGTCCCCCTCGGAGCTGGCTGTCCCTTGTCCGTCTGTCCCTCCGGGACTGTCTGTCCCCTGTCCCCTCCCAGATCTGGCTGTCCCTCGCCCGTCCGTGTGTCTGTCCCGCCCAGGGCTGGCTGTGCTCTGTTCCCTCCCGGGGCTGGCTGTGCCCTGTCAGTGCCCGCGGGGCTGGCTGTCCCTGTCCCCGTGTCCGTGTCCCGGTGTCCGGCCGGTCCCGGTGGTCCCGCGTCCCCCCCGCGCTCCACGTGCCCCCCCCCGCCCGCATCTGTTACACGGAGCCCTGGCCCCGCCCCCCCCTCCCTGTCCTGCCCCGCCCTCGGCCTCCCATTGGCTCTCCGCTCACAGGAGTGGGCGTGTCCGACAGAGCCCCGCCCCGCGGCGCGCACCCATTGGCCGCGACCACGTGGGGTGGGATAGGGGGGACCCGCGTGCTCGGGGGGGTCCCAGGGGGGCGGGGGCTGAGCAGGGACTGACCCGAGGCCGTGTCCCCCTGTCCCCTTGTCCCCTGTGTCCCCTGTGTCCCCCTGTCCCCTGTGTCCCCTGTCCCTGTGTCCCCCTGTCCCGCTCTCCCCGTGTCCCTGTCCCGCTGTCCCCGTGTCCCCCTGTCCCGCTATCACCGTGTCTTCCTGTCCCCTGTGTCCCCGTGTCCCCGTGTGTCCTCCTGTGTCCCCCTGTGTCCCCCGTCCTCTGTGTCCTCCTGTGTCTCTGTGTCCCCGTGTCCCCTGGCCTCGTGTCCCCTTGTACCCGGCCCGTGTCCCCCTGTGTCCCTGTGTCCCCTTGTTCCTTGTCCCCGTGTCCCCTGTCCCTGTCACCGTGTCCTCCTGTCCCGCTGTCCCCCTGTCCCTGTGTCCCCTGTCCCCTGTGTCCCTCTGTGTCTCTGTGACCCCTGTGTCCCTGTGTCCCCCTGGCTCGGTGTCCCCTTACCTCCTGGCCCCGTGTCCCTGTATCCCCGGCCCCTCTGTCCCCTATCCTTCTGTCCCCTTGTCCCCTGACCCCGTGACCCCCAGGTCTCAGCCCCTCCGTGCCCTGGGGGACCCCCAAGGGAACGGGGCAGCGATGGGGTCACAGGGAGCATGGGGAGCAGGGACACAAACACAGCTGGGGACACCTCCACCAGCGACACCCCTGGGTTCCAGCGACCCCCGGGCTCCAAGGACACCCCGGGGTGGCAGGTGACCCCCAGGCAGGGTTGGGAGGGACCAGCCCTTCTGCATCCCGGCAGTGTCAACGCCAGCTCCCATCATGGCCATGCCCACGGCCCAGCGACTGTGGGGTTCACCCTGTCGGGGGGCAGAGATGGGGTCCCAGCCTGGCCTGACCCCCAAATCAGTGACATCTCTTGGTGGGGGGACAGGAACAGGAGCCAAGCAGGAACACGGGCCGGGTGAATCCCTTAAAGGCGGTCCCGGTGAACACTGAGCCCAGGGACAGTCCCAGTGAGCCCCACAGCCCCAGGACCCCCAGGGCTCACTGGTGAACCCCACAGCCCCAGAACCCCCGGGGCTCACCAGGGAACCCCACAGCCCCAGGACCCTCGGGGCTCACCGGGGAACCTCACAGCCTCAGGACCCTCGGGGCTCACCGGGGAACCTCACAGCCCCAGGATCTCCAGGGCTCACTGGTGAACCCACAGCCTCAGAACCTCCGGGGGCTCACCAGGGAACCCCACAGCCCCAGGACCTCCAGGGCTCATTGGTGAACCCCACAGCCCCAGGACCCCCAGGGCTCACCAGTGAACCCCACAGCCCCAGGACCTCCGGGGCTCACCAGGGAACCCCACAGCCCCAGGACCTTCGGGGCTCACCAGTGAACCCCACAGCCTCAGGACCCTCGGGCTCACCGGGGAACCTCACAGCCCCAGGATCTCCAGGGCTCACTGGTGAACCCCACAGCCTCAGAACCTCCGGGGGCTCACCAGGGAACCCCACAGCCCCAGGACCCCCGGGGCTCACCAGGGAACCCCACAGCCCCGCTGGGGTCAGCTTGGAGCAGGATGGCCCCAAACACCCAGGACCCTCTCCCGGGGTGCCTTTCCCGCGGTAATTTGGGGGTGCGGGGGGGCTGACCCCGTTCCACCGAGCCGGGCGTGGGCCGGGCCTGGCAGCACGGACAGGTCGGGGCTCGTCTCTCCCACCCCGTCCCGGCATCCGCGGCCACGGCAGCCGCCCTCGCCCTGCCCGCCGGCCGGGCAAGCCAGGACCGGAGCGCTGGATCCCGGCCAGGGCTGGGACAGCCCGGCCAGCCTCAGCCTGCGGCCGCATCGATCGCTCAGGGCACGGGCTGGGGTCCCTTGTCCCTGCCCCAGGGACACAGGGGCCATCCCAGGGCTCTGTCCAGCGCCCAGAGCGTGCCTCAGTTTCCCCGGTCACCCAGGGGAGCCTGGAGTGGGGCTGTGCGTGTGGGGGCCTGGTAGGGACGGGTTTCACCCAATCTTTGGGTATTTATTTGCCAGCCTGGCTGGCTCGGCCCCGCAGGGAATTAATCCCTGGCCGCAGAGGGATTACTGGGGACCTGGGGCCGCTTGAGCTCCAGAAAGCGGATTAAGCAAAGGACAGGGAACGCGGGGACGGCAGCGAGAGCCCCAGAGCAGCGCTGGCCTCTGGGGGGACAAGGGGACAGTCCCGGGGACAGGGACCCGGCTGGGTACAGCCAGGGCAGCCCTGGGGTTGGGGTGCTGCCCACGGGCACAGCCCCTGCGGAGGGGACACGGCTGCCATGGGGGCACTGGGGTTGTGCCCTGAACTGGGGACACTGGGAGCTGTCATTGTGGGGTGGTGACACTGGGAGCTGTCATTTTATGCTGGTGACACTGGGATCTGTGTCTTGTCCTGGTGCCAGTGGGAGCTGTCATTTCGTGCTGGTGACACTGGGAGCAGCACTGGGAATCCCAGTAGTGTGATTCCCTACTGGTGACACTGGGAGCAGTGTCCCGTACTGGTGACACTGGGAGCTGTCATTTCGTGCTGGTGACACTGGGATCTCTGTCCTGTCCCGGTGCCAGCGGCAGCTGTGATTCCGTACTGGTGACACTGGGAGCAGTGTCCCGTACTGGTGGCACTGGGACTTGTCATTTCATGCTGGTGATACTGGGAGCTGTCATTTCATACTGGTGACACTGGGTGCTGTTATTTTGTGCTGGTGACACTGGGATCTGTGTCCTGTCCCAGTGCCAGTGGCAGCTGTGATTCCCTACTGGTGACACTGGGAGCAGTGTCCCGTACTGGTGGTTACTGGGAGCTGTAGTCCACGGGCACGGGAGGCACTGGGAGCTGTAGGGCAGAGTACACGGGGGCGTGCGGGAGCTGTGACCGGTGTACTGGTGTGTGCGGGGAGGGCCATACTGGGCCGTACTGGGCGCTGGGCAGTTGTTACTGGGAGGGCACGGAGGGACACTGGGAGCTGGGACAGCCCGGGGAGCCCGGGAGGGGCACTGGGAGCTGCAGGGGGAGCTCGGGGTGGGGGCACCGGGAGCTTTTGGGGAGCACTGGGAGCTGCGCAGCTGAGGGCACTGGGAGCTGGGTTGGAACTGGGAAGCGCTGGGGGCTGCGGGGAGCGGTGGGAACTGCCAGGAGCACTGGGAGCTGGGGGTCACCGGGAACTGGGGGACAACTGGGAGCTGCGATGGTGACTGGGGGCGCTGGGGGGAGCGCTGGGAGCTGCAGGGACGGCTCTGGGGGACGGGCACTGGGAAGCGCTGGGAAGCGCTGGGAGCTGTAGTCCAGCGGCGCGTACTGGGAGGTGTAGTCCGGGCTCCCAGCGCATACTGGGAGGTGTGGTCGCGGGCCGGGGCCATACTGGGAGGTGTGGTCGCGGGCCGGGGCCATACTGGGAGGTGTGGTCGCGGGTCGGGGCCATACTGGGAGGTGTGGTCGCGGACCGGGGCCATACTGGGAGGTGTGGTCGCGGGCCGGGGCCATACTGGGAGGTGTGGTTCCGCAGCCCCGGGCGCTGCTGGGAGCTGTAGTTCAGCACTGGGGGGTGCAGGGTGCGGTCCCCCCGAGGGTGCCAGCCCCGCACTGACCCCTCTGCAGTGTCCGGCCGTCCCCTGTCCCCGCGGGGGGGGGACAGGACCCGAGGCAGGGTGGCCGTGGGACACCCCGCCATCCCAGTCCCGGGAGAGGAACGGGGGGGCTCATCCCTGAGCAGCCCCCGGGGCTGTACCCCAGAAACTCGAGGGCAGGGGTGGAACTGGGGGTCACTGGGGTCGCTGGGGGCTGCCCGGGGTGCGGGCAATGGGAGAGGGGTGGGGAAAGGAGGAGGCAGCGAGTTGGGGTCCCTGGGGTGGGGGACAGACGCTGACCCGGTGTCTCCGCCCAGGCTCGGTGCCCAGCATGGGGGCGATGCTGGCGCTGCCCCCGGGGCAGGGACCGCACCAGGTGGGCTGCACGGATGTCATGGTGGGCCACACGCGGCAGGTACGGGGATGGGGACAGGGACAGGCTAACATGCCCAGCAAGGTGGCTGCAGCCGGCTTTGGGCATGGCCGCCACCCTCTGTGCTGTCCCCACTGCGTCCCCCCTTCCTTGTCTCCCTCAGGGGCTTTTCCTTCGCCTCTTCTACCCGTGCGTGCCCGGGGCGGGGGCGGCGGGGCCGCTCTGGATCCCGCGCTCCGAGTACTGCGGGGCCTGGCCGATGTCACCCTGGGGCGCCGCTGGTGCTCGGCCCTGCTCGGCATCGCCATCGGTGAGGGGGACACCCCCGCCCTGGGGCTCCCTTCTCCTTAGGGACCCCCACCCCTGTGCCTGGGTGGTGCTGCAGGCGGGGCTGGAGCAGAGCGGGACCAGTTCCAGCACCCCCTGCCCGTGTCCCCCCCTTTGCTGGGGGTTTCTCCTCCCTGCAGGCTCCTGCAAAGTCCCGGTGAGCTGGAACGCGCCTCTCAAACCTCACAGCCGCGGCTACCCCGTGATCATCTTCTCCCACGGCCTGGGGACCTTTCGGTAACGTGAGCCCGAGCAGGGCTGGGGCTGCTCCATGGCCCCCCTCAGACCTGCCCTGAGCCCTCTGCTCTCCTCTCCCTTCCAGGACCTTGTACTCTTCAATCTGCACCGAGCTGGCGTCCCGGGGCTTGGTGGTGGCAGCGCTGGAGCACAGGTGGGTGCCAGGTCCTCACCAAACTCCTGCTGGGGCTGGTGGGACACGGTGCCCTGGGGGGAGCTGCCGGTGTCCCCTTCCCTCCTGTCCCCACAGGGACCGTTCTGCTGCCACCACCTATTTCTGCACGGCAGAGGCGGGCACGGAGGAGTGGATCCCGTTCCAGCGGGTGCCCCCGGGGCAGAAGGAGTTTTATTTCCGAAACAAGCAGGTACCAGCGCGGGGTTAAATTCCTCCTGCATCCCTGGGGATGCTCTTCCCAATCCTGCATTGCCACGGGGCTGGGGCTGAGCTTTCTCCTCGGAGATGACAAAAATCTGTTCCACCTGTTTCCTTCTCCTTTCCTGGGGTCCGTCTGTCCGGCTCCAGCTGACCCTGGCAGGAGCCAGGCTGGGCAATGTCCCCACGCCCTGGGGAGAGAAGGACTCCGTGCCCAGCCCGGCTCTGCACCGGCTGCTGGGTTTGTTCCCACTGGGATTTTTGTCTCTCTGGGATTATCCCGGACAGCTGCTTGCTGGGCACAGGGAGGTTTCCTGCTGAGCCAAGTTCCCCCCCTCTGTTTGTTTCTGCCTCATTTAAAAGGACAACAGCAAGTGAAGATTAGTCGTGGAAAAGCTCTCTAGGAACGGAGGTGCTTTTGGCAGCCTTAAATCACCTCCCAGCCTGTTATTTTTGTGTGTGCTCTGCCTCATGGCACATTGCACAGAAAAGGGAAACAGTTTTCATTGTACCCACGAGCAGAAATGGTGAGGGAGAAAGAAAAAGAACGGATAAATAGAAAGAAATAGCTGCCAGGTCAATTTAAATTCCAGCATTTTCTGTGTTGCAGGGAGCAGGAGAGAGGTTTTCATTGGAGTTTTTGTCACTTGTCACATTAAATGTGCACAGACACCAGCACTGGTGTCCTTAGGGCAGCCGAGGACGTGGCCTCAAAGTGGCTCCAAGTCAGGGCATGCTCTCCTTGAATCATTTTGGATTTTAGGATGCTCCTGGGTGGTGTCACTGAGCTGGGTTTTAGGGTTTGCTGCTGGGTTAGGGGTTCTGGGGTCCCTGTGGGGGTTTGGAGCTGTGGTGGCTCAGCTGAGGATCCCAGGCTCTCCCTCCTCTGCTTCCTGCCCAGAGCAGAGGTTTTTGCTCATCAGCTGCCAGATTAACTGAATTAAAGACAAACACCAAAGAGAAACCGTCCCCACAAAGGCGCCGTGTCCCTGTGGGAGCCGCGGCGCCGCCGCCTCGCGCCCGCTCTGGCGTTTGTGGCACTTCAGGCAGAGCCCCCCAGAGAAGCACTGGAGGAAGGAGCCTGGAGGGGCGCTGGGGGGAAGGTGTGACCCCAGATTTGTGGGTTTGGGTTTGCCAGGGCAGGGCTGACTGTTGCAGGTTCACCAGAGAGCGCAGGAATGCGTGCGGGCGCTGCGGCTCCTCCAGGACATCGCTGGTGGCACCTCTGTCCCCAACGTCCTTCACCAGGGCTGGGATCTCTCCGTGCTGAAGGTACCTGGCAGGGGCTGGGGGGGCTCTGGTGCCCCTTGGTGGCAGGAGCAGTCCTGGCTGCCTGAGATTTTTCCTCCTGGGTCGGTGCAGAGCCCCAGCCTGGGCTGGGCCTCTCCTCCCTGTGGGCAGCCAGAGCCCATCAAGCATCAGGACGTGGCATTTCCCCTTCCAGCTGAGCTTCCCTTGGCTTTTTCTTCCCCAATTAGAGACCTCCAACCCCAAGGTTTGGGCTCAGACTCCTCAGCCTTTCTCCCTTTTGCAGGACAACCTTGATCTGACCAAGGTGGCCGTCATGGGCCATTCCTTTGGGGGGGTGACAGCGGTGCTGGCCTTGGTGAAGGAGCCCAGCCTCAGGTAAGGCAGGGAGGGAGCAGGAGCTGCGGAGGCTGCGGGGACACGGGCTCATCCTGGTGGGTGCCTGTCCTGCCCCAGGTGTGCCGTGGCTCTGGATGCCTGGATGTTCCCTCTGGAGAACCTGCTGTACCCAGAGGTGCCCAAGCCCGTGCTCTTCATCAACACCGAGAAGTTCCAGACTCCAGAGAGCGTTGCCAAGATGAAGAGGTTGAGCTCCAGGAACAGCCAGACGAGGATTGTGACCGTGCTGTGAGCCTGGGGCTGGCACCCACCCGCTGCAGGGGCACCTATGGGTGTCCCAGCAGGAAAACCTCCGAGTCCTGCTGCACATCCCACTGATGCTCATCCCACTGATGCTCATCCCTCCCTGTCCAGGGGAATTGTGCACGAGGACCAGACCGACTTTGCCTTCCTCCCTGGGAAGCTCTTCAGCCTCCTCTTCGGCAAGGGGAGCACCCTGGACCCCCACAAGGCTCTGCCATCACCAGCCGGGCAGCTCTGGCCTTCCTGCAGCGGCACCTCCGTACGGCCCTGGGGGAGCTGGGGCGGGGCTTGGGGGGCACCAGAGCTCCCTGGTTTGGGGGGGCTGTGGGGTGGGCGCTGCCCCCGGGGTTTGGGGCTGGTGCTTCCCCACTGAGGGGCCCGGTGTCACCTGGAGGGGACACTGAGGTAACCCTGTCACCCTCTGTGCCCCGCGCAGAGCTGGAGGAGGAGTTTGGCCGGTGGGACGAGCTCCTGGAAGGTGTTGGGGACTCGGTGGTTCGGGGGCGCCGCTCGGCCGGTCCCGCCTGTAGCGCTCCCAGGGCACTGCTGGGGGCTGGGGACTGGCAAAGTGACCCCTCCCGCCCGGAATGGAGGAGCCGTGACCCCTTCCCGCCCGAAATGGAGGGACAGGAGGAGCCCTGAGGGGAGCAGGACGTGGGGACAAGGCCAGGAGAGCCCTCCCTGCTCCGAGCCTGCCTGGGGGCTGTGGGGCCGAGGGAAATAAATCCCCAGGGATAAAGGTTGGCTGTCACCGAGTGATAAAACCGAGGGGTTGGGTTGGGTTGGAAGGGCCTTCAAAGACCATCCCCAGCTTCCCTCTGGGCTGGGGTGGTTCAGGCACGGCTGAAGGAGATGCAGCATCCGGGCTCCAAGCACGAGGGTAAGGAAAATCCTATAATTGTCCTGGAAAGCCGTGCAGATGGCGTGGAAAAGGAGGAGAGGAGGAGGAGGATGGTTTTCAGCAGGAAGGAGGAGTCTCTGAGCACCCCAGGGATGTGGGATGGGGACCGGGATCGGGGTGCCAGGGGAGCAGCCCAGCCTGGCTGTGCAGCACCAGGAAAGCTTTGGAAGCACCTGCAGCACCTCCCGGCTCACCCAGAGATTCAGGGGTGCTTTTCCGGGGCGGGCCGGTCCTCAGCCATCCCGAGGAGGGGCTGGAGCCGGGGGGGCTGCAGGGGTTACCCCGGGGGTCCTGGCTGGCTGTGCGGGGTGCGGGGCACGGCGGCAGCCCGGCCCTGCCGCGCCATCTGCCCGGGCATTGTCCCCGCCGCTCCCGGGGGACACCGGGCTGGCGGCGGCTCCGTGTCCCCTGCTGTACCGCGGAGGAGCTGCAGGCGACAGCGGTGACACGGGAGACAGAGGGTGACACGGGCGACAGCAGAGCCGCTCCCAGGGGAGGAGGGGATGGAAAAGCAGCGCCGGTGCCGGGGTTTGGTGTCACTGTGGCGGCGTCCCCAGCTCCAGCACTGGGGCTGGGGATGCTCCAGGGGGAGGGCACAGCACCCCGCGGCAGCAGAGAGGACATCCCTGGGCAGAGGGGACATCCCTGGGCAGAGGGGACATCCCTGGGCAGAGGGGACATCCCTCAGCATAGGGGACAGCCCTGAGCAGAGGGGACATCGCTGAGCAGAGGGGACAGCCCTGGGCAGAGGGGACATCCCTGGGCAGAGGGGACATCTCTGAGCAGAGGGGACATCCCTGAGTAGAGGGGACATCCCTGAGCAGAGGGGACATCCCTGAGCAAGGGGGACATCCCTGAGCAGAGGGGACATCCCTGAGCAAGGGGGACATCTCTGAGCAGAGGGGACATCCCTGGGCAGAGGGGACATCCCTGGGCAGAGGGGACATCCCTGAGCAGAGGGGACATCCCTCAGCAGAGGGGACATCTCTGAGCAAGGGGGACATCCCTGAGCAGAGGGGACATCCTGGGCAGAGGGGGCATCCTGGGCAGAGGGAGACGCCTGGGCAGAGGGGACAGCCCTGGGCAGAGGGCATCCCTGAGCAGAGGGGACATCCCTGGGCAGAGGGGACAGCCCTGGGCAGAGGGGACAGCCCTGGGCAGAGGGGACATCCCTGGGCAGAGGGGACATCCCGAGCTGCCAGGACATGATTTTTCAGTGTCTGCTCTGCTCCGCAGTGACACACAAAGGACTGATGTGAACCAGGCCCCGCCGCTTTTAAGCCTCGCAGAAATTATTTTTTAAATAATTTTAAATGTTTTACACCTCAAGCAGCGTTCCCAGCCCCGGGCCAGGCTGGGGTGTGGCAGCCCGAGGGGACAGGGCTGTGCTGGGGTGGCTGGGGGACATCCAAGGTCGCTGGATGTGACGAACGGCGCTGCTGAGCCCGACAGGTCCCGGTGTGACAGAGACAGAGACTGGTGCGGAAATCAAATCCCATTTCCCTGCCGGGATCAGCGAGACAGGCCCGGAATTCTGCAGGGCTCTTATGTAAAAGCTTCCAGACAGCGGCTGTGCCCAGGGGGGCTCCGGCATTCCTTACCCTTCGCTGCTCGGGGAGCTGCTCCTTCCCTCCCCGCTCCCCGTGGAGCCTCCTCCTCCCCGGCCCCACATCCCTGAGCTGCCCACCACCCACTCCCGCACGGCTTTTGTGCCTCTGAATGAAAATCCGGCCAGAAAAGAGTCCAAAAAATCCTGTTTGGGCAGGGCGGACACATCATCCCTGTGTGCTCCCTGCCCCGCTGTTTCCTGCGGGATGTTCGGTGCAGGAGCCTCGCAGGGCGCTCCCCTCGGTCATTTTATCTGCTCTAAAATCCAGCCCGGAGCCATCTCCCGGCCCGCTCCCTCGGTCATTTTATCTGCTCTAAAATCAGCCCGGAGCATCTCCCGTCCCGCTCCCCTCGGTCATTTTATCTGCTCTAATCCAGCCCGGAGCCATCTCCCGTCCCGCTCTCCTCGGTCATTTTATCTGCTCTAAATCCAGCCCGGAGCCATTCCCGGCCCGCTCACCTCGGTCATTTTATCTGCTCTAAAATCAGCCCGGAGCCATCTCCCGGCCCGCTCCCCTCGGTCATTTTATCTGCTCTAAAATCAGCCGGAGCCATCTCCCGGTCCGCTCCCCTCGGTCATTTTATCTGCTCTAAAATCAGCCCGGAGCCATCTCCCGTCCCGCTCTCCTCGGTCATTTTATCTGCTCTGAATCCAGCCCGGAGCCATCTCCCGTCCCGCTCTCCTCGGTCATTTTATCTGCTCTAAATCAGCCCGGAGCCATCTCCCGGTCCGCTCCCCTCGGTCATTTTATCTGCTCTAAAATCAGCCCGGAGCCATCTCCCGGCCCGGGCTCGCTCCCGGCGCTCTTTGCTGCCCATCTCCGTTCCCCGGTGGAGCTCACGGGGAAATGTTTCCCCCGGAGCTCCAGTCCCAGCCCCACGCAGCCGCTGCCGTGGGGAGAGAATCACAAGCCGAGGAAAGCTGTGGGTTGGGTGAAGTTTAATAGGAAAAGCAAAATCTGCGTGTGCAAGTAGGGGAAGGCAGGAATTCATTCCCTGCTCCCTATAGGTGAGCAGGGCTCAGCCACTGCCAAAGGGGAGCTGGGAGAGCAATCCCATCCCTGCCTGTGCTGCCCCCTCCGTCCTTCCCCCTCCTGGTTTCCATCCTGAGCATCCTGGGTGTCCCTGGGGTCAGTCGGGTCACCTGTCCAGCTGTGTCCCCTCTGTCCCTCCCTGAGCACCCCAGGCTGGTGACAGAGGAGCAGGAGAGGCCTTGGCGCTGTTCAGAGGCTGCTCAGACACAACAAAACATCTCTGTGTTATCAACCCTGCCTCCAGCACCAACCCAAACACGGCCCCAGCACAGGCACTGCCCGGGAATTAACCCTGCCCCAGCCCTGACCTGGCACATCCCCATATCCCATATCCCCATATCCTACATCCCATATCCCCATATCCCATATCCTACATCCCCATATCCCCATATCCCCATATCCTACATCCCACATCCCACATCCCATATCCTACATCCCCATATCCCCATATCCCATATCCCACATCCCCACATCCCCATATCCAATATCCTACATCCCCAAACCCCCCCATCCCCACATCCCATATCCAACATCCCCACATCCCTAAATCCCACATCCCCACATCCCATATCCCCATATCCTACATCCCCATATCCCCATATCCCTATATCCTGTATCCCCATATCCCATATCCTACATCCCCCATCCCCAATCCCCCATCCCATATCCTACATTGCCAATCCCACATCCCACATCCCCATATCCTACATCCCATATCCCATATCCCACATGCCCACATCCCATATTCCACATCCCCAAACCCCCACATCCCTATATCCCCTCATCCCATATCCCACATCCAATATCCCCACATCCCTAAATCCCACATCCCCCATCCCAAATCCCCAATCCCCACATCCCACATCCCCAGTCCCCAGTCCCATATCCCAATCCCACATCCCATCCTGCTGGGATTGCCCCGCTGTGCCTGGAGATGTTCAGGGAAGGGGCTGGGGGATCTGTGCCCGAGCTGGTGCTCCCCGGGCAGGGACTGAGATCCTCTGGGATCCCATTTCCAGGGCCCCTCTGGGGTGTCCTGGGCCACACCGGGAGGGTTTGAGGCAAAACTCAGGAGTTAAAGGTTATCCCGGGATGGGATCTGCCTCCACACCGGCTTTGGGCTGCCCACACAGAGGTTGGGGTTTGGATGTGAACTCTGGGGTTTTACACCCCTAAATCCTGAGGGATTTTGTTTCTCAGGGATGTGGGAAGGAAACGCCAACCCCATTACTTTGGGGAGCCCCCACCTGCAGGATGTTGGAAGGGAGAGTTCCCTCCCAGCCAAGCATTGCAGTGGCTCTGTCCTGCTCTGAAATTCAAACCCGCGGCTTTAAAAATTAAAAAAAAAAACCCCCAAAACAACAACAAAAACCCCAACAAAAAACCCCAACCAAAACAAACGGCGCTGCCCATTGATATTCCCCTCACAGCTGTGCCTGCAGCATGGCTGGGCTATGAATGGACACATTCCTTTTCCCACCAAAGCTTCCCACTCCTGGCTCTGAAATCCCACAGTGTCAGCACAGCCCCGGCTCCTCAAATCTCAGTCTCCTTCTCCTCCTGCCGCCTCTCCCTCCTGGGAGCCCCTTCCAGGGCTCATCCCTGCAGCAAACCCGAATTCCCAGCTCCAGCCCTCGCTGCCATCCACAGAAAACCTCATTTGCTCAATTGGAGCTTCCCTGTTGTTTTAATTAATGCAAATCCAGACACGTGTTAAACCTCCTTGTGATTACCGTAAGGTTCTCGTGGTTTTTGTTGGGTTTATTTTTTTTCCCTTTTTTTTTTGTGTGTTTTTAAGGAAAATTGAGGTGTGGATTCACAACATCCCATGGAGGTGCAGGGCCCTTCCAGCTGAGCCCAGTGGGAGCTCTGGGGGTCAGTCCAGCCCCAAAAACCAACCTGGACACTGGGACACAACCCCAGCCCCTCCCTGAGCAGAATTCCCTAAATCCTTTGATTGGTGAGGATTCACTCCCTCCTATATCGGTTTTTTCCACTGGAAAAATCCCAGCTTTCCTCTGGGTGAGACACCGAAGGAAAAATCAGAGTTTCTTGCTCTCTGAAGTGAATTTTTATCATCTCATCTTCGAGCTGAGCAGCCTGGATGCTCCCAGTCACGAGGGATTCAGCTCCACGTTTCCATCTTCCCAAATTCCTCCCACGCCGGCCCTGGGGCAGCGCAGCCCCTCGGGATCTGCAGCAGCTCCGGGGCTGCAGGATCCGTGTTCCCCCCATTCCCTGCCCCCCAAAATTCACCTCCACGGGCCGGGAGGGCTCCTGTTCCCTCAGGGGAGGGCTCCTGTCCCTCAGCCAGCAGCACCCAAGGGATTTTGGAGGCACAGGAGGTTTTTCCAGCAGTTTTCCCTGTGTGATAAAAGCCCCATTTGGGATTGGAGCAGTCTTGCCACCCCAGGGATGATTCCTGAATAAACAGAGGGAAAAAGGGAACTGAGGGAGAGAAGGGGCTGTGATGTCTCTGCTCTGAAAAAGAGACTCAGACAGATTGAAATGATGCATTTTGGGCTGGATCCAGCTCTCCCCCATGTTGGGAAGGACGGGCTGAGCTCAGCCTGTGGCTCCTGCCTCTCCCCAGTGTGATGGGAAGTGGGGACCCCAGCTCCTCCTTTTTAACCCTTTAGCTCATCACATTTAACCCTTTTTAACCCTTATTTTCACCCCAGAACGTGGTGCTGAGGCTGTCAATAATCTGGGTGACACCAGAGCCCCCAAATCCATTCAGGTTATCTCATCCCTCTGACAATTCACCACACCAGGCCTTGTTTTTGGGGAGTTATTTATTTTAAATTTAATTTAAACAAAGCCCTGGTGTTGCCCATCACACGAGGGTGACTCTCAGGGTGTTGATTTTGGCGTAGAGCAGCAGATTAATGGCTGATTGTATAAAAGATGGATGCTTTTCCACCAGAAAATCTGGCTTTGTTCTCCTGGGCAGAGTGGATGTGTCAGGTTCTTTTGTCTTTTAATTTATATATTGATCTATCAAGGGCTCAAATTAGTAGGGGAATAAAAAGGGATCAAACAGCACAGGGCAAATGTGAAGTGCAGGAGTTGTTTCCGTGCTGGTATTGCTGAGATGCCGGGGAAGGGAACAGGAATTAACTGAATCCAATTCCATTTGGATGTGGAATTGTCAGTGCAGACAGGAGGGGAGCTGTTCATTGTCCTGAGAGGATCCAAAATGTGGAAACACAGACCCAGACTAAAGCCCAAAAATCCATAAAATCCCACCCCAGCCTCATTTCCTTGGCTCACAAATCCTGTGGGAAGAGGCTCGAAGTGTCTGATGGATCCCACCCATAAATACCCACAGATATTCCAGGGATCCCACCCATAAATACCCACAGATATTCCAGGGATCCCACCCATAAATACCCACAGATATTCCAGGGAAACATCAGCTGTGGCTGCTCTGGGTTCTCCTGCATCCCCTGGGTGTGAGGATTGGGGGGGACACCTCAAAATTTGCATTTTGGCCAGAATTTCATCCTCGTGCTGAGCCTGCAGGACCCAGGCACCTGAGAACTGAAACCCACCCATTCCCCAGGCAGGGAAAAATAAATTCCCATGTGGATGTGCACTGATTTTCCAGGAGGAACTGCTCTGATGTCAGCTGGCCCAAGAGCTCTGAGAATTATTTTCCCCTTTGCTCTTTGTGGGAACAGGCTCAGTGTGGGGGCTGTCCCAGCCCATTCATTTATTTATTTGATATTGGGGAAGTCATATTCCTTTAAGAGGATTTCCACCCCTCAACTCCTCCCCTCGTGACACTTCCAAGCCACATTTTGTCTTGAAAGGGTGGGAGTATTTTTAACCATATCACGCCAGGGAAGTATTAATAGCACAATGGGCTCGCTGAGCTGCTGGTGGGGCTGAAATCCAGATTTTAAACCCAAGCAACTAATTAGGAGCTGGGGAATAATTAGTGCTATACCCAGCTTTTCTTCAGCTTTGCCCCCCCTCCTTTCCATTTCCAAAGATCCACGGCAAATGTCTGTGCTGGAATGTTCTGTGGCTGTTGAATATTTTATAGCTGCTCCGTGCATTGCTATTCCATGTGGCTGTCAGCATCCCGGCAGCAAAGGCTGGGAACGGAATCGGTGCCCGGGGAAATGGAAAATCCCCGAGCCCCCAGCCCGCTCCCTCCCGGTGCTCCCTCCCGGTGCTCCCTCCCGGTGCTCCCTCCCGGTGCTCCCTCCCGGTGCTCCCTCCCAGCCCCGGCGCAGCTCGGAGCAGCACCCGGGTTATTTTTGAACCCTCGGCGGGGAGATGTTTACGGGCTGCCCGGAATAGCAGGAGCGCTCGGTGCTCCATATGGAAATGCAAATGTGCGGGAGGGGCGGGGAGGGTGCGGGAAACGGGGGGAGGATGGGTCGGGAGAGAGGAGAGCGCCGGGATGGCTCCAAAAATGTGTTCGGGACACGGGGGGAGAACACACCTGCAGGGATGGGAACGGGAACGGGAATGGGAATGGGAACGGGGATGGGAATGGGGATGGGAATGGGGATGGGAACAGGAATGGGAATGGGGATGGGAAATGGGGATGGGAAATGGGGATGGAAATGGGGATGGGAAATGGGGATGGAAATGGGGATGGGAAATGGGGATGGGAATGGGGATGGGAAATGGGGATGGGAAATGGGGATGGGAATGGGGATGGGAATGGGGATGGGAATGGGAATGGGAACGGGAACGGGGATGGGAATGGGATGGAGATGGAGATGGAGATGCAGATGGGGATGGGAACAGGGATGGGAATAGGAAAGGGAATGGGAATGGGGATGGGGATGGGAATGGGGAATGAGGAATGGGAATGGGAATGCGGATGGGGATGGGAATGGGAGTGGAGATGGGAATGGGGATGGAAATGGGAATGGGGATGGGAATGGGAATGAGAATGGGAATAGGGATGGGGATGGGGATGGGATGGGAATGGGAATGGGAACAGGGATGGGAATGGAGATGGGGATGGAACTGGGAACAGGAATGGGAGTGGAGATGGGAATGGAGATGGGGATGGGAATAGGAATGGAGATGGGAATGGAGATGGGAATGGAGATGGATGGGGATGTCCTGCGGGATGTGCTGATGGAGAGAAGAACCCGCACCGGGGCCGTGCCCGCCCGTGGGAGCGCCGCTGGTGTGAATCCTCTGCTCTCTAATAATAGTTGGGCTTGTGATGGAGCCTCTCCCTCTCCCCTGCCTCTCCCCAGCCATCTGTTTCCAAGAAACTTGTGGAATTCGTGTCGCCGAGCTCGGGGCCGCATCTCTGGGAGGGGCGGCTGGGGGGGCTGGGGGAGAGCTCCAGGCAGGGCTGTGGGGCTGCCCAGCCCCGTTTCCCTGGGCATTAAAGGATGGAAAACATCCCCGGGCAGGCTGGGAAGGGAATTCTGCTGTCCCTGGCCTGGGCTGGGTTAAGGGCAGGTCTGTTCTAGGGAAAGGCCAGGCCCTGCTGCAGTGGGGATGAAGCTGCTGGGGAGAACCCCTGGCCTCATTTCAGGGGTCCTTTCTGAGTATTTGGGTATTTTTGAGGAGGGAAACAATGTTCCTGCAGCCTCTGTCTGTATTTCATCAGGATCTTGCACTCCTCTTGTGCTCCAGAGCCTCGTTGCCCCCATCACTGCAGGATTTGGGTGTCAGTCCCGTGGCTGCACCTGAAGGGGTGAACGTGACATTTCAGGGCTCTGCTGCCCCAATATCAAAGCAATTAATTGATATTTCCATCCCCGTCGCTGCAGGCACCATCACCATCTGTGCTCAGCGCTTTTCCTCGTCTCATTTAGGGGAGGAATTAACAGATTTCGAGTGAATTTCTCGAAAAAGCAACCTGTCTGATCCGCAAAAATTCAATTATTTCCAACAGCGCGTTGGGAGGTGCAAATTTATTCCGAAGGGAACATTTCCTTAATGGTGTTTTTCAGCATAAATATAGTACCAGTCTAAACACCTCCAGTAAACAAATATCAATTATCTTAAACGTTTCCTGCCCGTGGAAAAGCTTTCATTGTGAGGGAGACACTCCCTAAAAATCTGGGTTTGTTCTTCAGTTCCACGGGCTCCTCGGCTGCGTTTGGATTAAAATGCATTTTTATCTGAAGATCAAGAATTTTTAAGGTTGGAAAAAAACCTCTGAGATGGATTGAAAGAGATCTTGTAGCCCTTTTCTGAGTTCCTTTTAAAATGCTGCTTCCTCCAGCAGGTTGGTTATTAAACCTCTCAAACGGATCCACTCAGGTCAGATAATAAATTGGATTTCTGGGTTTAAAATAAACTTTGCTAATTCAGGGTTGTTGCCAGTCCTTGCAAGCATCACTGACCAAGGTGCTCTAAAACATCCTCTGGTTAACAAATAAGCTGTCAGTCCCTCCACCACCACCAGCGCTTAAGGCTGGCAGTTTAATACTCAGAAACCACATTTTCTTATTGGAGATTAAATATTTTTGCAAGTTAAAAGAGCCGCCGTGGGCTGAGTTGTCACCTAATTATGTCAGTCTCTTTGTGGGGTGTTTTGATAAGCACATCAGAGCAGAGGCTTTAATCTTTGGGATAAATCTGATCACGTCACGTCCCAAATTCACACCCACCAGGAGCCGAGACCTGGATTTTTGTGTTTCACCCAGGGATGGAGCTGAGGGGTCTCAGGTTTGGGTTTTGGTGGGGTTGAGCCTCCCTGGAGCACAAGGGACACGGTTTGAGGTGGGTGCTGTTCTCACCAGCTTGGATTCTCCACAGCCACTGGAGCTATTCCCAATTTACAGAGCTTTTGTCCTTTCTGCTCTGGGAATATCTTCTGCAGGTCCTGCTGGGATCCTTTATTTTCCTCAAAATAAATTCATCTGGCAGAAATTCATTCTGATATTAAATTCAGGCTTGAGACAACGTTTGTCTTCTCCAAAATGTTTTGGGGTTAAATTTTGGGGCTAATCCTGTGTTGGAGGATGTTTCTCCCATTGCTGCCCGTTCTGTTAGTGGCAAAACTGGAATTAAAGCAAAAAATAAAAAGCTTTTGTTGGTGATAAGGAATCCAGTAGATAAAAACTACCACAGCCACATGCTGGGGAAGGAAGAGTCTGTTTGGAACCGCAGTAAATGTGTCAATAAACACAAATCAAATGCAAATTAAATAAAAGCTTTTCATACACTCCATTCTCCTCGAGATCAGACAAAAATAAATGGCACATAAACAAACGGGGTTTATGAAACGCTCCAAAAATAAAACCACTCCTGCAACAAGGCCAAAAAATGAGATTGCCTCTGTGTCTTTCCACCTGCTGGGAGCTCTTGTTTCTCTCTGCATCACAAGAGGGCTCAAAGATTTTGGTTCAAATCAAACCCAGCGGTGGCAGGTGCTGTAAAGGGCTTGGGGAAGAGCCTCATCCTAAAAGTTAGGGCATGGAAAATGCCAGAGGAAAATGAGAGCAGATCCCAAATCCTTTTCCCAGCTCTGTCAATAGGTTCCCTCTTACATAAGAGAGTCTTTACCCAAAGGAAATATTTTTGGTTTTTAAGCCAATCTGTAAGGAAGGTGAGCTACACTCAGGTTTTCTTTTTTTATTTTTTCTTTTTTCCTTCCTTTTCCCCCTAAAAAAATCAGCTGGGAAGCGCTGGCATGACTCGTGGCCTTCTCTCAGCCTGCATCCCTCCTTCAAAGGCTGTAAAGGAAATTTCCTCTCCCCTCCCTGGGGGTGAGCACCGACTCAAGGGCCTCACACAGGTACCAGAGCAAAAACCCCCGAGCCCAGGAAAACCTCATTTCCTCTGGGAAATCCGGGGATCATCCCAGGATAAGCTCATTGATTTGACTCCAAAGCATTAATATTAAAGCCTCCAGCACACTGCTGGGCTGCACTGGTGATAATTAATAAATGATAAAGTGAAACACAGCATGGTGGCAGGGGGTCTGGGCTGCTTTGTCTCCCACAGCGTTCCATCCAAGCACTCAACATGTTTCCTTGGGAAACACGTGTGTTGGGGCTGACATGGATGTGTTTTCCTTGGGGTGACATGGATGTGTTTCCTTGGGAAACACGTGTGTTTGGGTGACATGGATGTGTTTCCTTGGGACACACGTGTGTTTGGGGTGACATGGATGTGTTTTCCTTGGGAAACACGTGTGTTGGGGGTGACATGGATGTGTTTTCCTTGGGAAACACGTGTGTTGGGGTTGACATGGATGTGTTTTCCTTGGGAAACACGTGTGTTGGCGGTGACATGGATGTGTTTTCCTTGGGAAACACGTGTGTTGGGGCTGACATGGATGTGTTTCCTTGGGAAACACGTGTGTTGGGGCTGACATGGATGTGTTTCCTTGGGAAACACGTGTGTTGGGCTGACATGGATGTGTTTCCTTGGGAAACACGTGTGTTTCGGTGACATGGATGTGTTTCCTTGGGGTGACATGGATGTGTTTCCTTGGGGTGACATGGATGTGTTTCATTGGGAAACACGTGTGTTGGGGCTGACATGGATGTGATCCTTGGGAAACACGTGTGTTTGGGTGACATGGATGTGTTTTCCTTAGGAAACACGTGTGTTTGGGCGTGACATGGATGTGTTTCCTTGGGAAACACGTGTGTTTGGGCGTGACATGGATGTGTTTCCTTAGGAAACACGTGTGTTTGGGGTGACATGGATGTGTTTTCCTTGGGAAACACGTGTGTTGGGGGTGACATGGATGTGTTTCCTTGGGAAACACGTGTGTTGGGGGTGACATGGATGTGTTTCCTTGGGAAACACGTGTGTTGGGCTGACATGGATGTGTTTCCTTGGAAACACGTGTGTTTGGGGTGACATGGATGTGTTTCCTTGGGAAACACGTGTGTTGGGGGTGACATGGATGTGTTTCCTTGGAAACACGTGTGTTGGGGCTGACATGGATGTGTTTCCTTGGGAAACACGTGTGTTTGGGGTGACATGGATGTGTTTCCTTGGGAAACACGTGTGTTGGGGCTGACATGGATGTGTTTCCTTGGGAAACACGTGTGTTGGGGCTGACATGGATGTGTTTCCTTGGGAACACGTGTGTTTGGGGTGACATGGATGTGTTTCCTTGGGAAACACGTGTGTTTGGGCTGACATGGACGTGTTTTCCCCGAGACGGAGCTGCCAGGAATGATCCCAAAGGGCCAAGCAGCCGCCTCAGGTTTCAGATCTTGGATCTGGGATCCCGTCAATCCCACAAAAAGGTTCCACCACACAACTGGAAAATGGCTCTTCCCATGGCCATTGGCAGAAGCCTCTCCCAATTCTAGCAGCTCGGCGGCTGGATGTGGTTTCCATGGAAATAGACGTCAGATCAGCAAAAAACAGGGCCAGTGTTTAAAATAATCTCTGTTTTGAAAGCTTCCTGCCTTTCTGTCACAATATTAACCTTCCTCAAGGTAGGATTCCTCTCTTTTTGGTGCAAAATCTTTGGATTTTAAGAGGGTGCACGGTGAGGGGGGGTCCCAGAAAAGTCCTTTTTTTGGGATTGAGGGTGTGGAGGCTGCTGGGCTGGGGCTGTAGCAGAGGATTTTGTGCTGTGTCCATCTGCCTTTTGTGTAGATTGACTCTTGGTGTGGCCGGAGCATGGAAACCACCACAGGAATTGCACGGATTGGTTTGTGTGGAACATGTGGGCACGGAGTGAATTTGTTGGAAGCACGTTTGGGAGTGAGACACTTCCCTGGGGCTGGCAGTGGGATTGTCCTGCGGAGGGGAGCACTCCCAGGGCAGGTCTGTGTCACCCCACGGTGCTCATTCCTTGGAATCTGCACTAATGAGGTTTTTTTCTGGATGTTCTTGCTGGTGTCACCCCAAAGGAGAGGGTGGCCTGGCCCCCAAAACACTGTGGGGCCGCAGACCCTCTGTGGGCTTGTCCCGTGGTGGCTGTGATGCTGAGATGACCAAAGGGACTTGGTGGTCATCTTGATGATGACCAAGAGCCCTGAGGTTCTCATGGCCCAGAGGTGGCCATGCCCTTACATAGGTTACCATGGCTCTGAGGGGACCAAGGTCTCAAGGCAAGTGGGTCTGAGGTGACCATGGCCATGAGATGACCATGGCTCTGAGGTGACCATGGCTCTGAGGTGACCATGGATCTGAGATGACCATGGGTCTGAGGTGACCATGGCCATGAGGTGACCATGGATCTGAGATGACCATGGGTCTGAGGTGACCATGGATCTGAGGTGACCATGGGCCTGAGGTGACCATGGGTCTGAGATGACTGTGGGTCTGAGGTGACCACGGCCATGAGGTGACCATGGGTCTGAGATGACTGCGGGTCTGAGGGGACCATGGCCATGAGATGACCATGGCTCTGAGATGACCATGGCTCTGAGATGACCATGGGTCTGAGGTGACCATGGATCTGAGGTGACCATGGATCTGAGGTGGCCATGGCTGTGGGTAACCAGGGCCATGAGGTGACCGTGGATCTGAGGTGACCATGGATCTTAGATGACCATGGCCATAAGGTGACTGTGGCTCTGGGTGACTATGGCTGTGGGTGCCCATGGCCACGAGGTGGCCGCAGCTCTGCTCGTCCCAGCCAGAGCTCTGCTCCCACCATTCCCCCTGTTGGGCCAGACACCCCCGACCACAGCACTGGCCCTGATGCCCCTGTCCTTCCCACCGCAGCGGTGAGACACAAAGGGAGTCCCGGCAGCTCCGAGGGCAGGAGCGGGATCCCAGCGCGGGGCTCTGGGGACCGGGGATCCCTGGGGCCCGGGGGGTGCCGCGGTTCGGCCCCGCACCCCCGGCCCGGCCCGGGCCGAGCGCGGGGGCCGCCGCCCCACGCCGGGGGCGAACTACAACTCCCGGCGTGCCCCGCGCGGCCGGGGCCGGGGGGGGGCTCGGTTGGAGGGGCGCGTCCGTGAGGGGGTGGGCGCGAGCCCCCCCCCCAGCCCCCCCGGCGGGCGGCACGTGCCGGCGGGCTCGGCCAATCGGGGCGGGGCGGGGCTGGTCACGTGCCTTTGTTTGGCGCTTTTGTGCGCGGCGGGGCGGGCGCGAGCGGAGTGTGGCCGGAGCGGCGGCGCGGGCAGGTGGGTGCGCGGCGGGGCCGCTACGGGGGGGAGCGGGCACGGGCGGGCCGCGGCCGCGGGCCCCCTCCCTGCTTCGCCCTCCGCATCTAGAGGAGGCGGAGGAAGAACGGGGGGGACTGTCGGTGCTTCATGGGGGTCCAGCGCCCCGTTGATGCGGACGGCGGAGGGGTCCCGAGGGTGGGTGTCAAGGTGAGGGGGGGCTGCGCGGCGCTCCCCGGGCGCTCGGGGCGGAGGTCGCTTTTGTCCCCGCTCGCGGGCATCGCGTCGCCGCCCGGTTTTGGAGCGTGGCGGTGACAAAGGGAAGGGAGACAATGGGGGGGGACTCCTCGTATGTGTCCCTGTTCCCCCCGCGCCCCGATCGCTGAGGGGAAGGGGGTGCCTATTGTCCCTCAGCGAGGGGCGACGCCCTATCCGCGGCAGCGGCGCCCCCTCCCCTCCCCGCCATTGTTAGTGGGGAAGGGGCGGTATCCGGGCGACCGCGCCCCGACGCCATCGAGCCGTGGGTGACCGTGTCGGAGCCCCCCGTCCCCGTGTCGCTCCCCGGCGCTCCCCGTCCCCTTCGCCCCTGCGGGGCTGAGGCGGGAGGGGGGGGCGGCCCCGCACCTGAGGCGGGGGGCGGCAGGTGCCCGGATGTTGGCGCTGGCCCCGCCCCCTCCCTCGAGCCCCCTCGCGCGGGCGCGCGCGCGCTCTCCCCGGCGGTTTGAATTCGGTGCGGTTGGAGGGGCGGGGGCGGGCCGGGGGCGGGGCCTCCGCTGCCGCCTCGGCGGGGATTGGCTGGCGGCCGCGGGGGGCGGGGCCGGGGGCGTGCGGTCCCCGCTCCGCGCCCCAGCCCCGCCCGGACCCCGCAGCGGCGCCCCTTCAAACCCCCAAAAAAACCCTTTTTAAAATTATTTTTTCCTTTTTTTTTAACGGTTTGTAGATCTTTTTCTGGAATTTTTTAACGACGCCCCGTTTCACGAGGTGTCCTGGGCGGTGTGCGCCCTCGCTGTCTGCCGCGGTGTGAAGCATCTGACTTGAGCTGCGCAATTAAAACCGAATTTTAAATGAGCTCGGTTGCGCACATTTCAGATCCTTCGGGAGTAGCAGGAATCCTGGCTGTGCTGTCCTGTGATGCGTCATTTTTTTATTCAGCGAGCTCTTATATGGGTGTGAGAGCAGCGAAATCCCCATAGTGCCGTGGTAAAACGTGGGTCTTTGTTCGAGTACCTTAAGGTGGAATAAAACAGATCGAAAATGCTTGAGTATCACACAGCTCCTGCAACGCCAGTAATTCCATAACCTCTCCGGTATTCCCAGCACTGTCCATCAGCTCCACAAAATGCCTGGAATCACTGACTGCAGTGACCTACCTTGCCTGCCTTTTGTTCAGCAGCTCTAATTCTGTTTGGCAGTTTTTATTGGAAGGAGCAGGATCCCTGTGCTGGCTGTTGAAAGGCACATCTCTTTGTTCACTAGGAACCCACCTGACTGACCTTCTCCCAGACTTGGCTTCTGGAATCTTATTTTCTTGGCCATGGCTACTTCTGGTAGGTGGAATTTTGTGTTAAATGCTCTTGTTTGGTTGGGTTTGTTTTTATTTTTTGCCTCCTGATTTCCTCAGGAATAACTGAAAACCCAAATCTAGTGAAATAAGCTGCTGTCACAGGCTTTTCCCCCATCTTGGGTGAGGCTGTTAGAGCTGGGTGGTTGTGAAAACACCCCAAAAGAGGAGTCTGGCAGCAGATGGGCTTCAGCTCCCTGCAGCCATCTGCTCCTCAGCAGAGCTGGCTGTCACCGAGACATCTCAGGGACCACACGGGAGCAGCTGACACCGAGCAGGGCTGGGGGAGAGCCCTGCCTGCACATTTCACTAAAAACCTTTTTATTTTAGTTCCTGGCTCTCTCAAGTTTCAGTAAATTCATCCTCAGGTTTGTCACTGGAGAGGGAATGATTTTTAATTTGAATTAATGAACTTGTTCTCACGATTTGGGATGTTGAAGGCTAAATTAAAACATCAGGTGCTTGGCAATGTAGGATCAAGGAAGGATTGCAAAGGAAATTTCCACGTTTTTGAACAGTTTTGCTGTGCTGAAAACAAAACTGCTTTGGATGCCTTTCCTCGGGGAACTTGGTGGTGCTGAATTTCAGAACGCTGTTTTTAATACATAAAATACTCATTTTTCTGGCTGTTTTCCCCTCCATTCCCAGATATCCAAGTGAAGGAGCTGGAGAAGCGAGCCTCTGGGCAGGCCTTTGAGCTGATCCTCAGCCCCCGCTCGAAAGAAGCCGTGCCAGAGTTCCCTCTGTCTCCCCCAAAGAAGAAGGATGTGTCGTTGGAAGAGATCCAGAAGAAGTTGGAAGCGGCAGAGGAGAGACGCAAGGTAAATCTGGAGCAGCTGAAGTGAGCTCTGCTCCACCAGTTTTGGGGGTTTGGGGCTCTCTTTTATTTTTCTCTCAGGAAAAGTGGGTTTTTTATGGTAACTGGAATATTAATAGAACTTATTAATGAAATCCCTGGGGCTCTTATGAAGCTTTTTGGTCACGGTTTTGATTCCAAAGAGGTTTTGAAGAAAAACTGGGAGGAAACGTAGCTGAGAGGGGCAGCTCTTTCAGGAGGGAGCTGTTTTTCTTGTCTTTTAACACCAGAACAAGAGGAATTTTCTCCTAGAAAAGGCAGCAGTGAATCTGTAATGAGAAGTTGGGGAATAAATTGTCTGAGTGATGAAAGATGTGGCTGGGGCTGCAGCCTGGAGCCCTTGAGGGTGGCAGGGCTTTGATTGAAGTGAGCCTGACCTGAATCTCAGTGATTCACCCCTCTGAGAAGGGAGGATCTTCAAGGAAAATTCTGTCAGTGTTAACATCAAAAAAACCAAAATCCATATTCCCGCTCCAGAAAAATCCCATTTAACAAGATCTGCAAGTAATGACAGAAACTGAGCTTTGCAGGTGGATGTGGAGGGGAAATGCAGGTTCTGTGGGTGGGTGGGAGCTGTGCCCTGCAGGCAGCCAAGGGGCACAAACCCCTCTGAGGGCTCCCTGTGCCCTCACTGCCCCGTGTCCCGCCAGTCCCACGAGGCAGAGGTGCTGAAGCAGCTGGCGGAGAAGCGGGAGCACGAGAAGGAGGTGCTGCAGAAAGCCATCGAGGAGAACAACAACTTCAGCAAAATGGCAGAGGAGAAGCTGACCCACAAAATGGAAGCCAACAAAGAGAACCGTGAGGCACAAATGGCTGCCAAGCTGGAGCGCTTGCGGGAGAAGGTGGGTGCGGGAGAGGAAATCCCCCCAAAAATCCTCCACAAAAACCTCCACACCACGAGGGTGAGCAGGTGGGGAGGGTCTGGTTATGGAATCTGCCAAAAGCTTTGCAGAATTCAGCTCTGTGGGAGGGTGGATGGAGCTGGAGCAGCCTCTGCCCTGCAGCTCCCCCTGAGTGCCCTGGGGAGCCTTTCCCTGGATCTCACAGCTCCCTGCTGCTGTTTTTCAGGACAAGCATGTGGAAGAGGTCCGAAAGAACAAAGAAGGCAAAGACCCCGGCGAGGCCGAGACCGACTGACTCCGTTGTGGAAACTGACTCTCCCCCTCCTCCAAATATCCAAAGACTGTACTGGCCAGTGGTTTTATCTTTGGTTTTGGTTCGGTTATATATTTTTTTTTAAGTTTCTTAGAAACTGATGTAGAACTGTAAAATTAGATCCAAACTGTACACTTGCTTTGGGGGCTAGAGGGGAGACCTTCCATGTGTCACTTTTCTAAAGTGTTGTCTTTCCAGTGTAGCTTTTTCTTCTTGTTGCATCCTTTTCTACGCCAGTGCACTCGCTCCTGGGTTGATGGCGAGTACTGTATCAGCTCTGTAAGACCTTTGTGCAAGGAATCTGTAGTAACTGTTCCATGCTGAATATCTGTTACACTTCAAACAAAAATCTCTGACTGTCCAGTCTGCTAAAATACTGCTGTAACCGAGTGACTCAATAAAGCTGCACAGTGCTGTTATCCCACGTTCCTTCCTCAGGGCTGGGTGGATGGGAAGGGCTGGAGCAGCTCCTGCTGCACCCCAGAGCCTGGCATTGTCCTGCTGTGACAATCAGAGCTTTGTGTGACACCTCAGCCCTGTCAGCTGCGGCTGTTTGTGTCCCCTGAGCCACCTCGCAGTGCTGGGACATCCCCACAAACAGCCCTTGTTCCCCTTGTCCCCGGGGCTGAGGGGGCACAGGGGGCAGCAGCCCCTGCTCCGGGCTGCCCCAGGGGAGGCGTTTTTGTCTGGGTGTCACCCAGGGGTGCTGGGGTGGAGCAGCCCCTGCACACAGATCTCTGGGGTCCTCTGGGCTGGGAGGAAGGGAGGGGCTCTGAGGAAAGATGATTTTGAGATGGATTTGGGACAAAATCTCTGTTTTGCACCCCAAACCTTTCCCCTGAGGATTGCCACAGGCCCTGGGGCTGTGAGCAGGCACTGCCACCCTGTCAGAGCTCCTGGGCTGCCCCACACTGGTGCCACTGCTCTGTCCTTGATCCTGGCTTGGCTCCCAGGTTTTTTTTCAGTTTAACTCCTTGCCCGGAGCACCCGAGGATGGAAAAACCACAGAGATTTGGGTTTTTTAAGAGACTCACTTGGAGTCCTGGCCCACCTGACTCGTGTGGGGTGTGACGGAGAGGGAGCCTCAGTTCGGGAAGCTTTTCCCGCATCCCAGCGGGACCTGCCGGGGGAGCAGCGGGCGGAGCAGCGGGACCGAGCCCTGGGATGCTGCGGCGGCTCCTTTCCCGCAGGGATTTATTTCCAGGAGCCTTTGGATGCGCCACAGCCCGAGGTACCCGAGGGTCGGTGCTGCTCCCTGCTGGGGAGAGACGCGGCGGCTCCGGGGCTCGGGTGGCTCCTCCCGGCATTGCCGGGGAGTAACTGAGGACACGGGAACGGGGTCGGGCTGTGCCCGGGATGGGGTCGGGCTGTGCCCGGGATGGGGTCAGGGTCTGCCCCGCGGGGTGAGTGCAGGAAAACAGCGCTGAACTTTGAGACAAAGGCTGTGAGTGCGCCCAGGAGAGAGGCTGAACACCTGGCACGGTGTAATGGAGGCTGGAGGGAGCCCTGGAGCAGCTCCCCAGCACAAAATGAGGCACAATCAGCAATTAAAACCCCCAGATCTCCATTTTAATGTCGTTACCTGCTGAGGAAAGAGTGTCCCAAGTGCCATGTGCAGTCTTTTCTCCTCTCTCCAAACGTGGGGGAGGAGAATGGCAGCTCTGCCAAACCCCAAATGGTGCTGGAGCCCGAATCGATGCTAAATGTGAGGTTTGGGCTTGCCAGAGCTGTCAGAGCTCGGCGCGGGGCCTTCTGTTCCTCCTCTCCCTTCTGCTTCACGTGTGCGCCGTGCCGAGCCGGGCCCCGGGGCGGGTCCGGGGTCCTGGGGGGATTCTGAGGGGTGGGAGGGGGAGGACAGCGGTGACCTTGGAGCGGGGTAAGGGAGGGGAATGAAAACAGAGCTCAGGGTCCCTCTGGGCTGCAAACAGGTTCCTTAAATATAAATTTTTTAAAAAAAGGGGAAGGAAAAAGCTCCACGGCTTCTTCCACCTGCGGAGAGAGGGCGGGAGGGATGCGGGGCCGTGTCGGGGCTGCCAAGGGCGGAGCGGCGGCTCGGAGCAGCTCCAAGGGGCTGCAGGGGCCGCGACCCCCGGACCCCCCGCCCCGCCGGGAGGAGCCGCGGGCGGAGGAAGCGGCGGGGCCGGAGCGGGGCGGGCCCGGGCAGCGGCGGCTCAGCCCGGACCGGTCCGGTCCGTTCCGCAGGTGCCGGGGCGGGGCTGGGGGTCCCGGGGGGGCACCGCGAGAGGGAAAGGGACCAAAACCCCGCGGGGGGAACACCCCAGGGGAGGGAGAACCACCCTGGGCTGCCCGGAAGGTTTGGCAGGGCCGGAGCTGCCGCTCTGCGGGGGCTCAGGTGGATCGGGGGCTGATCGGAGCTGGGGGAGAGCCGTGATGATTTGAAAATGAAAGCTGCCTGTGCCTTGGGAGGCTTGGGGAGGCTTTGTGAGCCTGGGTGCCGCTGCGTGGCGGGAGCAGGCAGGGATGTAAACAGCCGGGGGCGAGTCTTTATCATCACAGAAAAATTCAGCGGGAGGGGTGGAAGCCGCTGGGCAAAGGAAACGCTGCGGAGGAAACGCCAGGCGGCTGAGGCAGCGTTACCCACGGCTCGTGGGGGAGCCGAGGGTGGTGTTTGGAGTACGAGGCAGATGAGGGATTTCCAGGATGCGCTCCCTTCATAACGGAGCGTTGCTCAAGGCTCGGTAGCTGGGAATTCAATCCTGCTCCGACAAGTTTTTGGAGGAGTTGAAGTAAACACCGCTCCCTTTCCTGCCTCGTGCTTGGCTGCTCCCCGCTGCTTCTGACACGGCATCTCCCCGAGCAGAGCCAGGGCCGCCGTTCCCGCAGGAATTTCTCTTCTGGGAGCCGGACCGAGGTCGGAGCTGAGCCCCCTCCCCTGCACCTGGAGGGCAGCGGCAGCCCTGGCACTGAGGCAAGTTCTCCGGGCCGTGTTTGCTTCCCAGCCGCCCCTGGAATTTAGGTCAGAACAGCCGAACTTGGGAGGTTCTGCTTTTGCCCTCGGTCCGCGGCAGCCCCGGGGCTGTTTCGGGTCAGAGCAGGAAGGGGTTCAGGGGTGGATTCTCCCCTGGCAGCCCGAGAGAGCCGCAGCTTTTCGGGAGGGTTTAGGGGGCAGGGAGGGTCGGGATCGCCCTTTGGGAGGTGCTGCCCCAGCCGCGGGAGCTGCCGGGGATTTGGGGCCTCTCTGACCAGGGCCAGGTGGGCAAAGGGCGTTTGGGAGGGAAATGGAGCAGCAAAGAGCCTTTTTTATTTCTGTGTCTGTGCCCCTTGGATTCGGGCAGGAATGAGTTACAGGCTGACTTTGATGAGGAAATTACAGAGTTTTTAAAAACAAACAGTCCCATCTCCACCTCCTGTTCCCAAACTTTGAAGAGCTTTTCCTGTCCCTGAAATGAGGGCACTTGCCAGGGGTTGAGGCACAGATCAGCACTGGAGCTGGACGGGAATCAGGTTTTCTTCAGGACTTGTCTGAGCAGGAGCAGGTAAAGTCGGGGGAGAATCTCATTTTGGGCATGTTCTGTTCAGTAAGGTTTTATGGAAAGCTGGCAGGGCTGCCTTTATCTGGGTAAGGACAGCAGCTTCCAAAACATAAATATGGAAATTCCTGCTCACAAAGACACTGCTGGACCTCGGTGGTGCAACAGGATGAACTCACTCAGACCACATTGTGGGAGCTTCATGGAAAATCAGGAGCTGAAAGAAGGAGGTAAAACAGCTCCAAACACAGGAGTTGCAGCCTCTGTTACTTGTTGGTATTTGTAAGGACAGACACTGCAAACAGTTTACAGGAGGGGGAGTCTGGAGTGGGAGGTTTGTTTAGGATGCTTGGTTTGTTTAGCAGTTCCCAAACCACAGGGAAGGGGTGAGCCAGGCACTGATGTGTCCTGGTGGGTTCATTATTGCCATTTAACCCAGACTGTGTCCTCGGGGCTCCCCACACAGCAGAGGCACCTCAGGAGTTCTTACATCTCCCTTCTGCCTCTGTTGTTGGGGATTCTATGGGGGAAAACCCCAAACAGAGATTGGAACACCCCCTGCTTGTTGATTTTTATGCTAAAACCCCACAACAAAACTTCCTCTCCTTCCCAAAGGTAATTTTGTGCAGAGAAGACCCCGAGTTTGGCCTCATCATGGCCACGGTGGTGCCGGGGAAGCTCAGCCAGCTCTTCCTCAACGTGAGGCAGCTCCCTCAGCTGCTGGGGCCGCTGGCCCCGGGCACGGTGAGCAGCGCCGAGGTGCCGCCGGTGTTCTGGAAGCCCTACATCCACGGCGGCTACCGGCCCGTGCGCCAGACCTGGCGTTATTACTTCTCCACGCTCTTCCAGCAGCACAACGAGGCCATCAACGTCTGGTCACACCTGGCGGCCGCCCTGGTGCTGCTGCTGCGTTTCCAGCGCCTCTGGCAGCGCGTGGACTTCGGGCAGGACGAGCACGCCCGGCCCCTGCTCATCATCCTGGCTGCCTCCATCACCTACCTGACCTTCAGCAGCCTGGCCCACCTGCTGCAGGCCAAATCTGAGTTCTGGCACTACAGCTTCTTCTTCATGGACTACGTGGGGGTGGCCGTGTACCAGTACGGCAGCGCCCTGGCGCATTTCTACTACGCCATCGAGCCCGGCTGGCACCAACGTGTGCAGGGCTTCTTCCTCCCGCTGGCGGCGGCGCTGGCCTGGCTGTCCTGTGCCGGCTCCTGCTACGCCAAGTTCCATTTCCACCCGGCGTGCCCGCTGCCCGGCCGCCTGTGCCAGGAGCTGCCCTCGGGGCTGGCTTACCTGCTGGACATCAGCCCCGTCATCCACCGCGTCTGCACGGCCGTGAGCCCCGACCCCGCCCTGCTCTACCACAAGTGCCAGGTGCTCTTCTTCCTCCTCGGGGCCTTCTTCTTCTCCCACCCCTACCCTGAGAAGTGGTTCCCCGGGAAGTGCCACTTCTTTGGGCAGAGCCACCAGATCTTCCACGTGTTCCTGGTGCTCTGCACGCTGGCACAGATCGAGGCCGTGGTGCTGGACTATGAGTCCAGGAGGGAGATTTACTCCTCCCTGCAGGGGGACCTGGCTCACGACTTCTCTCTCCTGTTCCTCGTCACTGTCACCTGCTCTGTCCTCACAGCCACCTACATGGCCCAGAGGGTGAAGAACAAGCTGGGCCTCAAGGAGGAGTAAAGCTCAGCCCAAATCCTGCCCCACACCTCCAGATGCTGCTTCATGAACTGTCACTCAGCAAGTGCTTTCTCTAGGGAATGAAAGAGATGCCTTTTATGCCTTTTTAATCCAGCCTAAGTTCCAGCTTGCTCCTAGAATGGTACACGGGTTCCGTTCACCTCTGAATAAACAGTTGGAACCAAACGTTTTGTGTGCCCGGTGGGCTGGGGAAGGCTCTGGGAGGCTGCCAGGGCTCCCAGCATGAGATAAGGAGAGGCCATCTGGCCCCTGTTAGACTCTAAACCATGGCAACAGACCAAGCTGAGGTTGTTTAAACCACTAAGGTGACAAATTAATTTAATATCATTTCAGGCCCCTCCTGTAGGGCTGAGGGAGTTGTTCAGAGCTGTCCCTGCAGTGCCAGAGGCAGGATGGGCACAGCCCTGTCCCCGAAAGCGCGGGGAGAGGAGGGGTTGATACGATGGGGAGCCCCAGCACCGGGTCAGGGCTGGGAACAGCCGTTGCTGCCCCGATGTGGATTCGGGGGGAAATGCGGGCCCGCTCCGGCCCCGCTGTCACCGCTCCCGGTGTCACCGCTCCCGCTGTCCCCGCCCCCGCTGTCCCCGCCCCCGCTGTCACCGCTCCCGGTGTCCCCGCTCCCGCTGTCCCCGCTCCCGCTGTCCCCGCTCCCGCTGTCCCCGCTCCCGGTGCCGCCGTTCTAAGCAGAGCCGCCTTTCCGCCGCCCCTTATATAGAACAGGGCCGGATGTGGGCGTGGTCTCGTCCCGCACGTGCCCCCCGCCCCTCGACTCCCATTGGTCAGTCGCTGTGGGCGGCGCATGCGCAGTGCGGGCTGGGGGCGGGGCCAGCGCGAGCGGGAAACCGGGAACGGGAAATACCGGAACCGGGAACGGGACCGGGAACCGGGAGATACCGGGACCGGGAAAAACCGGGACCGGGACCAGGAACTACCGGGACCGGGAACCGGGAACGGGACCGGGAAAAACCGGAACAGGGACCGGGAACCGGGACCGGGAACTACAGGGACCGGGACCGGGAAAAACCGGAACAGGGACCGGGAACCGGGAACGGGACCGGGAAAAACCGGGACCGAGAACGGAACCGGGACCGGGAAAAACCGGAACAGGGACCGGGAACCGGGACCGGGAACTACAGGGACCGGGACCGGGAAAAACCGGAACAGGGACCGGGAACCGGGAACGGGACCGGGAAATACCGGGAACCGGGACTCGGAACCGGAAACGGGACCGGGAAAAACCGGGACCGAGAACGGAACCGGGACCGGGAAATCCCGGGAACCGGGAACCAGGAACGGGACCGGGAAATACCAGGACCGGGAACCGGGAACGGGACCGGGAACGGGGAAAAACCGGGAACCGGGACCGGGGAGTCCCCGGGATGCAGCGGCGGCGCGGGGTCGGTGCGGCCCCGGCCGAGGCCTGCGGGGTGTGGCTGGACACGGCGGAGCTGAAGCGGGGCCCGGCGCGGGTGAGGCCCGGGCGGGCACCGGGAGCGGCCCGGGGGTACCGGGAGCGGCCCGGGGGGGCACCGGGAGCGGCCCGGGGGTACCGGGAGCGGCCCGGGGGGTACCGGGAGCGGCCCGGGGGGTACCGGGAGCGGCCCGGGGGTACCGGGAGCGGCCCGGGCGGGCACCGGGAGCGGCCCGGGGGGCACCGGGAGCGGCCCGGGGGTACCGGGAGCGGCCCGGGGGGTACCGGGAGCGGCCCGGGGGGTACCGGGAGCGGCCCGGGGGGACCGGAGGGGCCGCGGCGGGGCCGGGCCAGCCCCGGGGAACCCCCGGGCCCCTCGGGCTGAGCTGGGGCTGCACCGAATCCCGCACTCCATCGTTCGGGAGCCCCTCCCGGTGCGGGGAGCCTGCGGGAGCTGCCCCGGGTCCGTGCGGGGGAGGCTGGGAGGGGATCCCGTAAATCCCCACAAAAATCCCCGAGAGATTCGAACGGTGCCAAATCCCTTCGGTGGTGCCCAGGGACAGGACAAGGAGCCATGGCCATAAAATAAACCACGAGTTCCACCTCAACGTGAGGAAGAATTTATTTCCACAAGGGTGGCAGAGCCCTGGAACAGCTGCCCAGGGAGGGCTGGAGTCCCTTGGGGACATCCCAAACCCACCGGGACACACACCTGTTCCTGGATGTGATCCTGGATGTGATCCTGGATGTGATCCTGGATGTGATCCTGGATGTGATCCTGGATGTGTTCCGGGATCTGTTCCTGGATGTGATCCTGGATGTGATCCTGGATGTGTTCCTGGATGTGATCCTGGATGTGATCCTGGATGTGATCCTGGATGTGATCCTGGATCTGTTCCTGGACACGTTCCGGGATCTGTTCCGGTGCCACCTGCCCCAGGTGACCCTGCCTGGGCAGGGCCTTGGGCTGGGACATCCCCAGAGTTCCCTCTGACCCCAATTATTGTGGGGTTCCCAACCCAAATGTCTCTGCTGCTGCTCCATAATAAAGGCAGGAGCTGTGCCACAGAGCTGGGAGAGGGCTGGAGTTGGTTTTATATTTATATAAATATAGTAATATTTTAATATTAATAGTACTGATTATTATTAATAGTATTATTTTACTATAACAATACTAATTAATACTGATGAATAAGATAGTCATTAATATTATATTTTTTACTATTGTAATATTATATTATTATTCATATTATTATATTAGCAATATATATTAATAATCTATACAATTAATTATAATTATATCTAATATTATGATTATAAGATATAATTATAATATAATATGTAATCATAATATAATTATAATTATATATAAGTATTATATATAATATAATATTATAATATTAAATATAAATAATATTAATAATATATATTAATGTATATTAATATATTTTAATATTTTAACAATAATAAAATATAAATATATATTATTAAAATATAAATATTAATATATATTAATATATATTTAATATATTTTAATTGTATATAAATATATATTTAATTATATATAAATTATATATATAATTTTATATAATCTATATTTTTATATATTATTATATTTTATATAATATTTTTATCTATAATAATTTATATAATAATTTATATAAAGATATAATTTATATAAATTAATTATAATTAATATAATTAATATATATTATTAATATATTAATAATAGTAATAATATATTAATATATAATAGATTTAAATAATTAATAATTAATAATATATAATGTATATATTATTAATATATATAATAATATGTAATATATATTAATAAGTATATATTATTAATATTATATTAGTATTATTAGTATTAATATTTTTCATTGTTTCCTCCCACAGCCCCTCAGTGCCAAGCCCAAAGCCCCCACCCGAATTCCCGGGAGGAATCTCCCCCAGGCTGGCAGCAGGCAAAGCACCATCCCCACCTTCTTCAGCCCCCACACAGGTACCCGGGCCTGGGGGAAGGAATTCCAGCCTTCCAAACCCATCTCCCATCTCTGAGCTGCTTTGCTGGGCAGAAAATTTGGGTAAAGGTTTGAACCCCCAGGAAGGAGGAGCTGGAATTGGGAATTTGGATTTTTTATTCAATGGTTTCAGAGGGAAATGTGGGACTTGGTGCCTCCATCAGGCCAGGGCGCTTTTCCTGGGGAGTTCTCAGGGGTTTTTGGTAACTTTGAGCAGCTGAAGGTGCAGCTCTGGTGTCTCAGTGCTGGTGTGAAGCTGCCCAGAGAATGAATCCCTGTTCCAGAATCCCTGTTCCAGAATCCCTGTTCCAGAATCCCTGTTCCAGCAGGGGCTCTGGGGTGGTGGCAGTGCTGGGACAGTCCTGAGGGACACACAGGGACACACAGGGACGCTCTGGGGGTGATTAACCCAGGGCCATGGGGCTGCTCTCACCAATTCCCTCTTGTTTTCAGATGAAAGAGACAAAGAGAACTCCAGACCAACTCCCAGCACCCCAAATAAAAACTGTAGGGACTCTGGGGCTCCTCTGGCTGCCTGTCCCGTGAAGATCCTGCCCTTGCCACAGCTGGAGGGAGCCCGGGAAGAGCCCCCTGGAGCCCAGCAGGGTGTGCAGGGCACATCCCGGCCATGGAAAACACCTCTGGGTGCCCCGGAGCTCCAAGGGGAGTCTCAGAGGCAGAGCAGAGCCTCCCGTGGGGCTGCGGGGGATTCCTGGGGCTGCAGCTTCTCCCAGGACCCGGAGCAGGGCGGGATGGACGCTCACAGGAACAAATCCTGGATATTTCCTGGAGAAATGGCCTCAGGGAGCAGGAAACCACAGCCCTGGGGCAGGGTTAACTCTGGGAGGGGTTTTGGTGGGGCTGAGAACACAAATCCTGTCCTGGGGGCTGCTCCCAGAGGGGTTTGCTGCTCTCCCCAGCCCCTCAGGGAGCGGGGCCAGACCCCGGGGGGCTCCTGTGGGCAGCTCTTCAGCCAGGACTCCCAGGGGAACAGGGTCATTGCCCACAGGGACAGGGGCAGGGACAGGGACAGGGACAGGGACAGGGACAGGGACAGCTCCCCCAGCAGCCCCGGGCAGCAGCTGGAGCCGAGCTCTGAGTCCCTCCTGTTCACACAGGACTCGGAGGGGAACAGGGTCATTAAACACTGGTGATATTGTGAGCCAGTTGTGTGACCCCCCTTGGCTTTGGGGTCTCTGAACCCCTTGGTGCAGCCCCCAGCACCCCTTTGTTCTCTGCTTTAATCAAATAAAAGGTTGGAGTTTGTTCCTAAGGGTTTGGCTGTTTCAGTCAGGGTCACAGCCCGTGTCCCTGCCCTGCCCAGGGAGAACATTCCCAGAGCTGACGGCTCCATCTGCACAGGCTGGCCCAAAAATCCACCAAATCCTCCAGCAGAGGAGCCTGGTGGGGACAGGGACAGGGATCAGCTCCTCCAGGGGCTCTGGGGCTGCACCCAGGAGGGGAGGAGCTCTCCCTAAAACTTAAATAATTCTTAAATCTCCTGTCTATCACAAGTCTCCTCTCGTTTTGAAGGTGAGGATGATGATTTAATGATGATTTAATGATGCTTTAATTTTTCAAGGAAATTAAGGTGGATTAAGAAAGCCCCTGGCACTTGAATATCTGGGATTCCACCCCCCCAGGCTGCCCCACACACCAGCCCCACCCCGACCCCATCAATAAACCCCACAGACCACCGGTGTCTTATTAAGGCTCCATTTTATAGAAAGGAAAAAAATCATAAATACAGCCATGGAGGGGCATTGCAGGGAACGTGGAGCTGGGGGAGAGCTCTGGGAGTGAGGGGGAACTGCAGCCACAGCCAAGGCCAAGCTCCCCCTTCCCTGGCCTGCTTGGGGTGCTGGGCCCTTTGCACTGGTGCAAGGTCAATGAACAGAGCCCTGCAAGGCGAAATAAAACACAGGGTGGGGGCACAGGGACTGGTGATGGAACATTAAATTACTGCCAAGAAATTAAGGCCGTTCTGTCATGCAACTGTGGGCTGATCTGTGAGAGAAAAAACACCCAGGGCACACAAAATCCCTCAGAGCTGAGCCAGGGGGGGTTTGGGAACCCCAAAACTTTTCCCACTGTGATCCAACAGCCCCCAAAGCCCTGGAGCACTCAGGAGCTCCTTCCCAGCAGCTCTGTACCATACTCAGGATAAAAGACTGGAGGTTTGTCCTGTTCATACTGGATATGAGAACTGGTTTTATCCTTACAGCTCAATGCTAAACTGGAACCTAAGGAAAAGTGCAGGTAGAAAGAATTTCATCCAGCAGCACTCCAGGAGATCCTCACCAGTCACCAACAGCAAAACACGGGTGGAAAAGAGCTTCCATCTTCTTAAAAAGGTTTTTCTTAAATAGAACAACACATGGGAAACACATCAAATCCCAAGGGTCTTTCCTGGTGAAGTGTCCGGTGCACAAACCACGTCTGATCAATAAAAGAGGCAAAAGGCTCAATCCTCAGGAGAAGGCAGCTACTGTGGAGGAGATTTTGGGAGCTTTTGCTTACAGAGCTGAGTGACAGCAGCATCACTTCTCCTTCAGGGCCAGGTCTTCATCCTTGAGGGCGAATTTCCTCCTGAGGACCTCGGCGATGAGCACGGCCGGGTCCTCCTCCTTCATGGAAGGGCGGTTCCTGCAGGGGAGAGCAGCACTGGCCACCAGCCCGGCCAAAATCCCTGATTACAGCCCTGCCTGGAGCCTCTCCAGTGTCTCCCTGCAGCTTTTATCATGAGGTGCTGTCACACGTGGAGGAGGTGCAAGAAAAACACCACAAAACAAGAAAAAGAGGGAAAATTCAGCCCTTTTGTGTCGGGCTGGAAAAGCAGGAACTCACCTGGAGCTTGTTTTGTGAAATCTCATCCTGGAAATCTCATCCTCAAAGCTCAGGGAAATTCTTATTCCACTGTGCTAATAACAAATTTTTTCAACCCAAAACTTCATTAATTATTTACAGCCTCCATCCCCTCCATATAAATCAACCTCAATGAGGTGTTTGGGGGGCAGTTCTGGAAGAATTGGTTTTTTCGTTAATTTTGCTGCACTATGGATTTCTGCTTCCCTGTTTCAAAATGGGAGATTCCAGGCATTTTAAATGAGGGCTGGTGCAGATTTCCTTCAGCTACACCAGTTCTGTTCTCAGGGCAATCTGCCTCCTTCAACAAGTTCACACAAGCAGCTCCTTTTAGAGGATTATTTTACAGGAGGCCAAACCTCTGTTCTTTTCCCTCAGGTACCACAGTTTTGTTTACAACCTGAATTAATAACCTCAGATTAATAACCTTTATTTTTTTTTCCATAGCTGAAGCCCTCCTTGACTCAGAAAACATTATGGGAGTTTTAAACATCCCTAAAAGACAAGAAAAAACCCCCTGGAATATTTCCACCAGACACTGGAACAGGCTTTAGTTCACATTTGCTGAAACAGGAACATTTCTGCAAGTTCCTCACTCATTCCTGAAGCTTCCAAGGCTGAGTTTTAACACAAAGGTTGAATTTAAACACCAAGGATGAGTTTAAACACCAAGGCTGAATTTAAACACCAAGGATGAGTTTAAACACCAAGGCTGAGTTTAAGCACCAAGTTCCACACAGCAGCAGCAGAGAAAACATTGATGTAATTATTTTTTCAAGCATCTTTTGCATCTTCAAGCATCTTTTTTCCTCCACTTAAAGAGCACCTGACCCTCTTCAGGCTTCCCAGTGCTGCCCAGTGCAGCTGGGGGAGCGCAGGGGCTGCTCCACAACTGCACCAGAATTAGGAATTAAAGCTCATCAAATAATGAACATCAGTAATTAACTTTATTTTTCAGACAGCTTTAATGAAGCTGTAATAACCCCAAACCATCACTGCTGTGTGCAGGAGAGGCAGAGAAGCTGATGAGGGGGAAAGGTTCAGCTCCAGCCTTGGTGTGGCAGAATTCCCTGCAGAAACTCTGGAGAACCAGCCCAGGATTGAGGGGATGGGTCCTGGGCTCCTTCTGTACCCCAGAACAGGGATCTGGCAGCTCCCCTCAGGAAAACCAGAGCAAAGGGGTGAATTTTGGGAGGGAGGGAGGTGTGACAACCCCTGATGCTCTGGGTGTGGAAGCTGAGCCTGTTCCTCTCATCTGACTCGAATTTTTTCAGTGCTGAGATTCTGATTCCTTTCAAACCGAATCAGGAAACAGCAACTGTGCACAGGCACCACCCAGTGTGGTATTTTTGGCCAGGAATCTCACAGAACAGAATGAAAAATGTGGAGACTGAGCTGCAGCACTGAGATCTGAGCGTGTGAAAGGCAGGTGGCACTGGAGAAGGAATTCAATTCTCAGCTGGGCAGGATCTTGTCCATGGAGCAGCTTCAGGAGTTCTCATGATCAGAACTTGTCAGCTCCTCATGAGACAAGTGCAAACTCACCCTGCCCACGCCCAGATGAAGAAGCACAGAAGCTGAGAAGCTCCACGTGTTAAATCCCTGCATATTCCATGCTGGAAAAGCTGCTGAGCTTCCCAACTGCCTGGGAACGTGAGGTGGGCTAAGACCAGAACCTTCCTCACTCTGAAAGCTGCCAACACACACAGGGCTGGTCTGCATCTGGGCAAACACAGCTCTTTGTCAGGTGAACAAGCTGGAACAGCCAAACACTGGGATAAGCAGTTTAAATTCCCCTCCATTATTTCATATTGAGGCAAAAAACCCAACAAAACAAACCAGGAATGAGTTACCAGGTTCTGCTCCAAGGAGGCATTTCCCCCATGAAAATTCTCCATTATTTCCTCTCCCAGAAAGGCAAAAAAACCCAGGAATGAGCTACCAAGTTCTGCTCCAAGGAGTTATTTCCCCAGTGAAAATTCTCCATTATTTCCTATCCCAGAAAGGTAAAAAACCCCAGGAATGAGTTACCAGGCTCTGCTCTGAACAGGCATTTCCCCCATGAAAATTCTTCATTATTTCCCCTCCCAGAAAGGCAAAAATACCCAGGAATGAGTTACCAGGATCTGCTCCAAAGAGGTATTTCCCCAATGAAAATTCTCCATTATTTCCTATCCTATATCCAGGAATGAGTTACCAGGTTCTGCTCCAAGGAGTTATTTCCCCCATGAAAATTCTCCATTATTTCCTCTCACAGAAAGGTAAAAAACCCCTGGAATGAGTTACCAGGTTCTGCTCCAAGGAGGCATTTCCCCCATGAAAATTCTTCATTATTTCCCCTCCCAGAAAGGCAAAAATACCCAGGAATGAGTTACCAGGATCTGCTCCAAAGAGGTATTTCCCCAATGAAAATTCTCCATTATTTCCTATCCTATATCCAGGAATGAGTTACCAGGTTCTGCTCCAAGGAGTTATTTCCCCCATGAAAATTCTCCATTATTTCCTCTCACAGAAAGGTAAAAAACCCCTGGAATGAGTTACCAGGTTCTGCTCCAAGGAGGCATTTCCCCCATGAAAATTCTTCATTATTTCCCCTCCCAGAAAGGCAAAAATACCCAGGAATGAGTTACCAGGATCTGCTCCAAAGAGGTATTTCCCCAATGAAAATTCTCCATTATTTCCTATCCTATATCCAGGAATGAGTTACCAGGTTCTGCTCCAAGGAGGCATTTCCCCAATGAAAATTCTCCATTATTTCCTATCCTATATCCAGGAATGAGTTACCAGGTTCTGCTCCAAGGAGGCATTTCCCCCAGGAATGAACACATGTAGGAGCATCTCCTACAAAGTCACTCATTCCCATCTCCTGATCTCCCTAATTAGCAGCCTGCTTCCCAAATCCCAAATCTGAACACACAGCAGCACCAGCAGCCGTGTGCAGGCTCTGCACGGATCTGACACACAATAAAAGAGAAACCCAGGAAACACTTACAAATCTTTGCTCTGCTTCATCCTGTGGATGTCCTTGAGGATCCCCATCATGTCAGCAAAGCTGCTGGCCTTGGACAGGGACACGGAGTCCTCCTCGTCGGGGTCCCTGGGCTCGGGGCGGCCGCTCTGCTCGGCGGGGCAGAGCGCGGCCACCGCGGGCAGCTCGGCCACCGAGGGCAGCTCGGGGCTCTCCAGCTCCGCCTCCTCCTCCGTGATGTCGCTGATCACAAAGGACGTGGTGGACTGGAAAGAGGGTCCAAAGCAATGTACGGGGGAAGAGGCATTGGAGCTGCCCGGAGATAACAGATCTGGTGTCAGCTGGGCAGAGGCTGGAAGAGAAAACAGGAGGTGGATGGATGGATGGATGGATGGATGGATGGATGGATGATGGATGGATGATGGATGGATGATGGATGGATGATGGATGGATGATGGATGGATGGATGGATGGATGGATGATGGATGATGGATGGATGGATGGATGGATGATGGATGATGGATGGATGATGGATGGATGATGGATGGATGGATGGGTGGATGGATGGATGATGGATGGATGATGGATGGATGATGGATGGATGGATGGAAGGATGGATGGAAGGATGGATGGATGATGGATGGATGGATGGGTGGATGGATGGATGATGGATGGATGGATGGATGGATGGATGATGGATGATGGATGGATGGATGGATGGATGGATGATGGATGGATGGATGATGGATGGATGATGGATGGATGATGGATGGATGGATGGGTGGATGGATGGATGATGGATGGATGATGGATGGATGGATGATGGATGGATGGATGGAAGGATGGATGGAAGGATGGATGGATGGATGATGGATGGATGGATGATGGATGGATGGATGGATGGATGGATGGATGGAAGGAGGGATGGATGGATGGATGGATGGATGGATGGATGGATGGATGATGGATGGATGGATGGATGGATGGATGGATGGATGAACTCACAGCAAACCACAGGGGATGATTTTTCCCCAACACAACAGAACATCAATCTAAACACAGCCCCAGAGCCAACACCACACCAAGGGAGCTGCTGGAAATCAGCCCTGAGTGAGCCTGGAGGAAACAGAGCTCAGCCCCCCGCAGGGATTCTGAATTCTGGCCCTACCTGACTCTGCAGCCACAATCTTGGCGATCTGGCTCCGGAGGTGACTCAGCTCATCCTGCAGCTCTGTGGTCCTGCTCAGGGCTGGCAAACCAGGCTTCTTCAGGGCCAGCAGCTTCTCCTCCTGCTTCCTCAGGTTGGGCACTGAGGCGTTTCTCTGGATCACTGTGAAGGGACTGGGCTTCCACTTGTGCTTCAGCGGGCGAGTGTCACTTCTGGGGACAAAATCCTGTCAGTCACAACATCCAAAGCTCTCCATGACAAAGCCTGGCCTCCCCTGAGGGCAGCAGAGCCTCCACCAGAACAAAGGAAGCCTCTGTGCACCATCAGAGGTGCAGATGTGCTCTCTGCTGCACAAGGAACACAGGAAACTCTGGCTGCCCCTGCACCCCTGGAAGTGTCCAAGGCCAGGCTGGAGGGGGCATCTCAGTCCTGGGAGAACTCAACCCTTCCACCTCCTGCCCAGAAAACAGCCTGGAGCAGGGGGTTACTCTGCACAGGCCAGGGAGGGAAACAGGACATGGCACAGGAATTCCTCTCAGGGTACTTGGTCAATTTTTTCCCCTTCCCTTAGGAAAAACACCTTCCAAGAGGCACCACATCAGACCCTGAGGGGACTGGAGGCTGTGGGCATCTGGGCAGTGTCTGGCCTGAGCTCTGAGACAGAAATCAGCAGGTGAAAACCAACCTGACCCTGGCGTAGGTCTCCTCATCGTCCGCTGCGATCCACACGATGTCAGCCAAGGTGGGCACGGGGGGGACATCATTCAGGTACAGATCTGAGACACTCGGCAGCACCTGGCAAGAGGGAAATCCTGCTGAGGAGATGGTGTTTGCTCTCCTGGAGCTGCCCCAGATGTGCTGCAGAGCCCCTGTCCTCAGCAGCAGCAGCTGTGTCTGGCACACACAGCAGCAATTCCAGCAGGTTTCCTTTAGCTGGCACAATTGTTCCAGTTTTTTGAGCTGGGAGATGAATCCTTTGGGTGTGGAAGTGCTGTGCTTCCCTGGGGCAGCTCCTGCTCCTTCCTGCAGTGTGTGTGAGGCAGCAGGGGACACCTGATCCAGGCCAGGCACTGCCAAGGTCACGTGTGACATTCTGTCACTCCAAGTGCCAGCCCCGAGCTCCAAGGGTGACATCAGGGACTCCACAATCCCTGGGAACAGGCCCAGAGGGCACCAGGCTCCCTGGAGGTCACACAGCAAAGCCCTGGGCCAGAAACTCCACCTTTCCATCTCCTCCAGCTCAGACACTGCCTGAGCAGGGATTTCCTCAAGTTGCCAGTGATCACTTTACAAGAACAGAACTAAAGAAAAAAAAATTCTTAAACTTAACTGTACCAGTGCAGGTTTTGTGGCTACAACTCTGCAGATGTGTGGGGGCAAAACAGCTTCTGATGGCAGTGCCTTGTCCTGCCCCAGCTCCTCCTGCCACCCCCAGGCCCGGGGTCACTCACCTCGAAGGTGGCCCTGGGACAGGGCTTCAGGGGCAGGTTGGAGCCGATCATTCTGACCACGCTGCGGGCTGAGCCATGGGGCTTGTTCTGCCAGATGGGGATGGTCTGCAAGAACCCAGAGCACACAGGTAATGTCTCCAGTCAGTGCCCCTCTGGAAATTCATCACATTGGAAATGCTCCTGAACTGTCAGAGAGTTGTGATCTCTTTTTATCTCTTCACTTTTAATGGAGAACCTGGTGATAAGTGAGGTCCCCATTTCACAAAACTGTTCAGCTGAGCACAGGTGACAGCCAGACAGTGCAGGGGCATTTTGAACGTGGGTGTAGTGTCTTCAGGACTGAAAACTAAAAGCACTCAGTAACAGGCACTGTCAGCAGGCATTTCTTGGGTGACAGCAAGTGACAAGTCTATCCAGTGCCTGTCCCAGCCCAGGGCCACGGGGAACAGCCCTGGAGAGTCTTCAGAAATAGAAACTGGTTTAGAGCTCCCTGGACACTTCTGAACTGCACCCAAGAGGGGAAGAGCTCTGCCCACCTGACACTGACAGGCTCCAGGACAGAGAACACCACAATGACAAAGCTCAGCCCACAACACCCCCAATTACTGATTTACTGCTGGAGCTTGCTCTGCACTTTGTCCTGAGCACTGATCCGTGCTGAGAGACCCGAAATTCCCGAGGAGCGTTTTACACCGCCCCTCGGAGCTGGGGCAGGGGATGACAGATCCCTGGCAGACCCGAAATTCCCGAGGAGCGTTTTACACCGCCCCTCGGAGCTGGGGCAGGGAATGACAGATCCCTGACAGACCCGAAATTCCCGAGGAGCGTTTTACACCGCCCCTCGCGGCTGGGGCAGGGGGGTGATAGATCCTGGCTGGGGAGAGGCGCCAGGGAAGGTGCCAGGGGCAGCAGCTGGAGGCTGCTGCTGGGAAAGGTGTCGGGGGAAGGTTCCGGGGCAGTTCCCGGGGCTGGCAGTAGGAGAAGGTGTCGGGGGAAAGTGTCGGGGCAGGGCCCGGGGACAGCGGCGGTGTCCGGGTGTCCCGGCCCGTGTCACTTACGGCCTCCGCGTCCATCTCCGCTGGCTCAGCGCCGGCTGCTCATGGCACCCGCTCGGCCGCGTCTGCCTCACTGCAACACACAGCGAGGGCTGCAGGCTCAGCCCGGCCCCGGCCCGGCTGCCCCGGAGCTCCGATCCCCCGGAGCCCCGGCCCTCGATCCCCCAGCCCGGCTGCCCCGGCTCCCCCGAGCCCCGAACCCCTCACCCCCGGTACCTGCGGGCCGGCGGCGCTGCTCGGCCCCGCTCCCAGCGCCGGGCGCGGCCCCTCCGCCGCCATCGCCCGGAACCAGAACCAGAACCCGCCCCTGCCACGAACCCTTCCGGGGCCGCAGCGCAGGCGCCGGGCCGGGGACAGCGGGGACAGCCCGGGGCGGGGGACAGCGAGGGGACAGCCCGGGGCGGGGGACAGCGAGGGGACAGCCTGGTGCAAGGGGACATTTGGGACACCGCGGTGCAGGGGGACACTGGGGACACTCCGGTGCAAGGGGACATTGGGGACATCCCGGTGCAGGGGAACATCCCGGTGCAAGGGGACACTGGGGATACCCCGGTGCAGAGGGACACCCCGGTGCAAGGGGACATTGGGGACATCCCGGTGCAGGGGAACATCCCGGTGCAAGGGGACACGGGGGACACTCCGGTGCAAGGGGACATTGAGGACACCCCGGTGCGGAGGGACAATGGGGACACCCCGGTGCGGGGGGACACTGAGGGCACTCCGGTGCAAGGGGACACGGGGGACACTCCGGTGCAAGGGGACATGGAGGACACCCTGGTGCAGGGGAACACCCCGGTGCAAGGGGACACTGGGGATACCCCGGTGGAAGGGGACATTAGGGACATCCCGGTGCAGAGGGACATTGAGGACACCCCGGTGCCGGGGGACACCGGGGACACCCCGGTACCGAGCAGCCCGCCCCCGGCTCGCCCCCCGCCCACCCGCAGCCCCGGCGGAGGAAGCAGAGCGGAGGCCGAGCTGGAGGATCACGGATGTTTTACCGGGGCCGCTCCGCAGCCCCTCCCGGCCGATATCGGCCCGGGCCCGCCGCGGGTTTCGGGCCGGGGCGTCACAAGGCGCGGGAGGGGCGGCGGCGGGGCCGCTGCCGAGGGAGCTACAGAGGAACGGGCGGGGTACAGAGAACGATCGGCACGGACCGAGCAAGGCTCGGGCTGGCCGCAGCCCCACGGCAGCGCAGGGGCAGCGACACAGCAGCTTGGCACGGTAACGGGGGAAGGGACACGGGCGGGTCCCCTGTGACCCCTCGGCACCCCCCAGGCTGCTCCAGCTCGGGGGTGGCTTTGGGGCTCCCTCTGCCACTGTCCAGCCCCGTCCCCTTGTCCCGAGAACTGCGGGGAGCTCGGGAGAGAATGAACAGTGGGAGCTGGGGGACCCCAAAGGCTTCCTCGGAGCTGGAGCCCTGCAGGGATCCGAGTCCCCAAGGGGTGACAGAACAGTCTCCAGTGCTGCCTGGGGACCCTGGAACAGCCAGAGCCCGGCCTGGCACACTGCGGGGAAAGTGCAGAGCTGATGCATAGTTACAGAGTTACACTGAGAAACATCCCGGGGTCATTAATTAATCTCACTAGAGCAATTAGTGAAGTGACACTGGTTCAGCCCAGAGGTGCAGCTAAGCTCAGTCTCCAGGCTCAGGTATGGACAGGAAGGCTGGGCAGGGTGGGGACGGGGTAATTGCCACCCCAGGCTCCTCCCAGGACCTGGAGCCCAGGAATGAAAATACCTCGTCAAAAAAAAAAAGGCTTTTCCCTTAATTTGATTTGGTCCAACAAAATTGTGCTTCAGAGAGCAGAAAAAGCATCACCAGCCAGGCCTGGCTGCAGGCAGCTACTGAAGATGCTTTGTCTCCTCACAAGTCTGTAGGAATATGTCTTAAAACCCGTTTCACTCAACCTTTCCCTCTCCAAATTACAAAACGATGCTCACTCTGTATCCAGGCATTGGTACAGAGCAGGAGCAACTGCTCAGGGTGGCTTCAGATAAGGGATAATGGCTTCGTGTCTGAATAATCTCTTTGGAAAAAAACCCTGAAAATACCTGTTTGTACTTCTGGCTTTTAGAACTGCCCAGTTCTCACCCAGGTGATGCTCTCAGGGCAGTTCCCAGAGGGAACTTCATGGTTCCTCACCCAGCACGACCTGGAAGCTCAAAGCAAACAAGGACAGAGCACCAGGGGACATTGGGAGAAGCTCCCAGAGCTGGTGGGGAGGGAGCCCTGGGAGGGATGGGTGGGTGGGACACTGCTCACTGCTGTCCCTTAGCCTGGGGTCACTGGGGTCTCAAACTGACCCTCACCCGACCCCTCTGAGCTGCACCAAACCTCAGTGCCCCAGTGCCCACTCCTGGTGTCCCTGTGCCACCCTCAGGGCACACACTCTGCCTGCCTGAGGCCACCAGGTCACACAGAGCCTGCTCAGAGCTCCTGCTGAGCTCAGGGCTGCCACAGCCCTGTCACACCCATTGTCACTGTCACTGTCCAGAGCTGCCACAGGACTCCAGGCTGGCCCCAGATGGGGCAGGGAGCGCCCATGGGTGCTGGCTGTGTCCTCACCACGAGTGTTCGGTCGGGGTGGCAATGCTGCTCCCTGCAGACCAGCAATCCTGGGCTGACACCAGCTTCACCAGTCTCAACAGGAGCTGCAGAGAGATGAGGGTGGGTGGCACACCCAGGTGTCTGCACTGGGAATGGATTCAAGTATTTTCACTCCTGAACTGAAAAGGGCAGGTTGTGTAAACTGGGACCAGCTGGAACTCGGCCTCAAACCAAGATCCGGAGCACAGCCCCGGCCTGGGGCTGCCTGCAGTTCAACACCAACGTCTGGCACGGAGAGGAGAAGGATTTGCTGTAACCAAAATAGATCTCTGAAGTCTTTGGCCATCTCAGTGGGGCATTCGGGTGCCTGTTTTTAGGGCTGCAGGTATGGTTTTGCTCTCTGCAGCCCTTCCTTCAGGAACTGGAGGTAAGTTGCAGTTGAAGGGTCTTCAAAATTGGTTGAGAAACTAAAGATGCTGCTCTCAACATCTTCAGGCTTCATAGAAGTAATGTCCAGGAAATAGTTGGCATTGATGTGGTGAATCTGGCAAAGGAAACAGATGAGAGGAGACTTCTAAGGGTCAGAACAATTCCCCCTCTGCTGCCTTGGCCTGCAGCCAGGACAGAGGTGACAAGGTTCTAACAGAATATCTAATCCTTTGCAAATGCTAATTCAGGAACCAGAATTCAGGTCAGAATTTCACAGTCTGAGAAAAATGTGCGATCTTGCCCCAGGAGTGCTGACCCTTTGCTTAGGTTAAGAAGATGAATTGATTTGATTTGGGAAAAATTATGGAGGATCAGATCATGTCTGTGAGCAAGAGCTGGGGAGATGGAGCCTGGGGTGCTGCAAAACCTGAGCTTCCAACACTTCTGCTGCCCCACAGAGCTGGGAGAGGGGGACACTGACCCAGCTGACCACAGAGCTGAGTTTGTCACAGCCACAGCCCCATGGGGACAGCCAGGGGACCCTGCAGGTGTGACCAGCTGGTGTCTGGGCAGGATTAGCCCAGCCCAGCAGCTGACACAGACAGCAGCACGCTGCCAGGTGTCAGGAACTGCTCCCCAAATCCAGGGGGAAGGGCAGAGGGGGCTGCTGGGGAGCACAGCACAGCCAGAGCGTGTGGGCTCACTGATGGCTCATGTGCTGTGACCAGTCTGGGGAGTGGAGACTCATAACTGTGCTGGAAGGTGCTGAGCAGGAGATTTTCTTCAAAGGATGAGCACAAAGGGCCCGTGGGTGCAGGAAACAAAGCTCCAGTGGCTTCCCAAAGCTCAGGGACAGCGAGGAATCACACTTAGTTCAAGTCTGTTCTGTCTCTGAATAAAAATACATTTCTTTCAGATTTCTAGGTGGAGGGACAAAGGCTCCAGGGGCAGTCCCAGGCCTGGCAGACTCTGCAGGGAACACGTTCCATGGGGAGGAGCCCAGCCTACCACCGTGCCATTGGGGAGGCAGATGATCATCTCCACAGGGAAGTTGTATTTCTCCAGGTGCAGCTCGGCCAGTTTGCTGTGGAACTCATTCTCTCTGTTGCTCTGCAGGGAGATACCAAAAGCACACATTTGCACACCCCAGGAGTGGCAGAATGGCCCAGGGGGAGCACACAGGACACAGGAGAGAGGGAGGGAGGAACCAGAGAGCTGCTGTGCACTGTAATGGTAACCTGTACCACTCTCACAGGCTGCTTTCCCATTCCCTTTCAGGCTCCCTCTCTCATTTCAGCTGCAGATTTTCTCCCCAGACAATAAAATCACCCCATCACAGGCACACCACCAGTCTGACCCCAGCCTGTCCCAGTCTCCAGCTCTGTGACTGATCCCAGCTGACAGCACAGGCTCACAAGTGGGGAGAGGCTCAGCCAGGAGCCTCAGGGTTCAGACAGTTATTTGGTTACTTGGTTGTCCCCTGGGCTGCAGGGGAGTCAGTTGGTTGATGGCACCAGAGGCCTTGGGCAGGGCTGTCTCACAGGGAAGCATCTGGTTTAGCTTTAAACCTGGCAGCAGGACAGAGCCAAGGGGGTCACTGTGCCACTTCTCAGCTGCCTCCATCTGCCGTCTGCCTGGCCCCTGCAGTGGCTGAGAGCAGGGAGGGCTTGGAACAAAAATCCCCCCTGGCACCCCAGCAGAGTGTGAGCCTCACCTGCAGCTCCTCCAGCTCCTTCACCAGGGACCAGCTGCTGATGAAGCTCTCGTTGAGCAGGGCGAGGATGGGCGAACTTTCCAGGACGGTTTCCCGGAGAGTTCGCCCCGAACCTGGCACAGGAGAGGCACAGGAGGCTTTGCTGTTGTTTCCTGAGGTCACTGTCACCATGCTGCTGACACCTCCTGAGTGGCAGCTGGCTCTGGCTCCCCCCAGCCCTCCCCACTGTGTTTTTGCTCCGTTGTTGGCAGTTTTCAATGGCTTTTGTTCCCTCCAGGTGCCGCTGGCAGAGCAGAGCCCAAGCCAGGCCCAGAGCCACCCCGAGTGCCACTTGCTGTCCATGGCCAGCACAGCACTGAGGGATTTTCAGGACACACAGGACTGCAGAGACCCTTCCCCTCCCACCCATCCCTCCTGCCCAACGGGGCATGGAAGCTCCCAGGCACTGAGGGGGAAAAGCTGCACACTGAGACAGCCCCAAGGCCAGGCCTGGCTCTGCAGCTGCCAGGGACAAGGCAGGGACAGCAATGTCCCTTCTCACTGCCAATCCCCCAGCAGGAAAGAGGAAGGGGAAGGAGCAGAGCCATGTCTCCACCTTGACAAAGGCACCTGACTCACAGCTTGTCTCAGACAGAGCTGGTGCTGCCACGGGGCAGAGCTCAAATCAGTAATTCCCCACTCCCAGCTCACATCAGTAATTCCCCATTCCCAGGTCACACCTGTAATTCCCCACTCCCAGGTCACATAAATAATTCCCCACTCCCAGCTCACACCAGTCATTCCCCACTCCCAGCCTCTGTCTATTCAGCACCCCCAGTGCCAAAACAAGTGACACAACGTTTACTGCTGGCTCCTGGGCAGCTCCTGACCCCCAGCTCTCCCCACACCATCCCTCCAGCCACACTGGCAGTGTCCTCACCTCAGCAGGACTGGTCATCCAGGGCACCCCACAGCAGGATGGAGTGCACCAGCTTCTTTTCTGCTTGTGCTCTCTCAAAGGCTTCTGTGAAGGGCAGGTAGGAGATCTGGGGGCAGAGAGACAGCGTGAGGAACAGGGACAGCACAGCCCAGCTCCCACAGCAGCAGCTCTGAAGGAACCAGACCCACAGATCAATCTGCAGCAGGTCCTGAAGATCTAAACGAGTGACCCAGGAAAAACTTTCCCTCCTGGGGAGATTGTGGTCCCTGGCACCTGCAGAGCCCTGACCCGCCACACTGCAGAGAACACCTGCACCAGGGTGGCCAGGCTGTCTGCAGCCCCACCTCAGCTGCTGGGAAATCTGGCCTGGAGATATTTATTGCACAACCTCCTGAAGCAGCCTGAGAACTGCCTGTGAGGGAGCCTGTTCCAATCACTCAAATGAGAGGAACTGATATTAACATCTTGGCAGCCTGAAGGGACATTTGTAAGCTCAGGCACAAGGAGGCAGCCACTGAAACGTGTCCCTTCAGCCAAGGAAGCAGTGACAGGCAGTAGCCATCTGCTCCACAGGCTGCTGGCATGTTAAATAGTTTGGGTCACCCAGAGCCATAAATTTGTGTCTGGCTGCAGGCTGCAGAGGCACAGGCAGATCGTGTGCTCTCTGCTGATAAGGAAAGCTTGGTCCACAGGCACCTGTGTGCTGCAGAAGTGATGCCAGAGGAAAAACCATTTGTAAGCAGCACGATTACCTGCCTGCTCCAAAATTACAGCAGCAGCCACTGATAAGAGGCTGGAAGGATGAGCCTACACCCACAGCACAGTGCTGGGGACACCTGACATGGAGGCTTTGTGCTGCTGTGTGACCCCAAACACCCTGGGACACCCTCCCAGGGCCCCGGGTGCTGCTCAGGCTGTGGCTCAGCCTCAGTGAGGACAATCTGCCCCAAATCAATGTGCCAAGGAGAGCCCAGCCCCTTCCTCACCTTCTTAAATGGATACATGGCCACTTCCAGCCTGTGTGCTGCCTCCTGCCAGGGGATCTCCTGCTGCCAGGTGATCTCCTCGAACACAAACTGGATGGGCTCCCCTGAGGGGTCCCTGCTGTCCAGGACGTTCCCGTTCTCGTCGTGGATCACGGTGGGGATCGAGGGCCCTGTGGATTCCAGCTCCATCTGCAGGGGAACAGGCTGGCTTGGACCCTGCTCACGGCCCTCTCCTGGCTCTCCAGGACAGGATAGGGCCAGCAGGGACAGGGTGACAAGATCCAGCCCTGCCTGCTCCTCCATCTGTACTGTGCAGGGTCACAACCACCAAGAGCCACAGCAGAGCCCTCAGTGACAGCCCTGACACCCACGAGTGACACTTGCTGACACGGAGGCTTCTTTGAGGCCAAGTGACAGGATGAATTCTCACCAGCACAGAGCCATCATGTTGCTTTTAATTATCAGGAAAGGTCCCAAAGCATTGCAGGCTGTTTAACTTGGGCTGATGGATCTTGTTTGTCAGAACTCCTTGGGTTTTTTTTTTTCTGTCCTGGATGATTTTTTTTTCCTCCAAAAAACCCTGCTAGGATCCAAGCCCTGCAGGGACAGAGGAGTGGGCAGGGTGAGCCAATCCTGCACATCCCACCTGTGCTGCTGAGCCAGGAGTTGGGATGACTCTGGGGTGGGAAACGTGACAAAAACATTAAGTGGGAACTTCTCCTGCCTCTGCTTGTGTGAAACACAGGGTTCACATCAAACAAAACCAATAAATATTTAAATAAATAAATGCATTAAATTCCATGTTCCCACCTTCCCCGTGGAGATCATTGACCTTTCAGTCATTAGGATCTGCAGGGCTAATTGGAAGCTCTGGCTCCCTCACCAGCTCAGCCCTGGGAAGCCACGAGAGGGAGCAGCAGGAAAAGCTGCCCAGGAGCTTCACTGTGATTCGTGTTCTGGCACAGCTGAAATGATTCTGTTAAATCTGCTTTCCTGACTTTTGCCAATTAAAAATAAACACGACTCTAGTTGAGGAGAAAATGGGCCTGTTGAAATCAGGCATTCAGAATTCTGACTTATGCTTCCTGTCCCAAGAGCTGGGATTACCACGAGGAGAATAACCTTGTGCAGTTTCTAAATCCAAACCCAGATCTAAATCCAGTATGAACTGTTGTTCATACCCTGCTCTGGGCTCAGGGCCTGGGTTCAGCTCCTCATCTTCCCTCCCGCCTGTCAGGCAACATTTTAAAAAAATGAAAAAGTCTCCAAGAGCTTAGGATTCAATCCACACTGAGGGGAAAAGGAAAATATCACAAGAACTGGGAACAGGGCTGCAGAGGACAGACACAGATTAATGGAAGTTCTACTGAAATGATCAAGAGAAAGCTCCAAGGAATGGGCTCACAGAGGTTCCACAGCTCTGTGGCAGCACAAAGCCCTGGGGAGAAGCTGGAGCAGGGCACAGACCTGGGGCAGGTATCCAATGTCCACTTCCATGTTGCTGCTCTCGCTTGCCCCGTACAGCCACTCCATGTCCACGTTCAGGGACCTGCACGGGGAACCCGAGAGTCACCCAGGGCTGAAGCTGTGCATGAAAAACCCCAAACACATGGGAACATCCTCCTGCAGGGTCAGCACTGAACCCAGAGCCTCTGGAGATCTCTGTGCTCCCTGCACCAGATCCCTGCTGGAGCAGGGCCCAGGCACCCACTCAGCACTCTGGGAAAATGCACTCAACACCTCTGAGCTCTGTCAAACGACAGGAGAGAGAGATGTCTTTGCTCCCTCTTCCTTCCCAGCACTTCACTCACACATTCTGATCCTGCTGAACTTTTAAAAGTGTTTTTTTGGAAGCAAAAGGCTGCTGGCAGAGCCCAAAGTGCCTGCTGGCTGTTAGAAATGTGCTGACAGAGCCACTGGGGTTGAGTCGCCAGGGTAACGTTGTAATAGAATTTTCACTCCCGTCATGGGCAGAGAGATTTGAAGCTTCTTCCCCCTGAAACACTTCCAGCTCCCTGCCAGAGAGCAGGAAGGAGCTGCTGCAGAGCTCTGCACACAAAACCTTAACCTGTGAGACTCTGAGCAAAAAAATCTGCTGGAGGAGGAGGAGCATCAGGCCTGGCTGAACTTCAGTGCACTGGGACTGCCAGTCCTGCCACACCCTGCCTGTCCCTCCCCATCCTCCCAGTACCAAGGGACACTTACTGGGGAGTGAATCAGGATCCCTGGATGGCTCAGGGATCCCCAGTGATGTAAAATACATTTACAGGCAACTGCAGAGCTCAAATCACTCAGATTTTCCAAGAAATGAGAGGGAAACAGCTGTACCTGTTGTTAGGAACAAAGAGCCTGAAGTCCCTGACATGGGAAGAGTCCTTGGACAGGACAATGTAACCTGTGAACTGCCCCGGGGAAAACCAGAAGGGGAAGTTTGGTGGCTCGTTGAGCTGGAATTCAGCGTGGATCCTGAAAGGAGAGAGGAGCCATCAGCTGGGATCAGCAGGGAAAAGCTGTCTCCAGGCAGCTGAAATTATGAACCTAAACTGGGCAAGAGAGGTGGAGCTTAAAGAGCTTTTCAGGTCACACAATGAGGAGGGTGAAAGACTGGAACAGCTGCCCTGGGTCAGGAGCATCTCCAGTATCCATGCCTCCTGGAATTGGGCATCCAGGAAGGATGAAATGCTTCATCATTCCTTGAAACACAGGGACAGAACAGGACCCCTTTAGCAACCCCCTCCAGCTTGATCAGACACTTGATAAAAGCTTGTGTAACACTTCCACTAAAAAAATTCTAAGGATTCTCCCCCTTGGAAAGACACTCCACCCTGATTAACCTAAATCTAACAAAATTCTTGCTGGCCAGATTCTCCTCTTTCAACCAAGGGTGATGAGGACATGGTGACACTGGCAGCACAGGTGACCTTTGGCTTGAACCAGCCTCCCCTCCCTGGCAGCCACAGCACCCCTGGTGTCCCTTGGGAACACCCTGCACATGACACAGAATCACAGAATCCAATCACAGATTGGGTTGGAAGAGACCTCCAGGATCACCAAGTCCAACCCAACTCTAACCTCAACTAAACCCTGGCACTGAGTGCCACATCCAGACTTCTCTCAAACACATCCAGGGATTGTGACTCCACCACCTCCCCAGGTCAGACCATTCCAATACTTTATCACCCTTTCTGTAAAAAACTTTTTTTACTCCAGTACTGGGAGTGTGCTGGGAGTCTGCCAGGGGTTCCCAGCAGCCTCCTGCCCTGCCCTGGCTCGGGGCCAGGCTCGGGGCTGTCCCCAGCTCACCGGAATGCTATGGTGTAGTAGAAGCTGCTGCTGGCCTGGATGCAGGCCACGGCTCCCTGCGGGGCAAAGCGCGTCTTGACGAAGGGCCGCGGGTGGAACATGCTCAGCAGCCTGTGGATGATCACCTGCACAAGGAATTGTGAGGGTAAAAATGAGAGCTGCTGCTCCACACAGCTCCAAAGCGAGCCCCCCTAGCAGGGAGGTGAGGGAATGGCTGTGATTTAACACCCAGCTCAGGGACAGACCTAATCACACGCCAAGGACACAAAGCAAGGCACTGCTGTCACAAATAAATCCATCTTCCCTGGTTTCTGTGCTGTTCCCATGGACTGCAGGTTTCCATCAGCCCAGGCAGAGCAGCAAACTGATGTGCAAGGCTGCCTGCACCAATGCTTCAACCTTTGAAGTGCAATCACTGATCCTGCAGGCTCAGCTACCTGCAGCACCCAGGGGAGGGGATGCACAGCCAGGCTTTACCTGCTGAGCACACACAGAGCCCCACCTGTCACCTAAAGGCTCACCTGGCCTCTGCTCCACCAGGAATGGTCACACAGGTCCTTTCTGAACACCCCTCTCTGGGAAAAACTATCCTCAAACCCCACAAAATTACCAAACAAGATGAAGTTACTCAAGTCAGCTTCAGCTGGCTGTGACAGACACCCAGAGCTTTTGCCTGCTCTCAGTTTTACCTCCAGTTTACACTACAGAATTCCTGCTCCCTTAAAAAATCCAGGGATACACAAACAAAACCTGAGTTTTATATCTCACCTCTTTGCCCTTGGGAGGTGGAGGGTAAAACCTGTTGTTGGAGAGATACCCAGTGAAGATGTTCAGTTCACTGGGGATTATCCACCACGGATCCCCAAGATCCAGATTATCCTTTGGAGGGAGAAAGGCTTTAAACTGCCTGGCAAGCAGGACACTCATGGGGGCTGCTGGGGCTGTCCAGTTCCTCAGCCCAGACAGAGCCACGTGAGAAATCTGTGAACAGAAGATGCTGTCAGAGCCCAGAGTGGAGTCCCCCAGTGTGCAGTGATGTCATGGATCTAGGGAGGCTTTGGAGAAGGGGGAAAAATATGTATCACATCCCAAATTCTTGTTACCCCAGCAAACAGCTCTGTCAGCCCTCAAGAATGTGAGTAACAGAGCAGAACATGCCACTGCTCCTGCACTCAGCTGAGGCAGAGCCAGCCCTGATTCCTGCTCCCAGCTGCCCAGGAAGGCTGTTCAAACTGGGGCACGGCACTGATGAGTGTGCTGAAACCCTGAAACGCTGAGGGAGGCAGCCAGGTCCCTGTCACAGCAAATCCCAGGGCACCCAGCAGGACCATGTCCCCCTCCCAATGTATTCCTGCTGTTCCCAGCCCACCAGATGTGTTTATCCCAGAATCTGTCCCTGCAGGACACCTACTCCCAGAAAACCATCCTTGCTCTTCGTCATTGTTTCCATGACCAAGGGCTGGAATTTGGCCACAATGGACAAAGTCTCCCCCTCTGGATCCGGTGTCTCCTCCTCTTCTGATTCTGAGTCTGGAGCAACCCCTGGACAAAAGGACAGGAATTCAAGCAGCTGTTTCCCCTCCCTCCCCTCTCAAGCAATTGTGATTACACATTTATCCTGGCAAATCCAGGAGCACTGGGAGTTTCCCAGCTGTCCCACACAGCAGAACTCAGACCCATCCCCAGACCAGCTTTGGCTGCATGAGCTGAAGAGGAAGGGGACCAACCCAATGGCTTTAAATTGGGAGAGAGTGGGTTTGGGTTGGGTATTGGGCGGGAATTGTTCCCTGGCAGGGTGGGGAGGCCCTGGCAAAGGTGCCCAGAGCGGCTGTGGCTGCCCCTGCATCCCTGGCAGTGCCCAGGGCCAGGCTGGATGGAGCTTGGAGCAGCCTGGGACAGTGGGAGGTGTCCCTGTCCATGGCAGGGATGGCACTGGGTGGACTTTAAGATCCCTTTAAGATTCCACAATTCCCTGTTTCCCTGACTGCAAAGCCCAGGCACACTCACAGCCCCTTGCAGAGATCCCAGCACGTGCTGGAGCCAGTCCAGGAGGGCACAAGCAAACCCTGTCTGTGTCCCCAGTGTCCATTGTCATCCCCACACTCCTCCCTGCCTGGCACCAGCAGAGGCACTTGCTCTGTGCTGATACAGTCTCCAGAGATGATCTCCCACAGCTGCCGTGCAGGAGAGCTGCCCCAGCTGAATGGAACTCTGTGACTCACTGATGCTTTTGGCCTGGCCTGAGCTGGATTTGTTGCATTCACCCCTCCCAAATCCCCTTTAAGCTCCTGACAAAGTCACTTATGTACTTTGCTAGTCCAGCAATGGGATCCTCCACCTTGTACAAACTGCACTTTGTCACAGTGATGTCTGGTGCTTAAGCCTTTTCAACAACAGGGAAAGCTTCACAGCCTCTCCTCATGCAAATGAGACCCAAACCAGCACCCAGGAAACAACGAAGTGAGTAAAACATTCAGGGAATTCAGGCTGTGGAGTTCATTATGCTTGGCAGACAGAACCTACCTGTGAGCTTCTCAGCGATGGGTTTGAACTCCTCTGGGCTCAGGTACAGGTCCTTGTTTGTGTCCAGTGAGGAGAACAGGAACAGCCCCTCATTCCCCAAGGACTTCAGAGCCAGCTCCTGGTTTGGGAAGAGGCAGTGAGATTTCATTGGAGCCTGCTGCAGAAATCCACTCTGGCCCCTCTGGAGTTAATCCCCATCCTTCCCAGCACATCCAGGGGAAAGATTAACGCCCCTTGGCAGGATTTGGTGCTATTTGCAACAGGGATCCGTGTCCAGGAACTGCTGGCACAAGGATACTGAACCTACATCTGCCTGAGTAATTCCAACTGAACCATCTGCTCCCTTTCAGGGCTTTTGTCAGAAAAAGTCCCCACTTTTCCCAGTTAGTTAGTCCCAAACCTGCAGATATGGGGAGCACCTGGAGGTGGAGATTGCTGGGATAAACTGATGTGAAATCAAACAAAGGCAGTCAGATATGTGAGGACCACATTCCAAAAGCACAAAGGGAGTGAGCTCAGCCCTTGGAATGAGAAACTTCCATTCGTGGTGGGATCCACTCCAGCATGACCGCCCTGCTCAGTGCCCCTCCAATCTCCAGCCTCAGAACTGCTTGGAGTATTTTGGCTCCCTGCTCCCTCAGCCACCCATCAGGGAGTCGCAGAGCCCACGGTTTTCTCCAGAAATTTCCAAAGATCCCAGCTTCTCCGTGCCTCAGTTTGTCCCTCTGCAAAGCCCCCACAGGGCTCACCACGGTGATGTCTCCCTTGGAGCAGCCCCAGAAGGGCTCTGGATGCTTCCAGACATTCCCATTTCACAGTCTGAAGGGAAAGGGACAACGTGGAGGCAGAGCAGGAGCTCCAGGTTGGTGTGAGAGGAGGGAGAGACACAGAGCAGGTGGGACACAGCCCTCAGTGCCAGCCAGCCCTTGGCACATCCCCCAGGATCCACCAGCTTGCCCTGCCACCCCCAGAAAAGCCCGGAGCTGGGAGCACAAACACTCTACATTCTGTTCATCCGTGCCTGCTCTCCATCGCCTGCAGCACCACCACCATCCCCAGAGCTCCTGAACCAGTTTATTTTCCATCTGCTGCCTGCCAGCCTCAAGCAGCACTAATGCAGCCTGGAAGGCTTTGCTCCCATCAATTGCAGCTACAAAAGCACTTAAGAGCCTTCCAGGGCAGTTCCAGGACTGAGACAGACTGAAATAGAGACCCTGGAACTGAAAACGGAGATCTGGATGAGGACAGGGCCAAGGACATGAAAAAATGAAGGGAGATGGTTATTTGTGCACAGGGACAATCCAGGGTGGAGTGTCCACAGTTAACCTGCTTTTATTCCCTGAATGAAAGGGGATGAGCAGCCTTGGCTCTGGGAAGAGGGAGCAGCTCTGCTGAGCACCTGGCTGCAGGAGCTGGCACATCTGCCAGGCTCTCACAAGCCTCTCCCAGCTCCAGATCTCACCTGTGCTGGGCACACAGCTCATGAACTGTGATCACTGCTGGTCTGGGAGGCAGCTCAGGGCCCTGGGCAGGGAGCAGGAGCCCCCCCTGGGCAGGGCAGCCTGTCCTGGGTGTGTGCTGAGCTCCAAAGGGATGCTCCACTGCCTCTGCTCCCCTCAGCACAGCACAACTCTGCTCCCCTGGCGGATCTTTTAAAGCCTCTCTTCATTTTGCACTTCACAGGCACGGCCCCCGCGGGATGGGGTTGGAATTTGCATTGCTGGAATGTGGGGAAAAGTAATTTTTCCCTTCACTGAATGGGGCTGGAGGCAGGAGGGGAGCCAGCTGTGCCCCACAGGGACACGGGAACACCTCCAGGACAGCAGGAGAGGAGATGCGATCACATGCTGGACATGAGCAGCCCAAAGGCAGTGCCCAGAGCCACGGCCACATCCCTCAGCTGCACTGACCCACAGCCTGAGCAGTGACCACCCACAAGGGACACCCAGGAGAACCCACCCAGCTGGAGATGAGACCCCAAGCACAGAGGAACAAAGGCTCCCGTGGAGAACACTCCAGTCCTGCTCCATTTGGACACCAGGGACGACAAAAATGATGTTTACAAGCAGAGAGAGACGTCAGGGCTTGGCCTTTTGCTTTCTGATAACATTCACATCAAAGAAAGCTCCCAGAACTTGTTGGGTTTTTCCTTTCTCTTTTTAATCTGGGATTATAAGGAAGACAAGTTCCCTGTTTGTGCCAGAGGGGTAGGACTGAGCTGTTCTGGTGTTTTTGTAGAGGAACAGAGCTGTGGTTTCCACAAAGAGCTCTCCTCTCCCACCTGCTTGTGGGTTGTTCAGCTAAATAAACATTTCCATAGGAAGAGACAAGACATATGTTTGAAGCAAGAGGAAGAAAAAATAAAAATCTTGGGCTGTTCACATTTTGTTCTCCTCTCCAGCAGCACCCAGTGACAACTGTCTGCCTGTCCTCCAGAACAAACAAACCTCCAGCAGACCTGTCAGGCTGTGAGAATGTCCTCACCCTCCTGCCCTTGTTGGAAAAACTCTTCTAATTAACTTGTTTAAACCATTTGTCCCTTTTTGCAATGCAAGGAAAAAAAAAAAAAAGGCATCCTATTAAAATATCCTTTAAAAACACTTTTTTTTGTAGTAGAGGAGTATCAAGAAGGAGAAATCTGCTCTTTTCCCAGAACCTCCTCAGATGTTCAGGGCTGAAGTGCAGAGCCAGGGGAGTGCAATCTCCCACAGAGGGGATCTCCAAAGCCCCTGCAGCCACTGGAATTACACGGATTACAATCAAAACCAGGCAATCAGCCTCATTTAAAACAAAAACCCCAAACACAAACCCCAGAAAGAACCTGCTCCTGCTCTCCAGCTCACGCCCTCCCTTCTTTTGCTGCTTCTCAGTGGCCTTTGGAGGCTGCAGCAGAGGAGATGGAGAGCCCAGAGCAGGGCCAGGGGCTGGACCCACGGTCACTGCTGGTCACTGGTGGCCACCACAGCTCTGTGGTGGCTTCAGCCTGGTGGTGGCCACCCCACTCCCTGTGGCTGCCTCAAGCCCAGCAGCCACCACAGCTCTGCAGAGCCTTAGGCTGGCAGTGGCCACCTCAAGCCCATGTCCACTGGAGTGTGGTACCACAGCTCAGTGGTCACCTCAACCCCAGTGACCACCTCAACCCCACTGACGCCTGCTGGTCACTTCAGCCCGGCCACAGTCACCGATGCCTGGTGGTCACCCCAACACCAGTGACACCTCAACCCCCACGGCCACTGATGCCTGGTGGTCACCTCAACCACAGTGACCACCCCAGCCCTGGTGGTCACTTCAGCCTGGCTATGACCACCTCAGCCCCAGCAGCCACAATGCTGATATTCCTCTTAGTCCAGTGGTGGCCACCCCAACCACCCTGGCAATGGCTGTTTGGTGGTCACTCCAGCCTGGCTACGGCCACCTGAGACCCCATCAATGCCTGGTGGTCACTTCAGCCTGGCTATGGCTCCCTCAAAAACAGTGCCCACCGGTTCCTGGTGGTCACTCCAGCCTGGCTATGGCCACCTCAAACCCCAACAATGCCTGGTGGTCACTCCAGCCTGGCTATGGCCACCTCAGACCCCACCGGTTCCTGGTGGCCACCTCAGCCTGGCTACGTCTCCCTGAGCCCCGGTGCCCGCCCGGTCCAGCTCCCTGAGGCCCGGTGCCGCTCCCTGAGCCCTGGTGCCCGGCCGGTGCCGCTCCCTCAGCCCCGGTGCCGCTCCCTCCGCGCGGCCGCCGCCGCCTCCCCTCACGCAGCCCGGGCCGGCCGCGCCCGCCATTCCCCCTCCCTCCGCCCGTCCCCGCGGGCCCGTCCCCGCCCCTGCCCGGTTCCCGATGCTCGGTACCTGCTGCCGCGCCGCCTCCGCGTCCCGGTAGTACTTGACGGCCACCAGCGCGGCGAGCAGGGCCAGGGCCAGCGCCAGGCGCGGAGGGGCCGGCCCGGGCCCCGGCCCCGCCATCGCGCCGGGCCCGCGGAGCCGCGGAGCCGCCATGGCCGCCCGGCCGGGGGAGGCGTCAGGCGGGCGAGGAGGGGCCGCGGCCGCCCCGAGGGGCCCGGCCGCCGAAAAAAAAACCCTTTTCAGCGTTAAATCATCGCGGCTCCGTCACAGGAAGGCTGTGTTTAGTGTTAAATCAGCGGCACCCGGTCAGCGGAAAACTGGTTTTAGTGTTCAATGACCATCGCTCCGTCAGGGAAAAACATCGTTTTAGTGTTAAATGACCGGCACCCGCTGAGGAAAAAATGTGTTTTAGTGTTAAATCCACGTCGTCCGGATAGGCAAAACCTCGTTTTAGTGTTAAATGAACGGCACTTGTCAGGATAAAACCTCGTTTTAGTGTTAAAAGAGCGGCACTGGTTCAGGAAAAAGCACTTTTTGAGCTGAAATGTCTCTGCTGTGAGGGCTCCTGAGGGATGAACCCCCCCCTCCTCCTCAGTGTTCTCCAAGGACTTTGCCTTTATTATCGATGGCACAGAGGGCTGTGTGTCCATCCCCACATTCCGAGAGAGGCATTTTGTCCTTAATTAAGCTTTTCCCAGAAAAAACAAAACCCTCAACTTGTTTTGCACTTACCAAAACCAGCCGCATCCTGCGCTTCTGCATGGTTAGAGCTACCCAAATTGGGTATTTTTATTTAACAAAACAGGGTTCACTTGCAGTGATTCCGCTGAGGTTTGAGCCCTAAGAATGGGAATTAGGGGATGGGAATGACTTGGCAGCCCTGGGGTGATGGTGCTCAGCATCCTCCCCATATTTTGGGTCATTTTTACCACCACGCCACATTTTGGGTCATTTTTACCACCATGCCACATTTGGGGTCTTTCCCACCCCAAACTTTTCAACCTCCCCATGTTTTCAGGTCCCTCCAGGTCCCTCCAATGTGGCACTTCTGTCACTTTGTCCCTCAGCGGCGGCTGGGCCAAGACACACATATTTATTCATTTTAATCCTTCCCCATTCCTCATCCTCGTGCTCCTCCGTGCTTCCAATCCCGCTCCAATCCCCCGATTGCTGGGGAAGATTTCTGCTGCAGGGCCAACAGCAGCGAGTGTTTGATCTCTCCGAGGGTAGCAGGACGCGTCAGCGTTTAATCCTTTGAAGCTCTGCTGTATCCTAAGCCTGCCTAATCGTTTTTGTTTTAGGTTTAGAGAACTCTGGAGATGGAGATGAGCGAGAGCATGACCAAGCCATTAAGGGAGGAGGGAGGATGAGGACCAGGCAGAGGAGCCCAGCAGTGGAACCGAGTGAGATATTTGTGATTCACGTCAGGGTTGTGGCACTGAGGGAGGAAGAATAAAGTTCCTTCTGCCAGCTGCAGCACAGCAAAAAACTTCCCTGAAACTCTGCTCCCATCATGGCTTGGGCCGTGGGGAGGAACAGGATTAGCAGAGCATGGAAATGACGTCTGGGAGCAGGGACAGGTGGGGATGGATGAGCTCACACTTGGAGCAGATGTGCTTTAAAACTGGCTGGGTTCATTGGGCTGAGTGAGGTGCAGAGCTGCTGCTTCCCTGGATAACCCAGCACGGACACAGAATATCACAGGATGGGTTTGGAACAGGATAAATGTCCTGGTTTGTCTGGGAAATGAGCAGGAGGGGGCAGGAGCTGGTGGAAGGGGCCTGGCAGGGCGATGGCAGAGCTGAGGTGACTCTGTTTGGGTGATGAGAAGCAGAAGGGCTCATTTTACACCTGAACCATTTCCAGTGTCATCAGCCACCACATAAAGATAAGAAACGGGGGAGTTATTTAATGGGAAAGAGAATGAAAGACAAAAGGTGAAATAATTCAGGCTGGCTGCTGCTCCTCGAAAGAGAACAAACCCAACAACTCCTGGCTCTGCACTGCTGGGTCCTGGGATTACAGCACTCAGGAAGAATGTTAAATATTCACACATCTGCTGTGGGGGCCACCCAGGCACACCTGGATCAAAGGGAATCCTAAAAATAATAACAGGGAAGATTTCCACCCAGCAGGAAGAACTATCTCAGATTTCCCCTTGGTCAGAAGGGAGAAAGTTGGGCTGAAAATGAGGAAAATGGTGAGGGGTTGGTAGCAGCAGGGTGAAAAACTTGGAGGAACAAAGAGCATCCAGGCCTGGTTTGAAGGGGACAAGAAAACCAGAGGTGATAAAGCTTTGCAGAAATCAGAGTTCATCCCAAAAAATGCACGGCCAGCAAAGGAGATGGGAGTTTGAGGCATTTCAAAGCAGGAGGCAGGAGCCAATTCCTGTGTCTTGCATTCCCAACTCCTCCTTGGCCTTTCCTTGTCAGGAGGATGCAACCCTGCACAAAATCCTTTCCAAAGCAAAGTTTTATGGAGAGGGTTCCCGACTCCAGCACGATCCCTTTGGAGGCTCCACAGGGAATGAAGCCAAAGCCCAGCCGTGCTCAGGAGGAGCTGCTGGGACTCTGCTGGCCCTGGAGCCGGGGCTCGTGCATCACATCTGAAACAATCAGATAAAGGGATCAGATCAAAACCTGTGTGGAAAAATACTCTGCCTGCCAGGCTTTTGAATCCAATAACCAATTCTGCTGAAAGCCTTCCCAGGGAATTTAATAATGCTGTAAAAATGAAGTGTGGGTTACAAAAAGGTGCATTTGTTTTCTGGATGGTTTTGTCTTATCTCTATGCAGGCCAGGCAGCAGCAGCCCGTGGTTGGACAAGTGACAGGGAAGAGTTTTCACCTCCACCACTGATGCAACTTTCTGTTAATCAGAACTTCATTTATAGGAAATTCCTTCTCATATAAAAGGAGGCCACAAGCTCTGATGGTGCAAATTAAGATGGTAATCACAGCTTCAGAAGTAGAAGTGGAATGTTCCAGGGGAAATGGGCAATAACCCAGGCTGGTGGCATTGCAAGCAGGAAAAACAAGACCAAAACCCAACAGAATTCCCACATACCTGAGGCCTGAAGGCAGGCAGCAGCTGAAGGTCACACATCTCCCCAGATCCCCTCCATGGGGCATTTACAGCCAAACCTCTGGCTCAGTGTGACTTCATTTACTCACCTGCTCCAAGTCTGGAAACCTCCTGGGCAAGAAAATCCCACCTGGCAGGAGGAATTTGGGGTGGGACCCAGCCCCTGCTCCCCCAGGCAGGGCTCCCAGGGTGCAGGACATCCAGCCAGGGCTCGGGGAAGGGAGGAGCAGAAGCATTTCAGGGCACCACACAAACATTCCCCTCACCTGCATTGCTGTGGGACAGAAAATCCCTGGTGCGGATCAAGGGCAGGCCTTGAACAAAGCTGATCCTGGGAGTAAATCCTAACTCCTGCTAAACACGGCCACGCTGAGCTTGGTGCCTGTGATTAATGCTGGGGATTGCAGGGGATATCTGGGAGCCCAGGCACAGCAATCTGCAGAGCTGCCTTGGCACCTCTGGAAGTGTTTGAGCCTCTGCTGTGCCTGGCATGGAGCTCTGGGAGCAGAGTCAGGATGAGTTTTGCCTCTCAGGGCAGCTCAGACACCTCCTGGGTTGTGCTGTGGCCACTGAGCTGCAGGAAACTCCCTCTGGAAGGGTGTGGGATGCTCCCACTCACTTGTGTGAAATGGAAACCAACCATGGAGCCCTCATGTACCACCAGGATCTGTTCCTAAAGGAAACCAGAGCCACGCTGTTTATGTGGGGGGAGTTTAAACTCTGCCAGGCAAAGTGTTCCCTGTTATTCCAAGAGCAGGCCGTTCTTATTTAAGAAATTCCCTTAATCCATTATCAAAATCCTTTGAGCTACAAGAGCTTCCCGATCCCCAAATCTCCCGGATAACAGAGCTCACTCCCAAGATGTTTATTTACCAATAACCATTCCTCTAGGCCAGGCTTAGCAGGCAGCAGCTTTATCCCTGGGATAATGCTAAGTCCCCATCTGACAATCTTATTTCTCCCGGGGAATTACAAAGACAGGAATTTAGAAACAACATTTTCTGTTTTCACAACTCTGCTCAAAGCAACTTTATTTTCCCCCAGGTTGCTGAATGAACCGATTGTCACGAGGATGTCACAAGAATGAACAAAAATGTTCCATCCCCCAGGGCCACAGAGCTTTGCAGTGATCAGAGGGAAAGCTGATCCCAGATCCAGCAGTTTAAGAGAGCTGGGAATTGCTGTCAAACACAGCCTAGATTCCCCTAGAAATCAACTCCTACTGCACAAACCTCTTCAAATCCACCAGGATTGTCTCATTCCAAGCATGGAGCAACTGGACTTTTACAGGATCAACCCCAACAGGCTTTTTATTTTACAAGACTTTTATTCTGCTTCACAGATCTGACTATTACAGCAGTAAAATTATTACAAGTGACTCGTAACATTTAGTTCCAAATAAAAGTAGAAAAACACACACAAAAAAAAACCCGATAAAGGAAAGTTAAATGAGATGTGATGGGTGGCAAATGTATTTTAAGAGCACAGGAAAGAAGTATATAAAAATACATCAGGAGCGAGGATTTTGCAGCCAAGTTTTGGTTTAGTTACAATTTTGACACCACAGAGTCACAGAGTGGCTGAGGCTGGGGGGACCTCTGGGGTCCCATCCCTGCTCAGGCAGGGCCACCTGGGCCCCAGGGCTGTCACCTGTCCCCTGCAGAGCTCCAAACCTGCTCTGCTGGAGCTTTCCCCACTCCCTGCTGCCCTCAGGGTGCTGAACTCACCATCCACAGCCAGAGCCTCCTTGGATCTTCATTTTGGGGTCAGCAGAGCCCCTCTGTTGGCTCCTGTGTCCCTTGGAGCAGGAATTTATCACCAATCCACTCCAGGAGCCTCCTGGACTGCTCCAGCAGGGATCAGGCTGGTTCAAGTCCCTCAGGAGGAGCAGGGCCTGAATCCTGCAAATTCCAACCTGAGGCTGCTCCTGTCTGTGGAGGGTCTGATGCTGTTATTTTCCCACTAAAACATCATCTTTCCCTGTCCTCTCTTCACTGCTGAGCTCTCGGTGGCTCCTCAGCCATCCCCAAGGATTCCAGCTGCTCTCCCACACCTGGGACAACTCCCCTTCCTCATTCCCCTGTCCCTGCTGGAGCCCCAAAGCCCAGAGAACTGAGAACTGTTCACTGGAGAGGTGATAAATCCAAGAGCAGATAAAAGGCAGAAATGAAACAGAGAAAGGAAAGGAGGATGTGTGTGTGTAAAGTCTATTTTATGGCAAACTTCCAGTCCTTTGGCCACTATAAAGCAAAATCAGTGGATTTCATATAAATTCTCTGTATAAAGGAATGTCTATGAACTGTGTACAATATGGCCCAGAATAAACATCTCATCATCAGCCTAACAGAGCTCCTCACAGAGGAAAAGAAGGTGCTTAGTCATGGTTCATCTTCCCAAGAAAATACTGTCCGGAATTGGACTAGTGCCCCAAAATAGCATTTCAGGAACAACAGGAATTCCTTCAATGGAAAGGAAAAGCAGAGTCTGCCCAGGCTGGGGGAGCAGAGCTGGGCAGGGGCCTCAGGGCTGCACTGCTGCTCTAAAGTCCGTGTGGTTGATGGGCAGGGGATGAGCCTCGGTGTTGAACACCCAATCCTCCAGGGACAGCACATCATCTTCACAGAACAGAAGATAGAGGTACCTGGAGCCACAGGAGAGGGACACGCAGGGGTCAGAGGAGCCCAGCAGGGACTCCAGGCAGGCACAGGCAGCACGATGTGCTGGGGCTGCTGCCTCTGTACATGTGACGCATTCCCAACTCCCTGGAAAATCCTCACCCTCCCACTTAACCCAGCCCTGGATCACAGCAGAGCCCTTCAAACCCAGCACCCGGGCAGGAACCTCCAGGGAGCCAAGGGCTGCAGAGGTTCTGCAGCAGGGAACCCCCAGAGCTTTTCGGCCTTGCCCAGTTCCCCCCCAGAATGGGCTGGGTAGGAAAGAGGCCAAAAGCTCCTCTGGTTCCAGCCCCCTGCCCCGGGCAGGGACAGCTTCCCCTGGAACAGAACACTTCCCCCTCATTATCTGAGGCTCATTAAGCAGTGCTGCAGGAGTTGTGCTGCTCTGGAAGTGACCCCAGACTTACTTGAGGGTCTCTGCAAGGAAGAAGCTCTGCTGCATGTTGTCGTGTGTGGGTGTGGTGGTGTACACGTCTCGGATGCCAGAGAAGCCAGCTTCCACCCTGCAGTGCTTCTCCAGGGCCTGCGGGGGGAACAGAGCCCTCAGCACCCCCGAGGTGTGGGGTAACCCCCCCATCACCATCAGCTGCATTCCAGGCCGGTTTACAAATCCTGCTCCAGGTTTCCTGTCCCTCTCTGAGGAGTGTGGGGTTACTGCAGGCTCAGGGAATCAGCCTGGCTCTGATGGAACTGCAAGGGAAACTCCTGAGCTGGCTGATGGATTGATGGCAGTGCAGCCCACAGGGGAGAAGAAATCATCCACGATGGAGATAACAAACTGAACTGAGGCACTTCGGGTACTCCTGCCCCATTGCTCAGGGGTTTGGGATCCTGCCCCATTGCTCAGGGGTTTGAGAACAATCTGGGTGGAAAGGAACCTTAAAAACCCCCCAGTTCCACCCCCATGCTATGGACAGGGTCACCTGCCACTACACCAAGCTTCTCAGAGCCCCACACAACCTGCCCTTGAGCATTTCTGATGTATCTCAGTTTAACACAATTAAAATAATTTCTGCTCCTTCCACTGATCAAAGCAAAGATTTCCACAGGAATGCAGCGACCCCGGGAGCCCAGTGCCCTCTGCAGCCTTACCTGCACCACCTCCCAGCCCAGTGCCCTCTGCAGCCTTACCTGCACCACCTCCCAGCCCCAATGCCCTCTGCAGCCTTACCTGCACCACCTCCCAGCCCAGTGCCCTCTGCAGCCTTACCTGCACCACCTCCCAGCCCTGTGCCCTCTGCAGCCTTACCTGCACCACCTCCCAGCCCTGTGCCCTCTGCAGCCTTACCTGCACCACCTCCCAGCCCCAGTGCCTGTACTTGGGCTCGTGGGTGAGCCTCCAGAGGTACATGTAGCTCTCCACCACCTCGGGCCGCAGGATGTAGTAGCGCTCGCTGAGCCGTGTGGCCATGGCCTCGCTGCCCGCGTCGAAGCGGAACGCCTCGGGGCCCAGCTTGGTGTCTGGGGACAGGCAACACACACACATGTGTCACTGACAGGGCAGTACACACACACCTGTGTCACTGCAGCACACACACACACACACACACACACGTGTCACTGCACACACACACGTGTCACTGCCAGGGCAGCACACACACGTGTCACTGCCAGGGCAACACACACACATGTGTCACTGCCAGGACAGACACACACACACCTGTGTCACTGCAGCACACACACACCCACACACCCACACACGTGTCACTGCCAGGACAGACACACGTGTCACTGCCAGGGCAGCATGGACACACCTGTGTCACTGCCGGGACAGCGCACACACACACACACCTGTCACTGCAGCACACACACACACAGCTGTCACTGCAGCACACACACACACCTGTCACTGCCAGGGCAGCACACACACACACATACACACACACGTGTCAGTGCCAGGGCAGCACACACACACACACACACACACACACACACACGTGTCAGTGCCAGGGCAGCACACACACACACACACACACATACACACACACGTGTCACTGCCAGGGCAGCACACACACCTCCCAGGTGCCCTCAGGCTGCTCAGGGTTTAGCTAAGGCTTTGTTAAGCCTTTCCTTCCTCAGTGCCTTTGGAGAGAAGGGATTGGGATGATGGGAAAGGCTCAGCCAAGTGCACTGGTTTTATAAACACAACATCAGGACTGTGTTGGTGTTTGGTTAAGAATCTCCTGCCCAGCACTCACGGCTGCCAGGCAGTGCCCAATCCCCGGGGCTGGGGGTGCCCCCGGTGCCCCCCGGTTACCTGAGCGTGTGTAGGACTCGTGGCAGGTGCTGGTGATCTCTGCTGCCAGCTCCCTGTGCCTCTGCCTCCTCTCCTCCTGGGCGTGCTCGGCCCCCAGGGCGATCATGCCCCCGGAGAAGCAGGCCAGGTGGCCCATCTTGTGATCCAGGATGCCACCCCTCCACTCCGCAATGTAGGTCAAGCCTCCTGCAGATTTTTTCACCAAATGCTTTTCTATTGCCTGGAGGGATGAAAATCAGGATTTCAAGAGAGTGGACAGCAAGTAAAACTTACTCAGTGTCACTTAGTGACAGCAGTGAGCACCAAGGAAACCCAGACACTTATTCTGAAGGTCTGAAACCTTTTTATGAGCCATGTCCCCCCCCAAAAAACACAGAGCAGCACCTGACTCCTCACCTCCAGGGCATCATCGTACATCTTTTTAGCTTCAGAGTCCTTCTTGTCTGACATCAGCCAGGATTTGATGAGATATTCATAGAAGCTGTCCCCGAGCCCCCCGATGGAGACGTGGTCTGTGGTGGGAAAGGCAGAAAAGAGCTTCAGGTTCATGATCTACAATGAGCAGCTGCTGTACAAAGGGGAAACAATCACGTCCCATTTAATGCCCTTGTTCTCTCCATCCTCTCCCCAGCTTCCCGGGGAGAGCTTGCAGCATTGCTTCTCCGAAAGGAACAAAGGTGGAAAGTGCAATCAGGAGAAAAATGTTCTGTCATTTTCTGGAGCATTAGTATCCCTTACCAGAACCATTCAGAGGCCTTATTTTACAAGTTATTTATACCGCAACGTGAAGATGCTTCCTGTTTATGGAGCCATCATCATAAATCCACCCTCATAAACCCAAAGCACTGGTGGGTATTGATAGATTTCCATCCCGATGGAGCCCCTGGGAGCTGTCTCCTGCCTCAGGAAAGGAAGGAGAGGTGTTGGATCCCACAGAGCTGCCAGCAAGGGGCTGTGGAGACACTCCTGGGCTTTGCCATTTGTATTCCTGGCTCACGGAGGGACTCTGAGCCCTGGGGAAGGCTGGGGGTTGCTGGCACATTAAAATGATGAAGTCAGGGACAGGGATGTGCACCGCATATTTTCCTCGGCAGGAATCAAGCTTCCGAGGCTGTCTGCTCAGAGCACCCCCTGCTCTGACCTTCCAGGAGGTGCTGAGGAATTGCAGTGTGAAATGGGCCTGACAGCTGCAGGTTTGTGCCTGGGGGGAGCTGCTGGATGGATTTACAGCTTCAAACTGAAGCACGGGGGGAACGGCAGCGTTCTCACCCTTTAAAGCAGTCAAGCACTCCCATTTTTAGCAGAGCAAGACAAACGACCCTCCGTGCACTGTTAATTACCAGTGTGCACCCCTGGCTCTGCAGCACCCTCCTCTCCCAGCTAAGCCATGCAGCAGGTGTTCAGAGCTGCTCACATTTTTGTTTCCCCTCTCCTTGCACACAGATAAAGTCCCGAGGCTTATTCCAAATGCTGAATCCTCCCAGCAGCAGAAGCAGCCGTGCATCATTCTCCTGACCCAAAGAGCAAACATCCCTGCCACACTGTGTCCAACCATCCAGGGCATAATCCCCAGCAAAACAATGAGATTAAACACCCGCCTTCCGTGCGAGGAGAGAGGGCAGAGGATTTGCAAACACAGGCTGCCTTTAAAGAGCAGCCCTGTGATCCTGAGTGTGTCATTCATAAACTCACCAAAGCTGCAGCCCTGGCACATCAGTGCTTTCCATATGGCAGCAGCCCTGGCAGCGTTTGCCTCCCAGGCACGCTGCATAAATCAATCCCTGCCTTCAGCAGGGCTTTCATTCCCCACAGGTAACAACTGCACTGGCAGAGCTGCACCACAGCCTCTCCACTCACTGCAGCTGCTCCTTCAGCCAGGTCAAAAATGCACCTTTTAAGAAAATCACAGCAATTTCCAGGAAAACTGCTCCCTGCAAAGAGCTTTAATGACAAGAGAGGAAGTGAGAGCCTGGCCCCTGCGGGGAGCAGGCTGCAGATGCCTCCCTGCTCTGGTCCTCATCTGTTTCTCCCCAGCAGCTCTGGAGATGCACAAGGGCAGATCACTCTTCTCCCTCCCTGGAATATGGAGCCAGATGCCAAGGTCATTTCCTGAGCACAAACAGCCTGTGAAAGTCTGTCTGGAGTCAGGAAATTTCCAGGCCTCTGGCAGGAACCTGCCTGTCCCAACACAAGCAACCCAGGGCTGCTTTAATGTGCTCTGAAAAGCACCAACAGGTCCCTCTGTACATCAGCCAGTTCAGGGCAATGCAGTGAGGTCTGCAGACAGAAAATGGAATTAAATTCGTGGCGGAAGAGATGAGGGCTTCCTCACAGCACCAAAGGGCAGCTCTGGTTTAATGGGACAACTGTGAGCATCCCAGACACTTTGCTGGGACCAGCCCTGCCAGTTAAAGGTCAGGGATTGCTCACAGCCACAGCTCTGTCCCTGCCTGGTGCCACCAGAGCCATAAAAGCAGCAGTGGGAAAGGTCTGGAGTGATCCAGCAAAAAGTGCAGCACAGCACGGGGACTCCAGGTAATGCAAGGACTGAGAGAAACCTGCCTAGATAATAAATGTCACCCACAGACAGGTTCAAACCAGACTCTGCAGAAAGAGACTTTTCTTTGACAACATCAAACCCAGCAGCCAAAACAAGCAGATCAATAGCAGAGCAGAAAGTGGAGGTCAGGGATCAGGGCACAGCTGCACAAGTGGCACCTCCTGCTCCTACCACAGGGCAAACTTCTGCCCCTGGGTGGCCTGAGAGGAGGGGCACAGTCTGTGTGTCACCCTGTGTGTCACCCTGTGTATCACCTGTGTGTCACCTTGCCCTGGGTGCTTCCAGAATTCCCCTGCTCTCTCCAAGACTTTCCCTGATTATTGTTCCCCCTGCCCACCGGAGCAGCATCTCCCCAGTCTCCAGTGCTGGGTTCCCAACAGGAGAGAAGAAAACCTTCTTCTCTCATCCTTCCTCCCCAAATCGCTCTCTGCAGGGGTGCCATGGTAACAGGAATGCTCAGGAGAATTCATCCCTGCATCCGAGGGGATCCCAGGCTCCTCCAAGCCCTCTGCCTCTCCTGGTGGTTCCTCACTCAGGAGGGGAATCTCTGTGTGCTGAGTGCAGGATCCCACACGGCTCTGCTGAGTCCCAGTCCCTGTGTGATGGACCCTGTGCCACCACCCCTGTGCAGGGACACCCAGATTGTCCCTCTGGAGGTGCGTTAGGGACACTCAGCTGCACACACTGGGGTCAGTGCCCAATTCCTGCTGGGGTCAGTGCCCAATTCCTGCTGGGGTCAGTGCCCAGCTCCTGCTGGGGTCAGTGCCCAGCTCCTGCTGGGGTCATGCCCAATTCCTGCCAGGGTAAGTGCCCAATTCCTGCTGGGGTAAATGTCCAATTCCTGCCGGGGTAATTGCCCAATTCCTGCTGGGGTCAGTGCCCAATTCCTGCTGGGGTAAATACCCAATTCCTGCTGGGGTAAATGCCCAATTCCTGCTGGGGTAAATACCCAATTCCTGCTGGGGTAAATACCCAATTCCTGCTGGGGTAAATACCCAATTCCTGCTGGGGTAAATACCCAATTCCTGCTGGGGTAAATACCCAATTCCTGCTGGGGTAAATGCTCAATTCCTGCTGGGGTCAGTGCCCAATTCCTGCTGGGGTCAGTGCCCAGTTCCTGCTGGGGTTAAGTGCCCAGTTCCTGCTGGGGTCATGCCCAATTCCTGCTGGGGTAAATGCTCAATTCCTGCTGGGGTCAGTGCCCAGTTCCTGCTGGGGTCAGTGCCCAATTCCTGCTGGGGTTAAGTGCCCAGTTCCTGCTGGGGTAAATGCCCAATTCCTGCTGGGGTAAATGCCCAGGTTCTGTTGGGGTAAATGCCCAATTCCTGCTGGGGTAAATACCCAATCCCTGCTGGGGTCAGTGCCCAATTCCTGCCCTGCACCCCTTATCTCATGCCCATCTCATGCCCCACAGGCGCTGGCTGCTCTGACAGGTGCTGCAGCTCCCCGGGAAGGGCAGGGAGGCTGCAGGGCTGCAGGGCTGCAGTGCTGCAGGCAGGGCGATACCTACGCTGCACCCAGCTCCCCGTCATCGGGCTCAGGAAGTTGGGGTAAAGGCCTTGAGGCTTCTCCACTCTGTTGAGGACCCTGCGGATGTTCATCACCTGTGGGAGAGAGAGAGAGACAAGCTGGGCTTGCTGCTCTGCTGCCAGGGCTCAGTGCCCAGCCTGGAACACTGGGATCAGGACAGTCAGGGAGGGAGATGCTTTAGGGCTCAGCCCAGTCTTTATCCAGCCCTGTGGGATTTCAGAAACACTTCTGGGAACTCTGCAAAGCCCCAGTTCAGCTCACTGCCATGGTCCAGAAGCAATCCTGGGAGACCTTGTCCTTCCAATACCAGAAGGGGCTACAGGAAAAGTGGAGAGAGACTTTTCCCAAGGGTGTGGAGTGACAGGGTGAGGGGGGATGGCCTCAAGGGGAAGGAGGTCAGGTTTAGATGGGATATTGGGAAGGAATTCCTCCCTGGGAGGGTGGGGAGGGCCTGGCAGTACCCAAGGCCAGGTTGGACAGGGCTTGGAGCAGCCTGGGACAGTGGGAGGTGTCCCTGCCATAGCAGGGGTGGAATGGGATGGGATTTAAGGTCCCTCCCAACCCCAAATCTGATCCTGTGATTGGGGATCCGGGTGGAAATGGGAGATATGAGCGATGCCAGGGGTGATTTTTTCCATGATCCAAAGGGAAAGGAGTTGCAGGGACGAGTGACTCACACAGCACTTAAATTCATGTGTGGTCACTTAACGTGATGAATTGGGGCCTTTAATTTCAACAACAGACAGTCCCTTTAATACCCCAGAACAGCCAGCACTTAACTCTCTAAAGCCTCCCTTGGTTTCACCCCCATTAAATCCAATAGGCCTTTCCCTTAAGGGACCCAGTTAAATTCCATGCAGCATAAATATTCTATTATAACCTACAGAGCAGCTAATTCGCCCTAAACCTTTTACAAAATCAGACAATTTGCACACCAAAAGCTGGCTGCAGGCTTAAGCCGGTGCTTCCAAGGAAGTTGTCAGGCTCCATAATATTTACTGGAGTTTAGGAGCTTGGCATATTAGTGACAGGTTTGAATAAAGGACACAGATGGACTTTAATTCCTGCTAAAATCACCCAAGTCCACAAGCTGGGAGTTCATGAGCTGCAGTAATTTCCCATAGGTTGAGCTGTTAGAACCCACACATCCCATATTTTCCCTCTCTGAGGGTGCCAGGGTGGATGGGATCCATTTTCCCAGGAGAGTCCATCAGAAAGGTTTTGCCCTTTTCCCTCTACAGGCTTAGGAGAGGAGCAAAATCTCTCATGCTGGGGACAGAGGTTTGACCCCAAAATGCCAGGGTTTGAACCCAGAATGAGGGTGCAATTCTGGTTTTTAGCAGAGCATCTCCAGTGTTTCCTCATCTCTGCCCTCCCTTGGTTCCCTCACACATTTTCTCTCCCTTCCCTGGCCTCTCCTCACTGCCCCTCCCTGGGAGCAATTTGTCATTATCCCTGTCCTCAGGAACCTCAGCCTTGTCTCTTCATTTCACATCATCAGCCTCTCTTTATCTTCCCACGGAGTTTCCTGTTTCCCTTCACCCCCTGCTTTTCCCTCCTGTGACATTTCCTCACTCATCCCTCACTGCTTTCCCTCCACTCCATTCTGCTCCACTTTGCTCTCCCAGCTTCTTCCTCCTCTTTTATTTCCTGTCTCTCTTTCAAATTCCCTCCTTGTTTCACAACTGACAGAGCTGCACTGGAAAAACAACATTTTTGAGGGTTTTTTTTTGCCAATCCTGTTTGGTTTTACCCCACTGTGGCACTCTGGACAAGCCTCATCTCCCTTGGGCTCACAGTTTGGATTCTGCCTGGGACAATCTGTCTCCCTCCAGGCAGATTCCTGAGGGATCTGCACCACTGAGGGATCTGGGATCTGCACCCACCCCAAGGATCTGCACCCACTGAGGGATCTGCACCCACCCCAAGGATCTGCACCCATCTGAGGGATCTGCACCCACTGAGGGATCTGCACCCACTGAGGGATCTGCACCCACCTGATGGATCTGCATCCACCCAAAGGATCTGCACCCACCCCAGGGATCTGCACCCACTGAGGGATCTGCACCCACTGAGGGATCTGGGATCTGCACCCACCCCAAGGATCTGCACCCATCTGAGGGATCTGCACCCATCTGAGGGATCTGCACCCATCTGAGAGATCTGCACCCACCCCAGGGATGTGCACCCACTGATGGATCTGCACCCACCCCAGGGATCTGCACCCACCCAAGGGATCTGCATCCACCCAAGGGATCTGCATCCACCCAAGGGATCTGCACCCACTCAGGGATCTGGGATCTGCACCCACTGAGGGATCTGCACCCACCCCAAGGGATCTGCATCCACCCAAGGGATCTGCATCCACCCAAGGGATCTGCACCCACTGAGGGATCTGCACCCACTGAGGGATCTGCATCCACCTGAGGGATCTGCACCCACCCAAGGGATCTGCATCCACCTGAGGGATCTGCACCCACTGAGGGATCTGGGATCTGCACCCACTGAGGGATCTGCACCCACCCCAAGGATCTGGGATCTGCACCCACCCCAAGGATCTGCACCCACCTGAGGGATCTGGGATCTGCACCCACTGAGGGATCTGCACCCACTCAGGGATCTGGGATCTGCACCCACCCCAAGGATCTGCACCCACCCCAGGGATCTGCACCCACCTGAGAGATCTGCACCCACCCCAGGGATCTGCACCCACTGAGGGATCTGCACCCACCTGAGAGATCTGCACCCACCCCAGGGATCTGCACCCACCTGAGGGATCTGCACTCACCTGAGGGATCTGGGATCTGCACCCACCTGAGGGATCTGCACCCACCTGAGGGATCTGCACTCACCTGATGGATCTGGGATCTGCACCCACTGATGGATCTGGGATCTGCACCCACCTGAGGGATCTGGGATCTGCACCCACCCCAGGGATCTGCACCCACCTGAGGGATCTGCACCCACCCGATGGCCTCACTTTGGCCGTGCCCCTCTCTGGGTAAAACTCCCACAACTCCACCCACACTGAGGAAAACCCCCCAGGAGGATGAAGAGGCCAAGCCCTTGCAGCCCAGCCTGGGGGTCACTTGCCTTTTCTGCAAACACTGGGTTGCCAGAGAGCTCGGAGAGGTGCAGGAATTCCAGGTGCAAGGTCCCAAATTCTGCCAGGATGCTGCTTCCAGCGGATGCCCAGCCCCAGCTCCAACTCATGCCACTGCAGGGAGAGAAAAGGAGCCCTCACTGCCAGGGAAACACAGCCAGAGCCCCAGGGCTGCTGTGCTTGGCCAGGTGCAGGTGCTGCAGCCCAGTGTCACTGGGGGCATGGAAAGGACACACACACAGATTTAGGGCACACACACAGATTTAGGGCACACACACACAGATTTAGGGCACACACACACAGATTTAGGGCACACACACACAGATTTAGGACACACACACACAGATTTAGGACACACACACACAGATTTAGGGCACACACACACAGATTTAGGGCACACACACACAGATTTAGGACACACACACACAGATTTTCAGCAGCAGTTCCAGTGGGATGGAGCTGTGATTTCCCAGAGATTCTTTAGGATTGGGCTAACGCACAGAGTGCACAAATTGCAGGTTTTTTTATTTTGTGGGACAGGAATCCCTCCCCAACAGCTTTGGGAGAGCACTGCCACCCTGCCCTACAGAGATGTTTTGGGGTATTTTATCCTTCTGGTACCCCCCAGCTCTGGGCCTCTCTGGAACCCTCCAGAACGTCCTGGAGGATGCAGGGTTGGCTGTAAGGACTCGGTGCCAGAGCAGCCTCAGATGTGTCGTGGTTTCAGTTTTCATCTCTCGCAGTGAATCCCGGGGAGGTGACAGTTCCCAGGACAGGGAAGGGTGGGGGTGACACTAGATGGCGCCGGGAAACTTGGCTGGGAGACGAGAAGGGTTTGTTGTTTACAGGAGGTCAAAACTAATGATCCTTCTGAGCATGGAAAAGAAAAAAATTAAAGAAGTTTCCCTCGCTGTGATGGAGAGAAAAGCATGGCAGCCCCACGGAGCTCCCACACCTGGAAAGAGTCAATTCTGCCTTATTTACTGCACTGGGGGGAGGCTGTGACAGACACAGCCTGACAGCAGAGCTGCCCTCCCTGCTCAGCTCAGCTCAGCTCAGTTCAGCTCAGCTCTGCTCAGCCCAGCCCAGCTCAGTTCAGCTCAGCTCTGCTCAGCCCAGCCCAGCTCAGTTCAGCCCAGCCCAGCTCAGTTCAGCTCAGCTCTGCTCAGCCCAGCCCAGCTCAGTTCAGCTCAGCTCAGCCCAGCTCAGTTCAGCTCAGCTCAGCTCAGCCCAACCCAGCTCAGCTCAGCTCAGCTCAGCCCAGCAGGGCTGCAGCAGCCAGGTGGGGCCGTGTTTGTTGTCACAGCAGCCCTGGGGTCACAGGGGTATCACAACCCTGCCCTCCCCAGAAGCCCAGCACGGGCTGTGCTGCTGGCAGCCTTGGCTCAAACAATCAGCACAGCTCCTGGGGAGGGTCTGCAGGAAACAGAGCCTGTCCCTGGGTTAGAGAGCAGCCTGCAGCCACCCCTGCAGGAAAAGGAAAACATCCTTCCAGCCCTGCAGGAAAACATCCTTCCAGCCCTGCAGCCTGGACAGCCCGGGCCTTCACAGCTGCTCTGGTCTGTAACAGCTCAGAGGAAGCTTCTGTTTAAAGGACCTTGGCCTCCAAGGGAAAAGAACGTGCCCAGGAGCTCCTTTATCTCCCAGATAAGTGGAGCTGAAATGTGGAATCATTGCCTGCCCTCATGGGGATCCACAGCAGCAAACCCAGTGCCAGGTCAGGGAGAGGGGAAACCTGGAGCTCCAGAGGGTTTGGGGACACAGGAAAGCAGGGCCAGGGCTGAGGCACAGAGGGCACAGAGAGCCCAGAGCTGGAGCACACAGAGACCCTGAGCAGCAGGATGGACACCAGGCTGTGAGAGACAGGACACACAGACAGGACAGACAGACAGGACACACAGGACACACAGACAGGACACACACAGGACACACACAGGACACACAGACAGGACAAGGACACATGGACAGGACACACGGACAGGACACACGGACAGGACAAGGACACACACACAGGACACACAGACAGGACACACAGACAGGACACACAGACAGGACACACAGGACACACAGCCAGGACACACACACAGGACACACAGGACACACAGCCAGGACACACAGCCAGGACACACAGCCAGGACACACAGGACACACAGACAGGACAAGGACACACGGACAGGACACACAGACAGGACACACAGACAGGACACACAGACAGGACACACAGCCAGGACAAGGACACACGGACAGGACACACACACAGGACACACGGACAGGACACACGGACAGGACACACACACAGGACACACACACAGGACACACACACAGGACACACACACAGGACACACAGGACACACACACAGGACACACAGACAGGACACACAGACAGGACACACAGGACACACAGACAGGACACACACACAGGACACACAGGACACACACACAGGACACACACACAGGACACACACACAGGACACACACACAGGACACACAGGACACACAGGACACACAGGACACACAGGACACACAGACAGGACACACAGACAGGACACACAGGACACACAGACAGGACACACAGACAGGACACACAGGACAGGACACACAGGACAGGACACACAGGACACACACACAGGACACACACACAGGACACACACACAGGACACACACACAGGACACACAGACAGCCACAGGAAGCTCATCAGCATAGAAGGGACCCAGAGGAAAAGGTGGCACAAGAGATACAAAGGCAGCTGCTCATGGCAGAGCTGTCTGTGCCCTCGAAAATGAACGTGCAGAACTGACTCAGTGCCAGGGGGTTTTTGGTTTCAAATTCCCTTCTTAACCCACCCCACCAAGCTGCCACCAGCAGAGGCCCACACAGGCTGCAGGACTCTGCTCCTTTTGGGATGCTGAGGCCTCTCTGGAATGAGCACATCCTTGCAAAAGCAGAATTGGAGAGAGAATTCCTTGTTGCAAAACATTTCTGGGCTTTGTTTTGGCCCTGATGTTTGGGCCGGTGTGGTCTCACAGCCTCACCTTGCCCTCCTCTGCTTCCACTGAGCAATTCCCTTGCACATGGAATAATTCCTTTGCACACTGATAATTCCCTTGCACATTGAACAATTCCCTTGCACACTGAATAATTGCTTGCACACTGAACAATCCCCTTGCACACTGAACAATTCCCTTGCACATTGAACAATTCCCTTGCACACTGAACAATTCCCTTGCACACTGATAATTCCCTTGCACACTGATAATTCCCTTGCACATGGAATAATTCCCTTGCACATGGAACAATCCCCTTGCACACTGAACAATTCCCTTGCACACTGAACAATTCCCTTGCACACTGAACAATTCCCTTGCACACTGATAATTCCCTTGCACATGGAACAATTCCCTTGCACATTGAACAATTCCCTTGCACACTGAACAATTCCCTTGCACACGGAATAATTGCTTACACACTGAACAATTCCCTTGCACACTGAATAATTCCCTTGCACATTGAACAATCCCCTTGCACATTGAACAATTTCCTTGCACACTGAACAATTCCCTTGCACACTGAATAATTCCCTTGCACATTGAACAATCCCCTTGCACACTGAACAATTCCCTTGCACACTGAACAATTCCCTTGCACATGAAACAATTCCCTTGCACACTGAACAATTCCCTTGCACACTGAACAATTCCCTTGCACACTGAATGATTCCCTTGCACATGGAATAATTGCTTACAGACTGAACAATTCCCTTGCACACTGAACAATTCCCTTCCCCTGTGGGTTTGCAGCCCTGGGCTGTTCATGGTGCTCCTGCCCAGCTCAGGCTGTGGATGCAGCTCCCTCCATCCCTGCTCCTCCACCTGTGGACACTCCAGCCCCAAAGGCAGAGCTGCAGGCACCACTGGGGGTTCTGTCCATTTTCTCAGCTCTCACTCAAGGTCATCAGCAAAAACATTTTGGGAATGTCTGGGCAGACAGAGGCTGCTTCAATTGTCTTCACAAAGGGCAGGGGAGGGTTTGGCATTTCTGGAAAGGTTAGCCTGTGCAGAGCCTTTATCAGGCACGGAGGAAGCAGGATGTGTGTGCTGTACAAAAGGACAATTACAGCGCTGGGTGGCTCCAATTTTCCCCGGGATCAGGAGCACATCAGACAAGAGGGGTGACAGTGATATTTGAGACACAGCAGCGTCAGCCAAATGTGTGCAAGTGTTTTGCTTTGCAGAGCCAAGGAGGAGATTTGGGCTAAGGGCTGGATAATGACTTTCAGAGTTCCACCAGAGGTGGGGATGAAAGGTTGGTTAACCCACATTTCCCGCAGCTCTCAGCCATGGGATTTGTTTGGAGGCATCAGAAGCAGCAAATCCAAATCCTGCCTCGCTGGCAGGGAATTGTGTGCCAGGAGAGGCAGGCAGCAGGAGGGCAGCCCCAGCTCTGCCTGTGTTTGCTGCCAGAGCTTCTGCAGGGATTTACTGAGCTCAGCTGCCTCCCTGGCTGTGAGAACATCACCAACCTGAGTTCTGGGGCTCTGAGGAAGGGCAGAGCCTGTCTGAGGGCTGGGTTCTGGATTCACCCCCTTTTTCCAGCACCAAAACTTTTTCCAGCCAGTCCCATCCACTCCCTTGCCCAGTTTTTCCAATTTTTTAAATCGTTTTCCTGGATAAATTCACATGCGCCTAGCTGGGCACACTGCAAAAATCCATGCTACGAGCAGACTACAAAATCACCTTCCAAAGAAAATGAGTGAGGAAAATGCCCTGTCAGGAGGCAGAGGAGGAAACTGGACAGCCCCAAATAAATAAAGCACAGCTGGGTCTGACCTGAGTCACCTGCAGTCTGTGCCAAGGTCTGAGCTGGCAAAGCCAATGACCTCGAGGAATCTGCTCTAGAGGGGCAGCTCTGAGGAGCTGCTGCTCCTCCCCAAATTCCCAAACTCCAGGAAAAGCTGCTGAGGTGAGGATGTGTGCCTTGCCTGCCCAGGTTGATGACTCCACGGGGGATTCCAGTGGGGGTGTTGAAGGCTGGCAGAAGTTTCTCCCCAAGTTCCAGAGCTTTGTTCTTGAACACCTGTGAAATGGGAGGATAAATATTTGATGAAAGGAGTCACACAGGAGTCTCTCCCATCCCCTTTTCCAAACATGTTGTAAAACACTGCAAGTGCTGCAGTCTGAGCACCCCCTGTTCCAGGTGTGCTGTGCCCTGGCTCCCCTGCACAAAAACAAAAAATCTGAACCAAAAGTCTCACTGAACTTTGGCATCTTTAAATTTCCTCTAAAATCTGCACTGAACCAGCACCAGTGCCTTGCCAAAGCCTCAGCCTGGGGCAGAGCAGCTCACAGCAGCACCCTGTGATCTGAGTGCTCTCCAAATCCCTCCCAGGATGGCAGGGAACACGAGGAGCTGAAATGACTGAGGTAAAATCAGGAGAATCTTTCTAGGCTGCAGCACCGTTAGATTTACAACGTGGGCTTGCCCAGCTCATGTCATCTCCTGTTGTAAGAACCGTGATTTCCAAGCCATCTTCTCCTGGCAGCTCTTTGCCAAGGAGGATTCGTGGTTTCATGGCTAAGCTGCTCCTTCTCCACTGTAATGCCTCAATTTTGGGGCTCTCCAGTCCAATTGCAGCTGATGGTGGCTTGCAGCACAAAGCAAGCACACACAATTATTTTGGGACAAACTGATACCAGCACTAATCTTCGCTGCAGAGATTAGTCCTGATCAAGAGAAGCCTCTAAGTGACTTAGGAGATAAAGCACAAGCCTTTTACCTCTAGCCCTGTGCTGGTGGCTCTCAGAAAGCTGGAATTTATTGCTCTAAAAATACAGCACTCAGGAAACCTGAGCTCTCCCGTGGGCTGGCAGACCTTTGATACTCTCACAGGGAAACAGGGGGTTGGTTCAGAAGGGAAAAAGCAAGAGACAGGGACTGGTTTTTGCCTTTCAGCCCAGTGACACTGACTGGGTAAGTGACAGGCACTGCCCCAGCTGCTGATGGGACTTCAGGAGGTCACTGCTGGAGTTTTATGGTTTAATGTGGATTCTTTTTGCTCTGTTGATCTGAAACCTGTTGAAGTTGTCACCGAGACAGACTCTGAGCCGGGGCACTGAAGTCTTTGAGAGTTTTCCCTGGAGGGGAATGGAACTCATTGAAAATGCAGCTGAAGTAAGAGAGCAGCTCCTGGATCAATGGTGTCACTGTGCAGGAGCCATCCCACCCTGTGCTGGGGCAGCCCCAGAGCTGAGCTCTCAGCTGGGGCTCACTAAAGCAGAGTTTGAGCTCACCAAAGGCTCCCCGGGCAGAGGAATAATCTCCTCATCTCCAGCTGTAACACTGCAGCACATTATCAAACAGATTATGGCATCGTGCCCCGGCCTCTGCGGGCTGGGAGGAGGGAGGGGAGGGGAAATGAGATCTCCTGCTTTACCCAGGGGGATGCAGCAGCCACCCCGGGGGCTCTGACACCCAGGCTCTGCTCCCAGCTCAGGAATTCCTGCTCCAGAGGGATGTTGTGGGAGTGTGGAGCACCTGCCCCTCCTCAGCCGCCCTCCTTAGCCCGAGGCAGGATCTGGGATGATGCCTGATGAAATCTCACCCGACTTGGAAGAGAGAGGAACAAGTACAAAGACAAAGATCCTCTGCAAATGGCATTTCCCCGGGGAGCAATGTGTCCAACTGCAAACGTGTCTTGCTAGAATTGCCCACAGGAGGAAAGATCTCTGGCAAATGAGCCATGCACGGTGTGTGCAAGGTAATTATTCGAGGCTTAATTAAAGGAACATTAGTGGCACTTCCATATTCACAAAAACGATGGGTTCAGCCTGTTGTTGTGGGGGGTTAGTGATGCTCAGAGCAGAGCAGCTCCTGGGGGCTGGCAGGGACACTCGGAGGGGACAAACCTCCTCTCCTGTCAGGTAGTAGGTGGCCAGCAGCCCGCCGATGTAGCGGATGTTCACCTCGAACAGGGAAGCTTCTCCGTTCTGCAAAGACACAAGGACAGCCCTGAGCGCTGGCAGCAGCACAGCCCCGTGCCCACCTCCCAGCACTGCAGCCACAGGGGCGGCCTGGAGGGGAGAGGAACGCCCAGACTGCCCCAGAGGTCACCGGGGACAGCACCCGAGCCAGGCACGGCGGGGTGAACGAGCACAGAATCACAGAATTTACAATCACAGGATCTCAGAATCACAATCACAGAATTGTACAATCACAGGGTCTCAGAATCACACAGTCACACAATCACAGGATCACAGAATCACACAGTCACACAATCACAGAATCACAGAATCAAACTAACCCAGGATCCTGGGATTACAAAAGCACACAATCACACAGTCACAGGATTACACAGTCACAGGATCCCAGGATCACAGAATTGTACAATCCCAGGATCACAGGATCATACAATCACAGAATCATACAATCACAAGATCTCAGAATCACAAGATCCCAGGATCCCACAATCACAGGATCTAGAATCACACAATCACAGAATCACACAGAGTCACACAGTCACAGGATTACACAATCACAGGATCCCAGGATCCCAGAATCACACAATCCCAGAATCACACAATCACAGGATCCCAGAATCACACAATCACAGAATCATACAGTCACAGGATCACACAATCACACAATCCCACAATCCCAGGATCTGCTGAGCAGGAAGGGAGCCCCAGGGATCATCCAGTCCAGCCCAGCCCTGCCCAGACACCCCAACAATCCCACCCTGAGCACCCCTGGAGCTTTGTCCAAACCCTCCTGGAGCTCTGGCAGCCTCAGGCCGTGCCCATTCCTTGGGGGAAGAGCCTTTGCCCAATCTCCAGCCTAAACCTCCCCTGACACAACTCCAGGCAGGTCACAGCTCAGTTTCAAGCAGAGCTTGTGGCTCTTGCAGCCCCTGGTTTGCCTTTCTGGACTATGGCAATATTGAATTAATTTCCCCCTTGCCTCCCTGTGCTGTGCTCCCTGACTCCACGGATCAATCCAGAGCATTCACTCCTGTCTTTACAGATCAATCTATTCTGCAGGCCAAGATTAAAAGCTTTTATGAAATCCAGATAAATTATCTCCCAGTTGATTTTGTCCCTTGTTTATCGATTCAGTAACAGACTGAGCCCATTCACCAGATTTATCAGATGTGGGCTGCCTTTTATGAATACATGAATGCCAGTGGTGCCCTCCCAAACGATGCTTCTCTGTAAAGGCAGCTGCAGGCATTGTTCCCGTGGGAGAACCATTCCTCACAACAACTAGACTGGCATTAAACAAATAAAAGTTTAAGCTGCGCTTTGGTTTTAACATTCTCTGCCTGTGCCACCGATGAGATCCCATCAGCTGGGGAGGAGGAATGGAGGAGCTGGCTCAGAGCATGGCCAGAGACAGAGGTGGGACACAGGAGGGACAGGGGAGGGACAGGGGAGGGACACGGGAGGGACAGGGGAGGGACAGGGGAGAGACACGGGAGGGACAGGGGAGGGACACGGGAGGGACAGGGGAGGACAGAGGAGGACAGAGGAGGGACAGAGGAGGGACAGAGGAGGGACAGAGGAGGGACAGCACCTTCAGCTGCCAGCTCTGCTGTGCTGCAGTCCCAGGAGCCCCAGGGAGAAGCACCTCTGGCCGTTTTTAGAGGTGATGCTCTTCCTTCCAAACCCTCTGTGCTCCCTGTGTGCTGCTGAGGTGTCACACAAATCCCAGCAGTGACACCAACAAAGGGCCCAGACAAGGGGAGCTGGGTTTACAACCTTAATTTAATTTAATTTAATAAGGAAATCTCATCTTATCGCAGGCAGACATTTACCTGAGATGAAACAGAACTTGTTCTTTGATGAGAAAAATTTCCTTGGAGTGTCTAATAATGAGTGTCTGCTCCCATAGCCCAGACCAAAACACAAAAACCATTAAACACTGAACCTGATTTTCAGCCAGGCACGGTGAGGCTGAGCTGGAAGCAGCAGAATTTTGGGGTGCATCACTGCACTGTTCCCTTCAGCCTTAGAAAAACAATCAGCTGAGTGGTTTCTTGCCCCACAGAGCTCCTGGGCTGGCAGTTTGGGTGGCACAGGCTGGCATTCCCAGCAGCTGACTCACCACATTCAAGTCAAAGCTCTTCTCCACCCACTGCTTGGCTTCTTGGAATTCCTCCTCGAGTTCCATGATGTAGAGGGTATCTAAGGCATCGATCACAGTTGCTCCTCGAAGGCCTCCTGTGACAAAAACACACAGAGGGATGAAGGCACAGCTCTGAATCAGCCTGGGGGGCTGGCACAGGCAGCAGCTCCCAGCCCCGGGGGTGTCTGGCTGGGATCTTCCACCAGGGCTGCTCAGCTGTGCCACCCAAAATTGGAGAGGTGCAGTCTCCAGAGGCCTGAAAGAATTCTGAATTCTGGAAGAACTCCCCCAAGGAACAGCTCGGGGTGCACACCTGGAGCCCCCAGTCACAACTGCAAGCCTTGGCTTTGTTTGCAGCTCTGCCTTGGCCAAAGTGGCTCAGCCATTCCAGCCTCAGCCATTGTTTAGCTGCAAATCTTCGTTCAGCCTCTGTCCAACCCAGTGCAAGCACAACCTGTGAGAGAACTGAATTTTATTGTGCCAGAGCACCCAAGGCAGGGCTTTGATCCTCCTGTCCTGATGCAGAGTTGGTTTCCTGGGGCACAAATATTTTTGTTCCATGCCATGACCAGCACAGACACAAAGCCCAGCCTCTGCTGGAGGCTGAGAGCAGAACCTCAGTGAGCCTGGAGCAGAGTGGGAGATGTGGGGACCTTGTCCAGCAGCACATCCCTGTCAGCACCCTGCCCATTCCCCAGCAATGGGACACACTCAGCTGGAGGAAATTCCAGCCAGGAGCTGGGCCCAGCCGTGTCATTTGTGTAAAAAATGTCCTGCCAGGCACTGTGTGACACACACAGAGCTCAGGGGGCCCTGCAGGGTGTGGGCACAGCCCCACGGCAGCAGAGATTCCGTGGGATCAGAGAGGGAACAGAGGGAACAACCCTGCCCTGGAACAGCCCAGGGCCAGGGGCTCATTCCTGCCAGGCTCCCTAAAACTCCTCCTGCCATCCAGGCTCCAGTCTGGAACTATCCCATTAATCCAGAGCTCCAGTTTGGAACCATCCCCATTAATCCAGGTTCCAGTTTGGAACCATCCCATTAATCCAGGGCTCCAGTCTGGAACCATCCCATTAATCCAGGCTCCAGTCTGGAACCATCCCATTAATCCAGGCTCCAGTCTGGAACCATCCCATTAATCCAGGTTCCAGTTTGGAACCACCCCAGCCATCCAAGGCTCCAATTTGGAACCATCCCACCCATCCAAAGCTCCAGTTTGGAACCATCCCATTAACCCAGGCTCCAGTTTGGAACCATCCCAGCCATCCAAAGCTCCAGTCTGGAACCATCCCCATTAATCCAGGCTCCAGTTTGGAACCATCCCAGCCATCCAAAGCTCCAGTCTGGAACCACCCTCAGCCATCCAGGCTCCAGTCTGGACCCGTCCCAGCCATCCCTCCGGGGTGTGGCACAGGCTGAGGCTGTCTCTCCACCACACACACTGTGCTCAGCTGAGCCACACTCCCTCCCACCCCCTGGCAGACCTTTGGGAATCTCTGCCAGCAGAGACTCTTGGATGAGGTTCAGGTTTTGTTTCTGCAGCAGAAGCTCCTCGTACCAAGCCTGTCCCCATCACCTCCCTCTCCACAGACACTCACTGCTGTGCCCAGGGATTTTCCTGAGACTCAATTTCTGCTTGGCTCAGGTCAGTTCTCCTCATTCACAGAATTTCAGCTGCTCTCCCAAACTCCCCCAGCCTTTCTCTGCACTCTCAGATGGGTTTGGCACTTCTGTCATACCTTCAGTGCTACCTAAATTCCTGTTCTGCTAAAGAGAGGAAAACCCAGCTGGAAGCAGTACTGCAGAGGGGAGAGGGAGGCAAAGGTGAATTGTGGCCACCAACCTTTGCTGTGCTCTCACCAAGGGACAGCGGGGCTGTGTCTGATCCCTGCAGCCTGGAGAAGTGCTCAGATCCACCCATTCCGAGCTCATTCCTCCTCTCAGCATTCCTCTCCCGTAGGGAAGGATCCTGCCTTATTTTGTTGATGCTACAAGATTGCAGTTTTGACACTTTTCAGCCAGCCGGCACATCATTGCTTTAATAAAAACCCAACCAGGACTTTACTGCTCAACTACAGATTGCTGCCTTTCGGATGCTGTCTGCATCAAAAGCAGGGGCTGTGGGAGAGGAGGAAGGCTGAAAACAGCCTCCAGAAATCCATTTATTCCTGCAGGCCTGGGAAATGATCATCTAACTGGAGCCATCTCTGGGAGCAAGGCGTGGATGGAGTCAAACAGTCACTGGAGCAACTGGTGGGCTCTAAAAATCAGCTGGGCTGCTGTGGGCCTGGAATGTTTGCCAAAAGCACCAGGCATGAAAAACAACACCAAAAAAGCACCAGGCAGCGCTGCTTTTATCAGCCCTAATGATTCCTCAATATTAACGATGATGTGATTTTTATACACTTCCCTGTTAGCTGGGAGAGACGTGACAGGGAGGCAGGGAAAGCATTTTAAACAGGGAAGGAAGGGCAGTGGCACCTGAGGCACAGCCTGTTACTGTGATATTCTGAGAGAAAAATCACACTGCAGGGCTCGGCTTAATTTGATGATATAATCAACAAAAGCTTTTCATAATCTGCAGAGAGACAATGAGGAAAAGTTGGATTTGCTCAAGCGAAATGGAGACAAAGAGACAACAAACTCACCATTTTCTGGGATGATTAATTGAAGTGAGAAATATTGCTGGAATTGACAGAGCCTTTTATGTTTTTAGCAAGTCAGGCCTGCAGCTCGGTGCGTTGCTCTGGGGATTGGGAACACGCTCTGCTCTGCCTGCAGTGGCTCAGCTCTCCTGCCTGTGCTTGACAAAGTGCAGGGCAAACCTCGCTCCCCTGCTGCTTTGTCTTTGTGTCACATCAAACATTTGTTTTAAATATTCCCTCACCCTCTGCATCAGAACAACCTCGGGCTGTGTGTTCTGTACCAGGGGCTGGGCCGTGTTCTCTTTCTTCTGCACCGGCTTTGAAGCAGCTGCAAATGCTCAGTGACTCCTTTCCTGCAGCCACCCCAGACCAGGAGAGGGATGGAGAAGCAGCTCCTGCCCCTCCTCACCACAGGGCAAACCAGCCCCTGGCTGTGCCTGTCCCCCACCAGGGCACCCACACAGTCCCCAGCCCCAGCCTGTGACATCTCTGCTGCTTGGGGAGCATCTTCTCTGTGTCCCTGCTGTGCCTGTCCCCCTCCAGGGCACCCACAGTGTCCCCAACCCCAGCCTGTGACATCTCTGCTCAGGGAGCATCTTCCCTCCTTCCCTGCTGTGCCTGTCCCCCACCAGGGCACCCACAGAGTCCCCAACCCCAGCCTGTGACATCTTTGCTCAGGGAGCACCTTCCCTGTGTCCCTGCTGTGCCTGTCCCCCACCAGGGCACCCACAGAGTCCCCAGCCCCACCTGTGACATCTCTGCTGCTTGGGGAGCATCCTCTCTCCTTCCCTGCTGTGCCTGTTCCCCACCAGGGCACCCAGAGAGTCCCTGGGCCCCAGGCTGTGACATCTCTGCTCTGGGAACATCTTCCCTCCTTCCCTGCTGTGCCTGTCCCTAACCAGGGCACCCACAGAGTCCCCAGCCCCACCTGTGACATCTCTGCTCTGGGAACATCTTCCCTGTGTCCCTGCTCAGAGCTCCCTGAGTGCCAGCACTGGGTGTGTGCACAGCCCTGCACGCTCACTGAGCACAAACACACCCGGCCTGGGGACACCCTGACCCTCCTGCCTGCTCTGTGACACCATCAGCACCTCGGCACCTGCACATTAGGGTGGGAGGGGTGCAATCAAAGGGGAGGCAGCTCCAACCCAAATCAAACCCTTTTCTGTCACTTCTGACTCTTGCTGACACCCTCATCTCCAAATTGCTGCTTTCAGCCTGACTGTTCTTGCTCTGAGGGAGTTTTAATGTAGGAACCAAGACACCCTGCAAAGAAACCCTTGACAAAACCCTCCTGGATGCACCCAGAGCTGGGAGCAGAGACTTTTAAGCAGGACCCACATCTGAGGTTGTGCCTGGCTCCACAAACTGAAGTGTGCTGTGAAAAGCCCCTCCTGATCCTGCCCCAAAGGGGCTGGGGTGGGGACACCCTCACCAGGGAGAGGCAGAGTCACTCTGCTGCTCCCAAAAGGGACTTTAGGATCCACAGCAGCTCCTCCAGCAGCTCCTCAGTGCCCTGGGAGAGAAGAGCCACAGAACCCCAGATCAGCTGAGCTGGAAGGGCCCCACTGGGATCATCCATTCCCCTCCACTGGGACCAGTGAGAAAAACAGGGACCTCAGGAGGGATCCAGGAATTTTGGGGGCATTTCCAACTGAATGTCACAGCAGCTCTGGTGACAGGGCCTCTGCCCAGAGTTGTCCCCTGGGTGATGAGCAGGGGAGGAGAAGCAGCAGCTGATGGGAGCAGACAAAGGTTCATCTCTCCCTGAGCTGAAGGAAGGCCTGTGCCACCCTGTATTTGCTCTTTTGTGCAGCACAAGAATGGAGAGAGGAGTGTGGGCAACAAGGCTGCTCTGTTCCTGCTCCCACCCACCCCAGGAGCCTGAGCCCTGCCACAGAGAGCACTAAAGAACATTAATTAACTTAATTAACAGAACGCTGGGGAAAGGTGCTGGCTGGGGAGGGGCTGGCACTGGTGGCTGCTGTGAGGGTTTCGGTTTTTGGGTTTTTTTGTGGGAGATGACTCAGGCTCTAGGAAGAAATCCTGCCCCAAATGAAAACCCATGGGGTGAGGCTGGGGATCTCCGTGTCCAAGTCCAGACTCACCTGCACCTGCCTCTCCCAACACCTGAACAAGGGGCCTAGCCCCAGCACTTACCCAGCACCCAGAGATGAACAAAAATCTGATTTTCCAGAGAGAAGCAGCTGTGGTGGGAGGGAGGCAGAGCGCTGCCTCCCCTCGCTCCCCTCTTCCCAAAATAACCAACGTGCAGCAGCACAGGCCAGAGAGGAGACTTGAAGGGCTCCCAGCTGCAAGTCTGCCCCTTGAGAGCCTCAAAAAAAGCCACAAAAGTGATGCTTCAGCAGCCAAGTAGCTGAAAGTGGGGTCTGAAATAGCCTTTCCTCAGGAAGCTGAGCTCCTTCCAAAGGCTCTCCTGAATCCATCACACTCTCCATGGAGAACAAGGACCCTGCAAAGGCCCCCAAACCACAGGCTGGGCTCTCCTGTCCCAGCAGCTTTGCTGTCCAAGGGACAAGGAGGAGTTCAGGGTGTGCCTTTGGAAAGGTGAACACGCTGCAAGGATTCCCAAGGAGCTGGGAGCATCCTCACCAGGATCTCCACCAGCTTTCCAGCACTCCCTGGTGTCAGGGTCTAGCTCAAACAAAATTATCCTTTCACAAGCTGGTTTGGGTTTGGAAGGGGCCTTAAAGTTCATCCAATTCCAACCTTCCACTAGAAAATTCCTTGTGCTGTTTAGAGCCACGTTCCCCCGTGCCTGTCACCAGCTGCCTGCCCCAGGGATGGATGGAGGCCCAGCCTGACCTCAGCCAGCCCTGCAGCAGGCAGAGAGCTCAGGGAATCTCATTTCTAATGCCCTCAGCCCCAGGGGGGCTGCTCCTGCCGTTTGGCAAAGAACATTTATGGAGTTACTCAGTGAACAGAAACCAAATCCTTCATCTCCATTCCCAACCCCGCACAGGAACGCGTTGTGAACGCCTCGAGTGAACAGCACGAGCCATTAGGAGGATATCAGACCTAATCTTGCATAGAGCAGGATTGTTTAAATGCTGCAGAACGGGGGGTATCAAACAGCTCTTTGCTAACTTTAATAACAGAGTTTACAACTGAAAAGCCAGAGCGCAAGGGGGAGGAATTTAGATCAGCGCAATGTAAACCCAGATCAAAAATGAAAGGTCTTGACTCCCACTGTTCTTATGTTAAATCGTGTTTGTCAAAACAGAAATTAGTGCTGAAATCTTGTTTGGAGTAAAAATGAGGATGCAGTTTCTATGGAACTGCCAAGGCACAGGGGGCTCTGGCTGTCTCCGCTTGTTTACCTTCACCTCTTGGGGTACAGGGGGAAAACACCAAATCCCTTCCCCTGCTTCTGCTGGTCTGAAAGCTTCAATTAAAACCAGCCCTGCTACAGCAGGAGTCTGAAAAATGACCATCTCCAAGTGCTGCTTTTTTTGGTCCTTTCTCTCCACGACAGGGCTTGGAGAGCAGCCTGAACTCCTGACATTTATCCCAAGACGTGTGTGAGAAGCCTGGGAGCTGCCTGGGACTGTGTCAGCACACAGCTCCTGGCTGGTGGCAAACTGTCCAATTCTGGGAGAAATCCACACAGAGACGTTTTACACAGCTCAGGATTATCTTGGCAACGAAGTAAACTGTGAAAATCACTGCAGCTCCTTGAAAAATCTGCCCTGCAGCCAAGATTTGCCAGTCCCTGTGTGGAGAACTCCCGGTCAGGCACAACGAGGGGCTGGGAGCCTGCAGATCCTGAGCTGGGCTCTGGGTTTAGGCCAGACCTGCCTGATCTGGGCTTTATCTTCTCCTCCCAGCCAAAAAAGCAGGAGGAATTTTCCTCAAAACATGAAAAGAAAGAGGGTTTAAATAAAGAGAAGTGATGGTAAGAGAAATAAGAATTTATCCACCACATCTGACCTGTCTCTGCTCTTCCCAAGCATTTTGTACCAGCTGTCCACGTCCCCTCTGGAATGGTGCAGGAACACTCCCAGTGTTTATTCCTTAAAATTTCCTTGCAGCACCGTCCTCCAGCACCCACAGCTCACACCAGGGATGGGCTCTGAAAATGAACCCCAGTTCCAGGAGATGCTCTCCAGTGGAAATTCACTCTGCTCCCATTGAGCTGTCAGGGATCCCCAGGGCTGGGCTGGTACTGCCGGCCCAGCTGACAGAAATTAAACACAAAATCCAAATGGAACTGGGAAATGGGTTTTCTTTTCAGGAGGAAAGAAAATTTCTCCGTTAAATCCACAATCAACTCATTACAGTCCTTCAGCTGCCTGTGAGTGGTACCTACTGCAGATGAAGCCAGAAACACCAGAGCTGAGCTAAGCCCTGCCAGTGCCTTATTTATTGAGTTTTTTGTCTGTGAACCTGATAGCTGTAACACAGAGTAACTACATTCCCTTTATTTAAGGCAAACTAAACAAATTACATCTGAGCAACGAGGCAGCAGAAGCGAGAGATGGAGGGGACAAAGAAGTAGTCCAAGAATTAGAAAAGATCCATTTCCTTTTGTATCAGCACATTCTCTTGCAGAGTTAGGGAAAAAAAAAAAAAGTCCATTAGCTTTTGAGCAACCTCATTTTTCTTTGCTTCCCAAATAAAGCACTGCACCTACACTTCAGGGACCTCATCAAAAACCACTTGATGGCCAAGGTTATTTTCCCATCTTCCTCACATTAATCTTCCTCACTCTCCTCTGCAGGTATTGGTCAAAGGGTCACCCCCTGAGCGCTCCCTGTGCCAGAGCTGCTCCCCTGGTGGGCACCAAAGGCCACCTGGCACAGCCCTGCGGGGTCAGGGCAGCTCTGTCCCTGTCCCTGTCCCTTGGGGTGCCACCCAAGCCCCACCCCACATCCCAACAAACCAGCCCCCATCACCCCCAAACACAATTTCCCCCCTGATTTCAGTCTCTGTTCTGGTCTCTTCCCCTTCACCACCCCAGGCAGGCTCACAGGATGCTGGCCCTGCTCTGTGGGTCACACCAGGCTGCCTCTTCAGCTGTCAGCCACCTGGCCCTGGAGCTGTGGATTTCCATGGGGTTCCAGAGGATCCACTGGAATTCCATGCATTTATGAGGCACAGGGCATCACTGGGACCGTGCTGAGCTCTCTGAGCTGCACACCCAAAGCAGCTCAGCCCTCATCCTGCTCTGCAGGCTGGTAAAGCCACACATCCCCGGCTGAGGAAAGGTCAGAGGGCTGATCATTCCCTGAAAGGATGCTCAGAACAGCAGAGCAATTAATCCTGGAGGAGCTGGGATTGGGAGCAGAGCCCAGGGCACGTCAGAGGCAGCCCAGCCTCCAGAGCTCCATCTGCCAGCCCAGAGCTTCCCACCTACAGCAGAGCAGCTCTGGCACCAGGGAAATCACCCAAACATCTGGCTCACACTGCTGCTCCTTGTTGTCAACAGGAGAGACCTTCCAGGTTCCTGGGAAGTGCTAATGGATCCCAGCCCCACCTGCAGCACAGAGCAGCCTCCATATGGGCTGCACAGGTAAAGCTGGCACCAGACAGGCAGCTTCAAGTGCTGCCTTTTAGGCTGCTCTAATCAAATTTAATAGCGAGTGTGTTCCAGCTGGGGAAGAAATGGCTTTTTTGGATTACAAACCACTCATGTTTTTCAAATATCAATTTCCCCTGGAGAATTAAGGCTATCGTTCAAGCTGAAGCAGCAGTGGCAGCTCTGCCCTGAACCAGTGATGGGTGAGAGACACAAAACCAGAGCCTGGGCTCGTTTGGGGACGTGGCAAAGGAGGCAGAGTCTGGGGGGAGCAGGTTAGCAATATTCTCATTATACACTGGGAGAAAAAAAGAGAAGAAAGGCGTTCAGCACAAAAATGAATTGCTTGTCACAGCCCAAGCCCCTCAGATAAGTTATTTCTTCACAGGAATGCGAGAGCAGACACATGATAAGCACCTATTGCCAACTGATTCTTAAATATTTAATACTTGGCAGCAGCTCCCCACTTTAATCCTCTTTTCCTCAGTTTCTCCAACCATCTTTCAACATTTAGTGATCCTCCAAGCCCCAGCTCTGGTTCATCCCTGCACGACTCCAACACCTCCTGGAGCTCCACTCAAACTGTTCCTGTTTCCAGGAGGAGGGGAGCTTTGCCTGGAGCTGGGAACACAATCCCTGAGACAGCAGAGATGCTGCAAACCCACTCTCCACGTGCCTCCCATCTGTCTCCCGTGACACACAGGCAGCTCTGTGAGCTCTGCAAGAAATTACAAGTGATAATGGTTCAAATGCTCCTCTGGGAAAGAGTTTCCTCCTGGTTTTGGGCAGTGGGGCTCAGATGTTGGCGAGGCAGAGGTAATTACTTCTGACAAAGATGGGTCATTTGAGGAGCCACGAGCACTTCTGGGAGCAGCAGTTCAAGGAGGTTAAGCACGAGACAACAGCTGGGGCAAAACACTGCTGGTGCCTCCCTGCTCTGGATGTTTGAAATTAATTTTGGAGTCGTTAAAGGTAATTTGATTATATTCAATTTATTGCTCCTCCACAGACCTCCTGGAGGACCTGCAGCATTTAATGTGAGGGGTCCCAACAGGCCCATTAAAACAAACACACACGTCCTACCTGCAACTATTATCCTGCTCTGCCAGAGCCACAGGTAGCAGTTAATGAGCAGAGGCTGCTAATTCACCTCAGAATTCAAAGGGGAGATGCTTCATTATAACAATCAGAGGAAGGTGCCCTTCTGCCTCCCAAACACGCTTCCCAAAGAGTGGCAGATGTGTTGTGACAGCACAGCCTGAAACTCCTGACTGTGATTTTTCCCTCAGATCTGATCTGCTCTGGATGGGCTCAAAACAGGCACCAGAGTGGAGCTGGGGCTGTAAAACCACTCATCCCTGCCGTGGTTTTATCCACAGCCCAGCAAACATCACATCCCAGAAAATTTCTGGTCCTTCACAGCAGCCCAGGTGGGAGAGAATTCAGAGACAAAGAAACAAAACCACCCTTTGCCTCAAAATGAATTAACAGGATTATGGGGCCTGGCTCATGAGCTGAGCTTGGGACCCTCATAATCATCAATGAAAGAATCTAAACACATTTTCTCTGTGAATGCAGTGGGTCAGGAGAATGCAAATGCTCCATTACCACGAGCACAAACACATTAAGCCACGGTAACTCCAGCACTTGGGACCATCTGTCCGTGTTCTTCCCTTTCTCTCCCATATTGTTAAAGTCACACCAACAAGACCCCAGCTGAAAGGCTCCAAATGCTCCCCAGTATGCTGCTTGACAGGATTAGATATCAAAATAATCTCTGCAAATTGGGAAAATCGTCAGAAACAAGCGGGATGCGATTCAACGAGGCCACACGGCGCGCGCTGCCCCGGGGGAGGCACAACGAACCGTGAAGCAGAAGGAATAAATGGTGAGGCAGCACTCTTGTAAAGCCTTACCCGGGCTGCAGCTCTGGGAAATGCGGCTCAAACCAAAGATTCCCAGCTCAAACCAACGATTTCCAGCTCAAACCAAGGATTCCCAGCTCAAACCAACGATTTCCAGCTCACACCAAGGATTTCCAGCTCAAACCAAGGATTTTCAGCTCAAACCAAAGATTTCCAGCTCAAACCAAAGATTTCCAGCTCAAGCCAAGGATTTCCAGCTCAAGCCAACGATTTCCAGCTCAAACCAAGGATTTCCAGCTCAAACCAAGGATTCCCAGCTCAAACCAAGGATTTCCAGCTCAAACCAAGGATTCCCAGCTCAAACCAAGGATTCCCAGCTCAAACCAACGATTCCCAGCTCAAACCAACGATTCCCAGCTCAAACCAACGATTCCCAGCTCAAACCAAGGATTCCCAGCTCAAACCAAGGATTTCCAGCTCAAACCAAAGATTTCCAGCTCAAACCAAGGATTTCCAGCTCAAGCCAAGGATTTCCAGCTCAAACCAAGGATTCCCAGCTCAAGCCAAGGGTTTCCAGCTCAAATCAACGATTTCCAGCTCAAACCAAGGATTCCCAGCTCACACCAAGGATTTCCAGCTCACACCAAGGATTCCCAGCTCAAAACAAGGATTCCCAGCTCAAACCAAGGATTCCCAGCTCAAACCAAGGATTCCCAGCTCAAACCAAGGATTCCCAGCTCAAACCAGTGACTCCCAGCTCAAACCAAGGATTCCCAGCTCAAACCAAGGATTCCCAGCTCAAACCAAGGATTCCCAGCTCAAACCAGTGACTCCCAGCTCAAACCAAGGATTTCCAGCTCAAACCAAGGATTCCCAGCTCAAACCAAAGATTTCCAGCTCAAACCAAAGATTTCCAGCTCAAACCAAGGATTTCCAGCTCAAACCAAGGATTCCCAGCTCAAACCAAGGATTCCCAGCTCAAACCAGTGACTCCCAGCTCAAACCAAGGATTCTCAGCTCAAACCAAGGATTCCCAGCTCAAACCAAGGATTCCCAGCTCAAACCAAGGATTCCCAGCTCACACCAAGGACTTCCAGCTCAAATCAAGGATTCCAAGCTCAAACCAAGATTTCCAGCTCAAACCAAGGATTCCCAGCTCAAACCAACAATTCCAAGCTCAAACCAAGGATTCCCAGCTCAAACCAAGGATTCCCAGCTCAAACCAAGGGTTTCCAGCTCAAACCAAGGATTCCCAGCTCAAACCAAGGATTTCCAGCTCAAGGATTCTCAGCTCAAGGATTCCCAGGAAGGGAAGCACTAAAAGCCCCCTCGCTGCCACTTTTGTGGTTTGTTGCTCCCTGAGATGAGTGGGAATCGCAGGTCTCCAAAAAAACCTCCTGGAGAGGCAGCAGGGTGATCCCAAGGGATGGAAGAGCTCCAAAAAATGTTTCCTGACGGCTCCATCCCCTGCAAAGCTCTCCCAGAGCTACCTTGGTGACAGAGAACATCAGAGCCACAATTGGGGATGTACACACAAAAGTCAGGAAATTAAAAATGCTGGTTCCCACAGCAACCAGGAGGGAGCCTGCCAAGAGAGAAGGAATGTTCTAGCCCAGGAAAAAGGTGTTAATTTTAATGCCTGAAGGAGACTTCCACTCCCAGCTGCCTGAAGAAGTCCATGAGAGCTCTGCACAACCTTGATCCTCAGGTTCTTTGTTCCCGAATTCCCTCTGTTCCTGCAGAACACAGCACAGACTTGGAAATGCAGATGGAGCAGAGCAATCAGGGCTGCTGTAAATCCATCCCAATGCTGTGATCCCCCAGTTCAGAATTCAGAGTTTGTGTTTTCCCACCCCAGCTCTGTGAGGAAACGACCCCAGTGCAATTCTGTGCTCAGATGAAAGCTCTGTGGAGAGAAACTGGAATAACTCAGGTGTTCTTAACCCTGAGTTTGTGCCTGAGAGGTAAATTCTGTGTGTACTGAAATTAGTAGGAAACAACCTCTGCCTTTAGAACTTTCTCTTGAAACATTTTCATTTTCCTGCACTCAACTTTTTCTCCCCCCTTTTTTTTCCCCCTTTTGGAGCTGCATATAAAATGTGGTAAGGTGCAGAATTGGTGTTGGGAATAAAACATCAGAAGAAGGATGAACAATTTTAGTCAGTCCAAAAAAAAAATAAAAATCCTCCCCGTGTTCCACACTGATGCCTCAAGCAAAGGCTGAGGGATTTCCTTGAACTTCCAAAAAAATCCTCTCTAGAGACAGGCACAATCCTGGGAGGCTAAATGGAAGTATTTTGTGAAAGCATAAAGGTCTCCCAGTGACAAATGCCTGCCACAACATTCTGAGCACACAGAGCCAAGCCCAGCAGCGGTGACAAATCTGAAAGTTGATGTCCTGTGGGAGGAAGTTAAACCCACTGATTAAGTGAGATAAGGGACTTCTCTCCCCACAAAAGGCAGCAGAAATGAAAAAAAAGCAGAAACAAGCACCTGGAGAAATTACAGAGGAAGAAATTCTGTAGCAGGACCCATTTGATAAATGATCTCCTGGAGGTGAATAGAAAAACGTCAAAATTTAACACTAATCCAGATGAATTTCCAATGAGATACATAATGAGGGTGCAAAGAAACCTCAGCAGCAGCACAAAACGCTGTGATAAAGCAGTTAAGTTCTAAATGTGAAATCCAACACAGCAAAGCCAGTTTGGAACCTGCTTAATCTCTTCAGAAGTTTCAGGAGTGAAAATCAAGTGAATTAAAACCAAAGTAGGGTTGGGTTTGTTTTTTTTTTTTTTTGCTGAACAGTTTCCATCTCCTCTGCATAAACATGGGAAATAAAATACAGAGGGATAAAGGTAAGAGAACCACAAGTCTCAAGATATTTCAGACATTAAAAGGCATAGCTAAAAGTGTATTTTTAAAATATTCTGAAGCTGCTCTGGTTTTTTTATGTAGCTCCTGGCAGTGCAGGGGGGGTTGTGTCTGCAAACTGGAAAAAAGCTGGAGCCAGAGAGGGTCAGGCTCTGGGACAGGACAAGAAACGACCTCAGGTTGTGCCAGGGGAGGTTTAGGTTGGATATTGGGAAAATTTCTTCACTGAATGGGTTATCAAGCATTGGAAGCAGCTGCTCAGGGAGCTGGTTGGAGTCACCAGGCCTGGAGTGCTCAGAAATGTGTGGATGTGGGTTAGTGGTGAGCACAGGGGTGGTGCTGGGTCAGGGATGGGATTTAAAGTCTTTTCTGACCGTAATTCTGTGATTCTGGCAAAAATCTCGTAAAGAATCTGACTGCAAGCAGTGGCCAGAGGACTCCTGGCTCTGAGCATTCCCAAAACCACCCCCAGCCCAAGCAGGGCAGCCAGGAGCTCCAGGTCTGGCATTTACCTCCCTATGGAATCCCAGAGTGGTTTGGGTGGGAAGGGACCTCAAAGCCCATCCCATCCCATGGATCCAGCCCAACTCATCCCATCCCATGGATCCAGCCCAACTCATCCCATCCCATCCCATGGATCCATCCCATGTCCTGGATCCCATCCCACCCCATCAATCCCATCACATCCCATCGATCCCATGGATCTCATGGATCCCATCCTATGGATCCATCCCATGTCATGGATCCCATTCCATCGATCCCATGGATCCCATCCCATGGATCCATCCCAACTCATCCCATCCTATGGGTCCATCCCATGTCATGGATCCCATCCCATCAATCCCATGGATCTCATGGATCCCAGCCCAGCAATCCCATGGATCTCATGGATCCCAGCCCAGCAATCCCATCCCATTGATCCATCCCATCAATCTCATGGATCCCAGCCCAGCCCATCAATCCCAGCCCATGGATCCCAACCCATGAATCCCATCGATCCCAGCCCAGCCCATGGATCCCATCCCATCAATCTCACGGATCCCATCCCATTCCATCTCATCCCATGGGTCCATCCCATGGATCCATCCCATCAATCCTATGGATCCCATCCCATGGATCCGTCCCATCAATCCCATGGATCCCATCCCATCCCATGGATCCATCCCAGCCCTGGTCAGGGACACCTCCCACTCAGCCCCAGCCCCTCCAGCCCCACACTCCCTGTGCTTCCCAAGCTGCCCCAGCCGTGCCCGGGCCCCTGGAGCGGATGCCGGATGTTTGTCCAAACCAGCTGGAAGTGCCAAGCCTCCAACTCAGCTTCTGCTGTGGAGCTGCCACCAAAGCCTCCTAATCCAGAGCGGGATCTGAGAGCAGTCCAACTCCTCCCACTCTCAGCTGGCTGCCTTTTAATCACACGCTCAATATCTCTGAAGATTAGACAATTATTTCCGCATAATTAGTGTCCAGAATGAGGCACAGGCAACATCCATAATGGGGTGCTTAAAGAAAATATTAAAAGAAGGAAAAAATCTTAAAGATGAGCTCAATCTAGTTTAAAATACACCCAGAGCTTGAAAAAAAGGATAAAAAAATAACTCCAGCCTGATTGTTCCCTGTGTGCTCCTCCACGGGGCTGCTCACGTGTGGCTTCCTCCACATCTCTGCCTGCTCCTCTCCCAGCAGCCCACAGAGGCCCCACAGAACCCTCTCCACTCAGAAAAAAAAATTGCTCAATGCAATTTTCTCCCTTCTCCTGCTCCCATTTGCTACTCTAATGGATGTTTTTCTATTTCTTGTTTTGTTTCCTTCTCCCCCGTTTTGCTGTGCCAAGCACTTCTGACAAATCCCAAGACGCTCTCTCCCACTTCTAGGGCTCATTAAGCTCCAGACTCAGTTTGGGGTCAGTGGAAAGTTCAGGAAGCTGGTGAGGAAGCTGGGATGATTAATGGGGTTGCATGGAGATAATGAACGTGCCCAGTTTGTGCTCAGGACAGGCCCAGGCCAAGCTGTGCTGTCCAAGCCCCAGATCCCCCAGCCTGGGCTCTCACATCCCAGGTTCTCCACCCAATTCTCCTTTCTGATTCATTTCTTTGCTAAGATTTAAATCTAAGATGAACCCACTCGGTTCAAATGACATTTTCTCATCAGTCACTGCCCAGCCCCAGAACCAGGGTTTGATTCAAAGGTGTTTGAGCAGGGCTGGAGCATTGAGACGTTGGGATTTTTTTCTGTTTAAACTTTTTAAAGGAATATTTCAAGCTGAGAAGTCAGCTGAGCCACTGTAATCAGCTTAAACCCCTCTTTAGAGTTTAGAGTTTTAGAAGTTTAGAGTCCAGCAGGGCCCTGATGTTGGAGCCACCACTGCCAGCAGGACTCAGGGTGAGAGTGGAGTGGGGAGAGATCCCCTGGAGGATTAATTAGCCTGGGAATGATCTCAAAACAGGGAAAAAACCCCCACAACAGGGATTGATGTCAGCTCCAACACACAGCCAGACTCCAGTGAATTTGGGATTTGGAGGACATCCTGATTCCCCGCTTCCTGCTGCCAGCAAAGAAGTTTTGTTGCTGCAGATTTCACTGACAGCAAAAGCCAAAGTCAACTCAAAATGCCCTCCTGAAAATTATTCATCTGGGGAACATTATACATGAAAAAGAAGGAAAAAAAAAAAAGACGATGATGCCAGGGAGCAACAGAGTTCCAGCAACATCTTCATTACAAGGTATTTTTCTCTTTAAAGAGCCCACGGAGCCAAGCATCCAATGTCATGTGCAATAGGCAGCAGGCATAATTCAGCATGGAAATTAAGAGAGCCATTATTATTATTATTATTATTTTAATCACATAAAAGGGCTCTCCAGGGTTTTGCAATTTTGTGATCACAGGGAGAGAGACCCAGAGACAGAAGAGAAAAGGTGCAGTAAGTGATTGCACAATTGGAGGTTCCCATTTCTCTTCTGGATATTGCTGAATTAATATTTTCATTCAATTACCTCTCCTCTGTTATATATTCCTGTCGCTTTTAATTGAGGTGGGTGTGTTTGCTGCCTGCTGAATCCTGGCTAAATCCTGGATGAAGGGAGCAGCTCTCTGGAAAATGTTTGGCTCAGTCTGGGTGGTTGGAGGCACTAACCCTGGGACAGGGAGATTTTGGGGAGCAGATTTAACAGAGCAGCTGCTGTTAAAAGCTGCTGGCACAGGAGCCTGGGGCTGTTAAATCCTGGAATTTCCAGTGGGATTCCTGGAATCTCCATTCAGATCTGAGTCTGGCAGGTCACAGCACCCCAGGGCAGTGACAGAACCCGGTGGGATTTGCCAGGCAGAACAAACCTGAAGGTTCTGGAGCTCAGGACTCTCAGTTTGGTCCTTTCCAGAGGCCTCTCTGGGTACATTCCTGTGGTCACTGCTTTTCCTGCCCAGCCAGTTCATCCCCTTTTTTTATCCTGGAGAGCCAAACCAGCCCCATTTCCAGGCAGCTGAGGCCAGTGACCTCCTGTCCTCAAAGCAAACAGCTCAGGCCAGAGTCTGAGCCCAGCACACAAACACAGCCATGGATTTTTCCAGGAATTTCTCCCCCTGTGCCCCCTCACCAGGGAATCACACGTGGAGCAACACGAGCGCCCTGCTGCAGGGTGAGGTGTGAACAGCCCTGTGCTCTCAGGGCAGCTGCTGGCAGAGCTGTGTCACCAACCCTGGTGTGTCACCAACCCTGCTGTGCCACCAACCCTGGTGTGTCACCAACCCCGCTGTGCCACCAAACCTGGTGTGTCACCAACCCTGGTGTGTCACCAACCCTGGTGTGCCACCAACCCTGGTGTGTCACCAACCCCGCTGTGCCACCAACCCTGGTGTGCCACCAAACCTGGTGTGTCACCAAACCTGGTGTGTCACCAACCCCGGTGTGTCACCAACCCTGCTGTGACACCAACCCTGGTGTGCCACCAACCCTGGTGTGTCACCAAACCTGGTGTGTCACCAACCCTGGTGTGTCACCAACCCTGGTGTGTCACCAACCCTCCTGTGCCACCAACCCCGCTGTGCCACCACCCCTGGTGTGCCACCACCCCTGGTGTGTCACCAACCCCACTGTGTCACCAACCCTGCTGTGCCACCAACCCCGCTGTGTCACCAACCCTGCTGTGCCACCAACCCCGCTGTGTCACCAACCCTGCTGTGTCACCAACCCCGCTGTGTCACCAAACCTGGTGTGTCACCAACCCTGGTGTGTCACCAACCCCGCTGTGACACCAACCCTGGTGTGCCACCAACCCTGGTGTGTCACCAAACCTGGTGTGTCACCAACCCTGGTGTGTCACCAACCCCGCTGTGCCACCACCCCTGGTGTGTCACCAAACCTGGTGTGTCACCAACCCCGCTGTGCCACCAACCCCGCTGTGCCACCAACCCCGGTGTGCCACCAACCCCGGTGTGTCACCAACCCTGCTGTGACACCAACCCTGCTATGACACCAACCCTGCTGTGCCACCAACCCCGCTGTGCCACCAACCCCGGTGTGTCACCAACCCTGCTGTGCCACCAACCCCGCTGTGCCACCAACCCCGCTGTGTCACCAACCCTGCTGTGCCACCACCCCTGGTGTGCCACCACCCCTGGTGTGTCACCAACCCCGCTGTGCCACCACCCCTGGTGTGTCACCAAACCTGGTGTGCCACCAACCCCGCTGTGTCACCAACCCTGCTGTGCCACCACCCCTGCTGTGTCACCAACCCCGGTGTGTCACCAACCCTGCTGTGTCACCCAACCCTGCTGTGCCACCACCCCTGGTGTGCCACCAACCCCGCTGTGCCACCCATCCCTGCTGTGCCACCTGCTCTGCTGTGTCACCAACCCTGCTGTGCCACCACCCCTGCTGTGTCACCAACCCCGGTGTGCCACCCATCCCTGCTGTGCCACCAACCCTGCTGTGTCACCAACCCCGGTGTGCCACCAACCCCGCTGTGTCACCAAACCTGCTGTGCCACCAACCCTGCTGTGCCACCAACCCCGCTGTGCCACCAACCCTGCTGTGCCACCCGCCCTGCTGTGCCACCAACCCCGCTGTGCCACCCATCCCTGCTGTGCCACCAACCCAGGTGGGTGCCACCAACCCCGCTGCCCTGGCAGTGCCCTGGCTGGGACAGCTGGCACTTGAATTTCCAGCAAATCTGAAGCCTCACACCTCACCGTGCTGCAGAAATTCAGCATATGCTGAGAGGAGCAATGGCTACACTGAGGGAACTCATGATTTCAGGCGTGATATCGAGTGGGGAAAGAGGGGAAAAAAAGGGGAGAAACCTGGTTAAGGCTTGCTATTTTTGAAGTAAAATTAATAAACCAACGTGCATTTAGGTGGTGAAAAACGCTTAACAGCACAGCAAGGTTCCATATTTACTTGCTGTCACTGATTTCAGAGCAAATTGGCTCAGGTTATAAGTCAAAGAAAGATTCTTCTGCTGCCAGCACTGCACACTTCAAGAGATATCTGAAAATCAAGCTTCTCACCTTATCATTGTTAAAAGACTGTGCAATCAAACTCTAACTGACAATTCAGCTGATGCACGAGCAGAACGAGATGCCAGCTCACTCTGCCGTAGCTACAGAAGCTCTGTAAAGCTAACAGGATTTTAAAAACATTTTGTCAGAAAAATAAGTGGCTCTGACAGAGCTGGGGGAGCGGGCAGAATAATAATCCAGCGCTCTGGAGCTCAGGGTGACAGGTGCATTTCAGGGGCTGTGACACACAGAGCTGCTGCCCTCTCCAGCAGCCAACATTTGCAAACATCAGTGAATTTAATCCTGCCAGCAGTGCTGAGGTGGCTGAGAAGGGTTAAAATAACTGCATCAGCACTGGGAGCAGAATTTGTACCTGCAGATCTCCACTCTCACCCTCAGCCGTGCCATTTTCCTTCAATGTTCCTACACCAGCGTGTTTGGGGCCTGGTTTGAGCAGTGCCTGGGATTCTGCAGCTTTTCCTTGGGAAATCCTGCAGATAACCCTGAACCCCCTGAGCTGTGCAGCCTTTAGGGCCCTTGGGAGCCACTGGGACCCCGTGCTGTGGGTTTGATCCAGCAGAGATCATCCCCCAGGCTGGTGGAGCGCTCTGCCTGCTTCCACAGCATCATTTCCAGGGAAACCATGACACATCTCAAAGTCTGAGCCGTGTTTACCCCACTGGAGGCCACGGGCTGGGCTGTGCAGCGTGGCACTTCTGATCTCCAGCATGGCTGATGAATAATTAATGCTGATGAAAGGAGCACAGCTTGTGGGTTTAAGGAAAGGGCTCTCGAGCTGCAGTGATTGTAAATGACAGCAATCACTGAGTTCTGTGCACGGAAACTCCGTGCACAAACGTGGGAGAGGCTCCATCAGAGATGCCTTAGAAACAGGAGCTGCAGAGCATCGAGCACCAGCAGGAACGTGAGACCAAAGCACCAGAACAAAGTCCAGGAGAGGGGGAATGCTGCCTGTGCAGCAGCTGGAAATATTTGGGAAGAGGAAAATGGATCTCTGCAGAGATTAACAGGGTTGGGGATCCAAGTTTTCCTATCTGAGCAGGAGAACAGGGAGGGATACTCTCTCCTGGCTGCAGGAGCAGAATCCAGAGTTCATTTTCATTTCCACTTGGACCAGAGGGAATATTTGATCCAGAGCAGCCCCCTCAGGCTGAGGCTGCCAAGCTGAAGGCTCCAAGTGAGCAGCAGCACATCCACAACAGCAAAATGTGTCACCCTTCAGGAACTAGAATTGCATCCCAGGCACACAAGCACACTCAAAAATAGCCCCAAAGAGGTTCCTCCCCTCCCACATGGAAGCAGCTGCAGAGAAATCTCAGCTTAATATTGACATTTCCAGCCTGGAGAGCACCCAGTTTGCCTCCTTTCCATCTGGAGTTTGGAATAAAAAGACTTGATGTGACAGGAGGGGGAATGGGCAACAATGCAGGGCCACAGTGCCCTGTCCTCATTTCTCAACATCTCTGGAGGCAAGAGGGACACAACAGGGGATTTCCTGATGCTGCCCTCCTCCAGAGGAGGAGGAAAAGCCCAGGAAAAGGCTGGAATGTACCATGGTGCTGCTTTTCTGCAGTTGTCTGCAAATCCTCGTGCTCCAAAGCATTTTCCCTGAGAGTGCTCACAGGCACACTACAAACAAGCATAAGTACTGTCAATTGTTTTAGCATGATAAATGCATTTTAAAGCTTTCAATATTTTTGTCTGTTTACTGGCACGCTCCTTGAGGGATTTTGACAAGCTTGCCAGAGTGGAAGAGCCACAAAATGCTTCAAAACTTGCTGCTGAACTCCATGCAAATTCTCAAATGAAGAACCTGGCTGTTGCTGGAGGGGGTTCAAAGAGCAAAGCAAAAACCAAACCCACCCAAAGCAGAGCTCCTGGCACAGAGGGGCTGGGCAGGGGCTGCTCACACCCAGCCTGTGACAATCCCAACCCTCCAAAGGGTTAATGGGGCTTCCCTGCAACCCAGCCCAGCCCAGCTGGGAGTCACAGTGGCCTCACCACCTCCACAGCAAGGAACTTGTCCCTAATATCCCACAAAACCCTGCCCTCTGTCAGTGTGAGGCCACTCCTGTCACTCCACACCCTTGTAAAAGCTCTCTCCATCTTCCTTGTCCTCCCTTCATGTCCTGGAAGGCCATAATTGGGTCACCCCAAAGCCTCTCTGCTCCAGGCTGATGGTGTCAGACACACCTGATGCCATTTCCTCCTTCACCCTTCCCCACATCTCAGCCCCAAAGCTGAGCAGGATTGGGGTTGGGGTCACACAGAGCAGATCTCCTAGAGCTGATGGAGAAGGACCTGGACACCCACAGAGTGCAAAACAGGATGGGAGTGTTCTCCACACCCTCAGTGCCATCCTCTGCGCTGAGCAAAGCAGCTCCCGGGGAACCTGAGGAACTCCAGGAGATAATCTGTGCACACAGATCCCTTGGAAAGGAGCCCAGAGCCCTCTGCCCAGCAGGAATTCCCCAAGGATGGGAAGGGAAAGGAAAGGAAGGGCTGCTCAGGCACGTCGTGCTGGGCTCCCCGTGGCACAGGCACAGAAATGCTCAGAGTACAGAGCAGCAAAAAGACAATTTATGTCCCCAAAAGCCAACAAATACCCCCAAACCACAACAAGTATCCCACCAGAATGAGCAGGGGAATAGCACTGAAAGTGGCTCACATAAAAAAAAGATAATCTGCTAAAGAGTAAAATTATACAAGCCAGTTAGCAGAGAGTATAAAGAGCTTTTAATATTGATTCACTCAATATTTCATGGAATTCACATCTTGCTCAACAGTGGAGAAAGGAGAGAGAAAATGCTCAATTTGGTCGGGTCCTGAAGCCTACAAGCTCAGACAAATTGTCAGCAGCATTGTCAGCTCTGGGCTGGCTTCATGTTTTAATAAAGACACTTTTGTTTTAGCACTGCTCCCAAACCCTGAACCTTCAAAACCTCAGAAAAAGTGAGGCCACCCCAAACCTTCTCCTCTCAGAGACACCTGATGCCATTTCCACCTTCACACTTCCCTCCCTCACATCTCAGCCCCCACAGCTGAGCAGGATCAGGGTTGGGGTCACACAGAGCAGATCCCCACAGGCTGCAAGTTCCCCCCAGGTCCTGGAGCTGATGTGGAGAAGGACCTGGACACTCACAGCTGGGACAGGCACCTCCTGCACTGCAGGGAGAGGAGCTGCCCTGCACATGAGACCTTCAGAACCTCAGAGAAAATGAGATTGCAGGAAATGGAGCCCCACTCACCGAACATGTTCCCGATGTGGCCGTTCTTGGTCAGCGGGCGCAGCTCGTTCTTCCCCAGGGCATACTGCTTGTAGTTATCCCAGGCAAACTTCATCATCTGCCAGGGGAAAAGGGGATGGAAACGGTCACCAGGAGTGAGAATTTCCAGACCTGAGCTCTGGGAATTGATGGGAGTTTCCCCACTCACTGCTAAACCCATGGCCTGTTAATTATAAAATTTTAATTCCCACTGAACACGAGGAGTGGGGCTGCACTCAGAGCTGGGGTGAAGTCTCCAGCTCATCATTTCTGGTGAAGAACCTGGCACATCTCACACCCAAACCCCACTCTGCCCCTTGGCCCTGCAAACCACGTGGGGTTTGTACAAAGCTGTCTCCACCTCTGAATTTCCAACCTTTTCCAGAGAGCATCAGTATTTCAGAATGGTTGTTAAAATGGGCTAAGAATGCAAGGCCAAAGCTGAGCTGTCCCTAAGCACAGGGAGAAACTGATCTTAGGGACTGCACAGAGGTTTTCATTCTATTAATTGACAGAACACATTCACAAAGACCAAATCCACAACAATTTGTTATCTCCTACCAAAACTCCACAGTGCCTTCATCAGAGAGCTCTGCACATGGGCTGGGTGATTGCTGAGCAACCCCTTCCAACTCAAACAATTCCTTTTGGGATGTTTGAGCTGTCCTGCCCGGGCCCAGCACCCTGACCTTCCCCTGCAGGCTGTGGGGCAGTGCTTGTGCAAGCTCCAACACACACACACATCCCAGCACAGCTTTTCCTGTCCTCCTGCCCCTCTGGCTCCAGCTGGGAGGAAAAATTAAACCTACAAGTGTTCTTTCTTCATCTGGGAGAGACTGGGACTCTCAGCTTCCAAGGAGTGCCTGAATAAAGCTGCCTTTTTTAACCCCCCAGCCTGGCTCTGAGCAGTGCCAGCCCCTGACCTGAACATCCTTTGATTCAGTCCCTGGGAGAAAGGATAACAAAGGGGAGAAAGGGGTTTCAGACAATCAACCATGTTCTCCAGCAAAGATAAGAGAAGGCTGAAACGCTTCCCTCACACCAGACTTTTGAGGGAAAATGATGGTTTAAACCAAATCCTTCCTCCACAGAGCTCTCCTGTGTCTGCAGCAGCACTTGCTGCTCTATTTCAGGATCAGAATCTGCAGGTTACTTTGGTCTGAAATTCCTCCTGTCATCTCAGCTCTTCCTCTTCCCTCCAGCTGTGTGTTTCACTAACCCAACATCACAAGCCCCTGGCAGTATCCTCCTTAATTAGCAAAAAAGCCACATCCCCAGATTCCCCCCTCCTTTTTAAACATCAAGCTTCCAAAGTAAAGTTTCCTGGAGCTGTTCATATGGAGGAGGATAAACATTTGCTGAACTGATGGATAACACTCGGGCTCCAACAGCACCAGGAGATGGAATGCTGGACAAACAAATAAAGCCAATTTGGGGTTTAAAAACTCAGTGTGGGATGAATTAGTCAGAGGAGAGCTCCGCTGAGGAAACTAAATAATGACCCAGGGAGGAGGAAGAAACCCTCCACAAAATGCACTCAAACATGTCCCAGGCATATGCCTCAGGGTGTTCACTTGATTTTTGCCAAATCTCTGGGTTTTTTTTTCCCCAGTAGCAGCAGGTTCTAAATAGGAAGTTCTGATTCTTCATGAACATACCAGGGTGAATCTTTGAGGAGCTCTGGCCTCTCTCTGGGCAGTGCATTTTATGTGTCAGAGCTTGGTCCTGAAGCTGCCAGCAGGAAGGATGGTGTTTGGAGAGGCTGCATTCCCACAGCAGCAGCAGCAGCAGGGCTCCTGCAGCACGAGGGAACAGCCAGGTTCCTCCTGGGCTCCTGCAGCTCAAGGGAACATCCAGGCTGCTCCTGGGCTCCTGCAGCACCAGGGAACAGCCTGGGAACATCCAGGTTCCTCCTGGAGCACGAGGGAACAGCCAGGCTGCTCCTGGGCTCCTGCAGCTCAAGGGAACATCCAGGCTGCTCCTGGGCTCCTTGAGCACCAGGGAACAGCCTGGGAACATCCAGGTTCCTCCTGGGCTCCTGCAGCATGAGGGAACAGCCAGGCTCCTCCCGGGCTGCTGCAGCACCAGGGAACAGCCAGGCTCCTCTTGGGCTCCTGCAGCACCAGGGAACAGCCTGGGAACATCCAGGTTCCTCCTGGGCTCCTGGAGCACGAGGGAACAGCCAGGCTCCTCCTGGGCTCCTCCGGGTCAGAGCTGAGGAAGGGGTCCCACCCTTCTGGCACCCGGGGAGCCTGGACATGCAGAGGATGTGGAAATGATCCTGTTCTGTTCCCTCTGTCATTCTGAGTCAGCCTCATTTTAAGCTGAGTATGAAATTTGAGGTTATTTCCTTCCCTCAACTTCTTTAACCCCTCCACTGCGGAAGGTGCAGGGTGAGCCCAGAGTCTGCAGCACCTCCATCCCAGGGAGGGCACGGAAAACTGCCCGGGGTTTTCCTTCAGCCTCCAACAGCCACAGGGAAAATCTCCTCTTCTCCTGCCTCCTCAGGCACGGAGGGACAGCCTGAGGCTCCCCAAAGTGCCCCACTGCCCCCAGGGCTCTGAGTGCTGACAGAGCCAACACAATCCCTCACCTGCCTATTCAGCCATCCCAGCTGCCTTTGTCTCGCTGCTGCAAGAAGTTCCCCCTCCAAAAAATTTCAAACTCTGCCTCTGTTCAGTTCAGGGGCTGATGGCACTGCTGCTCATGGAGCTGCCAGGCTCTCTTTAGGTGAAGCACACTGTGCTGGCTGCCTTCAAACCCTGCAGATTTGGGAGGCAGGATGCAGAACGTGGCAGCTTTTCATCTCCCAGCATCCCAGAGCTTTCCTCTCTCCACTGACGGCTCCAAAAAGCAGCAACTGGAAAAGTTGAAGAGCCAAAAAAGCATCTGCACCGCTCTCTGCCCGTTCTGGCTCCCTGCAGCTGCCTCTCCAAGCCAAATTTAGCACCTCAGCTCCCAAACCACTGAAGGGATGCTGCAAGGACCTGAAAGTGGGGGCTCCACATGCACAGCAGCTTCCTCTGAGCAGAAATCCCAAATTTCAGGCTGGGAGGGAAGGGATGGAGGTGCAGCAGGGAGGGGAATGTGTGTGCTGAGGTGTTCCAGGCTCATTTCTGATGAGCCTCCAGGATCAGCAGTGAATATTTTATGCCACTCCAGTCCTCACACATCACAATACATCAGCGTTAACATCGTGCCATTTTGCATTTGAAAAATGGCACCGGAACCACAAAAATTATGGAAATAGATCCATAATTTCAGATTTTTGTTCTCACCAGTGAGCCATCTGCCACCTAATAGACAATTATCTATTTGGCCCTGGTATTCCAAGCACTCCGAGTCTCAACTGATTTATAACAGAGACTTCCAACTTTATAACTTAATTTGTCAGATGGCTCTTTCTTTTCTTTCACCTGGAAGTCACTTTTTACTTGGGAGAGTTTCAGCTGCCCAGCCAGACAAAACTGTATTAAAACCTGAAATGACAAAACTGAACTCTGAGAACCTGCACCATCCTTTTCACCATTTAAATCCTTATCTTTTCATGTCCTTTGCTCCATCCAAACCCAAAAGGGACCTGGCTTTCAAGCCCACCTGTGTTTCACAGAGGCAGCAGCAGAACAAAAAGCATTTAGAGGATGCTGTGATCCAGGTAATGAGGAAACAGGGATAAAACTGGGATAAAAACTTGACCAAGAAAGTGTTTCCACTTTGAAGAGATGTGCAAATCTTTAGCACATTTAGTAACTGAACCATTCCAAATCTCTGGGTTTATGGACTTGTAAAAAGCAGAGGGATGAGAGGGGGGAAAAAAAGAAGAAAAAGCTCCCCCCCACCATCACTCGCCCTCCTTTTGTTAACAGGGAAGATTTCCAAATGCAGAGCATTCCCAAACAGCTATTTGATTAGTTTTATCCATCTAGACCGGGATAATTAATAAATGCTTAAAAGATGAAATCTAAATATACCAACCAATCAGCCCCTTTCAGGCACTTCCAAGGAACATTACACCAAGCCATTATCCTCACAAGATAACCACTTCTGTGGCTCTTTAGCCTCCTTCCTTCAACTCCCCTTCAAACATTTCACTACAAAACATCAAAGAAATTTCCAGTTTGGGTTAAAAAAAAAAAAAAAGGAGGGCAGGGTGGTGAGTGCAATTTTAATATTTCTTTCCCTATTGTATTCCTGACTTGTTTTTTCCCCCAACTCTCTTCCTTTTCCTGCAGCTGGAAGCAGATTATTTGTCCTATCAGTTTCCAAAGTAGGATCTGTTCTATCCCACTTTTAACCTCCTTGCTGCCCCACAGCAGCCCTGTGCCACTTGGGGTTTTTAAGCTGCAATAATGCCATTTATTTTCCCCTGCTGTATAAAATATAAATTTGCCAGATGACAAGAGAGAGAGAAAAAGAGGAACTGTCAGTCTTGTAGGAAGAAGTCTGCCCAAACACATCGGGATAACTCATTTCTGTTTGGAATAATGGATGCATTTTTCCCTTATCAGACTTGCATAAAGCTGTATAATTCAGGATCTGCAGAAAAGGTAATGAAACAGCATCATGTTTATTTTGTGTTGCTGCCTTTATATTATCACACAGAGATATAAATACCCAGGCAAACAGCAGGGCAGAATGCTATAAAAAGGCTGGAATTCATTTGAAAACCTTTAACAGAAAGCTGAGCAACTTCTCAGGTTACTTCTCAGGGCCCGTGTCCCCGGTAATGCTTTTATGTAACAGCAAAATGATAACAAAAAGGCTGTGTGCTCACTCCAGTGGATGGAGATGTTCCATTTAGGCAGACACTGATCACCAGAGCCTTCCTGTGCCTGGGTTTAAAAGCCTGGGAGTGCAGAGCAGGAGGAGCTGCAGCTCCAGGGATGTTACCAAGCAACTCCCGGAGACCGACACCAACATTGATAATCCATCCTCAAGTAATTACACTTTATAATTAAAGATTACAGTCAATCCAATAGATCCCAACAGGAACTCCAGCAATTTAAAGGCAGGCTGGCTAACCTGCCTGTTTTCCAGCAGCCATGTTCTCTCCTGCCTGGAATGAACCACGCAGGGAACTGCAGAGATTTCCATTTCATCGGCCTCAAGCGCTGCCAGCACGGGAGCCCCACCTGGGGATGTGTAAATCCAATATCCCCTCTCCTCTCCCACTGTAAATCAAACATGGCAAAGGGGTAAAACCTGAGCCTGTCACCCCCAAAGGAAAGCCAGGAGAGCACAACCCCAAGTGCAGCTCCAGCTCTTTCCTCTCTGCTCTCCACTGATGACTCTGGCACATCCTCTGGGCAACTTCCACTGCTCTGGGACTTGGCTCCTCCATCTAAAACTGAAGGGGTACAGCTCTAAAACACTCAGCCCTGTCCTCTCAGAGCACTGGGCAGGGTGGAAATATCCAGAGGGTGCCTGGACACAGAAATATCCAGAGAAAACTGGACACAGAAAGATCCAGAGAGAGCTGGACACTGAAATATCCAGAGAGAGCTGGACACAGAAAGATCCAGAGAGAGTTGGACACTGAAATATCCAGAGGGAGATGAACACAGAAAGATCCAGAGAGAGCTGGACACAGAAATATCCAGAGAAAACTGGACACAGAAATATCCAGAGAAAACTGGACACAGAAAGATCCGGAGAGAGTTGGACACAGAAATACCCAGAGGGTGCCTGGACACTGAAATATCCAGAGGGAGCTGGACACTGAAATATCCAGAGGGAGCTGGACACAGAAAGATCCAGAGAGAGTTGGACACAGAAATACCCAGAGGGTGCCTGGACACTGAAATACCCAGAGGGAGCTGGACACTGTGAGCCTGAGCTCACTTGGTCCATCAGGGTGCCCAGAGCAGCTCTGGCTGCCCCTGCATCCCTGGCAGTGCCCAAGGCCAGGCTGGACAGGGCTTGGAGCAGCCTGGGACAGTGGGAGGTGTCCCTGGAGCACTGGGATTTCACACTGGGATTCCACACTGGGATTCCACTCTTTCCAGGCTGATTGGCCTCCCAGACAGCACAGGGCTGGTTCCTGTCACCAACCATCTCCTCAAAAGCAGATTTCTCCAAACATACCCTTTGGAATGACCCCCAAAGCTCAGGAAAGCTTCACCTTTTTGACACCTGCTGCTGTTCTGCTCTGGTTCTCCTTAAACACAAGATAAAGGCTCGTTTTCCACACCCAAAGCAGCAGCCTGGGCACAGAACCCTGGGGCTCCAGCTCTTCCTGGAGGATTCTCACCCAAAATTTCCATCCCTGTCAGCTCCTGCCACAAATACATCAGCTGAGAGTTCAGTGGGAGATGGCAGATTGAGGAATTGCTTGCTCCAGGCAGCTTTATCTGGAAGTAAATGTAACAGAGCAATTCCAGCAACAGGTGAGCGGGGCTTTGCTTCAATTTCTTCCTGGCAAACTCCTGGCAGCTCCTTCTCAAAGCTGCATTTTGGGTTTTTCTGCCATCAGCTGCTATCACAGCTCACCCTCTCTTGCACAACAGCCAAAGACATTCCTCAGAAAACTGATCTCCATCACTGGAACAATGGGGGAATTCTTTGAGAAATCAGAAATCACCTTCCAGCAAGTTACAATATAAAAAAAATAAGCTTTAAGCTCTCCTTGCTGTTCCCAGCCAGGCAGGTCATGGTGAGTTTCCAAGCACTCCCTGCCCACCAGAGCCAGGGGAAAAGCAGCACTGCAAGCCTGGTTTGCACTGGGAGCACAGAAAAATGCCCAGCACAGAGCAGCCCAAGGTTGTCAGTGGCAAGGACAGAAATAGAACTCAAGAGTCTCCCTGACTCAGTCCCTGCTAGGAAAGCTGAATGGGAGAAAACAGCTCAAACCACAATTAAACTAACACCTAATTAAATTCCTAATGCAACTAGATTTAACCGTGTCAAGTGGAGAAAAAAAAAAAAAATAAAACCCTTGCAGGGCTATCTGAGGCACTAAACCCCAGCTGGATCCAGCTGCATCTAAATCAGGAAACATGTCAGCAAGAGCAGTTGATTCTGCAGTTAGCTCTGTAATGAGATTCTGGCCTGCAAGAGGCCGACAATGGTTTTGAGAACAAATTTGCAAGTCTAGACCAAAGCACGAGGTGATTTAGTGGAGACATGAGGGAAACTGCAGCCTCCTCTTCCTTCGCTTCCCAGAATCAAAGCTTGGGGAAAATTCTGATAGGAATAAAAGGAATTTGTGTTCCTGGCCACTTGACACCTCAGCTTCGTGTTCCTTGTGAGCCCCTGGAGCTGATCAGAGTCAGGATATCCCAGAGCATGGCCAGGCTGGCACTGCACAGCCACCAAAAACACATTAAATATTCCTTCTGTCCTAACCTGGCACTGCACAGCCACCAAAAACACATTAAATATTCCTCCTGTCCCAACCCTGGCACTGCACACCCACCAAAACACAATAAATATTTCTTCTGTCCTAACCCTGGCTTTGCACAGCCACCAAAAACACATTAAATATTTCTTCTGTCCCAACCTGGCACTGCACAGCCACCAAAAACACATTAAATATTTCTTCTGTCCTAACCTGGCACTGCACAGCCACCAAAAACACATTAAATATTTCTTCTGTCCCAACCCTGGCACTGCACAGCCACCAAAAACACATTAAATATTTCTTCTATCCTAACCCTGGCACTGCACAGCCACCAAAAACACATTAAATATTCCTTCTGTCCTAACCCTCTCACTGCACAGCCACCAAAAACACATTAAATATTCCTTCTGTCCTAACCCTGCACAGCCACACCAGCAATGAACACATTAAATATTCCTTCTGTCCCAACCCTGCACAGCCACACCAGCAATGAACACCTCAAATATTCCTCCTGTCCCAACCTGGCACTGCACACCCACCAAAACACAATAAATATTTCTTCTGTCCTAACCCTGGCACTGCACAGCCACACCAGCAATGAACACCTCAAATATTCCTCCTGTCCTAACCCTGTCACCTCCAGTGGCCACTCAGGCACTGCTGTCACCGGGTTTAGGGAGCTGGCAGCCAAAGGCAATCCCTGAGGGCTGGTTTGCAGCCCTGGTAAATCTGAGGGATGAGTCCTTCCCTGGATGGAAACTCCACCTGGAACGCTGCCAGCAGGATTGGGGTCAGTGAGGAAGGGCAGGTGTGCCTGGGGCTCTGTGAGGGACACCAAAGTGAAGATGCTGTGGCAGCAATCTCAGAGGATGTGAGAAGCAGGGTACAGGAAGGACTGAAAATTGAAGAGGTGTCACTTAAAGATGAGCTTAAAACCAAAGGAATAGTTCTGATCTCCCTTGCTGTCAAGCACAGGAGGCAGAAGCAGCTCTTGGAGCACGAGGAAATCAGGGAAGAAATTTAAAAGGGGTTTGGGGTTTTTACACCCCAGTGTCCCAGCTGACTTCCCAAGCTGACTCTTGTTGTGCATTAGGAGATGACAACTCCTGAGCTGCTGCCAGGGCTGCAGGCACAGCAGGAGGACCAGAAAGCACCAGCACCCATGGGCTGACACTGCTATTTGCATTTTTTCAAGTCCTTTTCACTCCAGGCTGGACAGTCTGGCTTTTCTTAGTGATTATTATTGCACTCCAGCACACTTTAAGGAAGGAAAATGGGGAAGAAAATGATTTCCCTGGTAATGATGCTCCTTCAAATGTCACCTCTGAGTCCCCTCCTGGGTTTTGTGCCTGCAGCACAAACCACGCAGGGAATTCCCTGAGCTCTTAAGATTTTGGGCACTGTCTCACTCCTGCAGGCTGCCTTGAGGGCTCTTCCATTTCAGCTCCTTCCCTTCAAGCATGTACAGCACACGGGCTTTGTACATCCCTAATTACACACAGACTACAAATTCTCCTTGCAAGTGCCCAGCACTCCAGGTGAACAGGAGCAACAGCTGAACAGCCAGGACAGAATCCATCAGCTCCTCCCCAAAATCTCCCCACATGGAATGGGATGGTGGATGGAAACACAAACACGAAGCAGGATTGTTTTTACAGACCTGCATTATGACAAGGAAAGGTTTTTTCCTTTCCCTACAGATACCATCTGCACAGGATTCTCATTTCTGGAGAGCCACAGCCCAAGGGGATGCTCAGATGAAGCTGTAGCCATAAGTAACCCAAAATGCTGCAAGGAGAAGGAGGAAAAGGAAAAGGTGTGGAAACATTTTGTTTTACTTTATCCAGGAAAATAAACAAAGAAAAACAAAGTCTCCAGAATGTATTGGGCCTGTCTGTTTGACAGCCCACAGGACAAATGTCAAACAGATCAATAAGGAGAGGAGAGGAGAGGAGAGGAGAGGAGAGGAGAGGAGAGGAGAGGAGAGGAGAGGAGAGGAGAGGAGAGGAGAGGAGAGGAGAGGAGAGGGAGGAGAGGAGGAGAGGAGAGGAGAGGAGAGGAGAGGAGAGGAGAGGAGAGGAGAGGAGAGGAGAGGAGAGGAGAGGAGAGGAGAGGAGAGGAGAGGAGGCTTTGTACTCCTGAGCCTTGGATGTGGGAGCATGGCAGGAATCCTCAGTGGGCTTGGAAGAGTGAAGAGGCAGCAGAGTATCTGTGTGCAGATCTGCCATGGAACCATCCCGAGGCAGAAGCAGCTCTTTGAGCACGAGGAAATCAGGGAAGAAATTTAAAGTCCATATAAAAGGGGTGATTGGAACTTCTGAAGAGAGGAACAGAGCAATTCTCAAGTATTAAGTAGTCAGCTGAGATTAGCCCATTAATTTATCACTAATAGCTAATAACAGACACAAGAAACTCACTCAGAGCCTCCCTGCCAGCCCCAGTGTGGGATGGAGACCAGTTTGCACCAGTGCTGGGCTCTGTGAGGGCTCCAATCCCAGCAGCCCAGGCTGGACAGCCCAGAGCTCCTGTCCAAGGGAACATCCCCAAAGCATCCTCAGGGACAAAAGGTGAGGATCAGCCTCACAAGCACCAGAGACAGAGGGAACAGCCCTGCCCCAGGTTCCCCAGTCCCCATTTCAGCCTCTCTCTCCCTCTCCAGGCCAGCTGAGCTGCCTCCCCCAGCACCCACAGGGTGTGAATTGCTTCTGACACACGGATGGCTCAGGGGCCCAAAACACAGCACAAGCAGATGGGAGAACTGACGGAGAGGAAGGAGGGAAGAAAAAAATGTAAATACAGGCCAAGAGTCATCCTGCATCACTCCTGCTCTGCACTGCGAGGATGGATTCAGGAAGCAGGAGGAACATCTGTTTGGAAACTGGCTCTGTCTCAGTCCAAATGCTGGAACAGGAGAAAGAGGGAGGCTGAGGACTGCCAGCACACCTCGTGCTTCATCTCACACTTGGATGGCTTAGCAGGAGAGATCTGGGAGGATGAGTTTAGTTTAATGATTTGTTGCTGGTTCACCTGCTCCCCATCTGTCTTTGTAGTCCTTGCTCAGAGGGACAGATTGGAGCACTGCTGTCCTCTCCCTCTTCCAGAGCTCCTCGTGATTGGAACTTCTGAGGAGAGGAACAGAGCAATTCTCAAGTATTAAGTAGTCAGCTGAGATTAGCCCAATAATTTATCACAGGTAATAGCTAATAACAGACACAAGAAACTCACTCAGAGCCTTCCTAGAGCCACGTGTCAGAGCTGTCACCTTACAAAAGTGGTACAAGAAACTCCTGGACCACAGGAGCAAATTTATTAGCCAGAGGCTGATAAACCCTTCCAAGAGTGCCAGAGCCCACAATAAATCAAACAAACCAGGTTGCAAACACCAGATCTCTGATGAAAATGAGGTTGGTGGGGTGGATGTGAGAACAATGTCAGGATTGAGCTGGCAGGATGGAGGGGCCTGGCTGGCACTGGGCTGACCTCCCATCCTCACAGGGATCCAGGCTGGGCCCTGGCACTGCTCCAGCACAGCCAGCACACAGCACTGACTAATGGACTGCTGACAGAATAATGCAGGGAATGGGAAATTTGGGGATCTGGGTAATAAAGGACAGAAAGGAGCCATAAAGGTTGATCAGAATGAGAGGCAGGAGGCAGCTCCTGCTCACAGACCCCACACCAGTGCTCAAGTGGCACCCACAGAACTGGAACAAACCTCCACTTACCAAACCCCACCCTAACACTCAACTCAACATTTCATTTAAGCCTTTGAAAGCCAGAGATGAAAGAACCAAGAGAAGAGAGCTGCCTATGGCTTCGTCCTACGCCAGCCAGAGCTGAAATCAACCTTTTGAATTATTTTGCTGTGCAGCCACTGATGAGAGTGGGCAGAGCCACAGGCAGCAGCAACAGCGTTCTGGTTGTTTGGGCTCAGCAGCACCCAGCACAGACCTCTGAGAGATAAGCTGATCAAACACAGCCACGGTGCTTCAGCAATCCTGACGTGCTCCTGGTGCTGGAGAAAGGCCTTCAGGAAAGCCAAAACAGCACCAGGAATCAGCCAAGGGTTTGTTTGGGTTCATCAGTGCTGAATTCCAACATAAACACGTGTCCTTCCTAGATAACTCCAGAGGAAAATGAGGCTCAGATGGAAGGAGAGCCAGAAATCTCCCGTCTGCACTGGAAGTATTTTATTTGTGTTTTATCCTGCTGGCTAACCCAGGCAGCAGGAGGGTTTCAGCATGGATGGAACGCGATTATTTTATAATTATCCTTTGTTACTTCTCAAAGTACACGGTTCTGCACTTCCCTCCCTGCCCAGGGAAATCATGTTAACACAATTAGAGCAAAAGCCCTGCTTTAAACACGCCTGCTCGGACGTTGCTAACACGGCTCCAATTCTCAGCACAGACAGTCTGCAGAGCCATCCTGCTCCATAAATCAGCAGGAGTTCTGTCACCAAGGCCCTCTGAAGGGAAGGGACACTCTCTAGGAGGAACATTCACTGTATATCATCATCCTGTGCTAGTGCTGCTGGCACGAGATGCTGCAGGATTTCTCCATCTCTTGCATTTAATATTCCTTTGCAGCTTTATTCTTGCAATATCTCAGAGAGGAAATCTAACAACAGCTCTAGGGCCACGCAAGGCAAGTGTCAGAGGCCAGATTAGAACTAATGAGCTCCTGGCTCCCACTCAATCCCAGCCTTTAGAACAATTAGCTCAAATAAACCCAGGGACCGTTTTCTGCTCTGCTGTCGTCTGTGTGTCCTCCCTGGTAACTCCTGAGCTGGAAAACTTCAATTGGGTTTGACAGAGGGGAGAGGTCACAGAGAAAACAGTTCAGGGCCAGCTGCCAGCATGGGGAGACCCCCAGAGTGCCCCAGGGAGGGGGGACAGTGCCAGGCTCCTGCTGCTGCAATGAGGAACAGGCACCGGGATCAGGATCCCTGCCTGATCACCCAGGGGACACTGGACAGGGCTGGGTGACACACAGGGACACCAGCACGGGGGATGCAGGATGTCCTGAGCTGTGTGATGGCTCTGAGGATGCAGGAGGGACAAGGCTGGGTGACACACAGGGACACCAGCACGGGGATATCCTGAGCTGTGTGATGGCTCTGAGGATGCAAGAGGGGCAGGGATGGGTGACACAGAGGGACACCAGCACCAGGAATGTCCTGAGCTGTGTGATGGCTCTGAGGATGCAGGAGGGGTCAGCAGGCAGGGCTGGGTGACACACAGGGACACCAACACCAGGGATGTCCTGAGCTCTGTGATGGCTCTGAGGATGCAGGAGGGGTCAGCAGGCAGAGCTCCCATTCCTAGAAAGCTGCACTCCGTTACCTTGCAGCTCAGGGAGGCAGCCTCAGGAGCAGCACTCCCCTCTCCAGAGCTCTGCTTTGATTCCTCCCTCACACGGAGACTCTGCAGCTCTGCTGTCAGCGTCAGGAGATGCACAAGGGAAGCACGGAAGTCACTTCAGTTTAGTGCAGCCTCTTGCTGTTCCTCACGCTCCAGTGTCCTCCCAGGAGGAAACAGCTCTGCTGCACATTTTCCTGCTGGATTCGGGATTGAGCAGCGTGTGCCCGTTTCACAGAGTGCCACGATGGATCTGCCCTCAGCAACACAACACAAAGGGTCCTGCTTTAATTACAGAGGGTGCTCTGCCCCCTCAGCCAGGGCACAAATGAGAGCCATCCTGTCCTGTAAATAGGGGATGTTTATTATCCACTCCTCCAGCACTGAGCTCTGCCTCCTGCCATGCTCTGGGTCCGTGGTGCACAAAGCCCTCACATTATGTGCAGCTCACAGACACCGCTGCCCACGACAGCTCCTCTGGAGCCCTTCCAAAATGTGGTGTCAGATGATGAACTCAAGTGCCAGGGGACCCAGAGTAAAGACAGCAATCATGGCAGTGTGTGCTCCTCATGCCAAATCCACTCACAGCATCCACTGAAAAGTATTTTTCTGGGGAATGTAAATGTAGTCTCTTCCTTAAGTTTGAAAGTCAGGATGCTCCCAGCACTAAGATTTCCTCTTGCCACCACTGGGGTGAATATTCCTCCCTGCCTTCTCCTTCTGACAGCTCCATGTCAGCTTTATATTCAGGCCAGTCTCTCATTTAGTACTAAGCTACATTTCCCTTTCTCTCTCTCAGCTGCCCCATCTAAAATCTGAATTGTTTTCAATACTGGAGAACATAATTCAAAAACACCAAAATGATAAACAATCTGTGCAATAACAGAATCACAGAGTAAACCAAACATGATGGATTAACCTCATCTGGCAAAGCCTTGCATATAGAACCAAAGGAGAGAACACTTAGCAGGAAAATCTTTCTCCCATTAAGGGGCAGATTTAATCATTGATTAAAAGTTAATCACGAGTCCATAAAATTTTGGCTGGAAAGATGGAATCTTAATGCAGGTGACTGCTTTTTAGTAAATATTTGAAGACCTGGATGTGCACAGGCCCCAGACTGATGGAATAGCAGAGAGGTTACAGCAGAATGAGGATGTTACTGACAGCCAGGCTCCATCCCCCTGCCCTGAACCCATCTCCCTATGATTTCAAGGAGCTGATGTGAATTTCCTGAAGTGATTTAGGAAAGTGCAGGTCCTTCAGCACATCTGTGGCCATCCTAGAGAGGCATTTCCCCACGCCCAGCACTCACAGTCACTCATCACCCGCCCGCCAACAACTCCGCAGGGCTGGAGCCGTGCTCTGGCTCTAAGTGGCAGTTCAGAAACCAGTCTAGCATCAAATTTAGTTGTTGTGGAACAAGTGCTTCCACTGCTAGATTTGGGGAGAGAAGAGCAAATGACTGCAAATTGCAGAGCACTCCCAAATTCCAGAGTGCTCGGGAGAGCCGGGTCAGAGCGAGCTCTGAGGTATCACTGAGGCAAACAGCTCTGCAGCACTGAGCACAGCACGGCAGCATTTCCCTGCTCCTGCACTCACCAACAGAACAAATACATTTTTAGTCAATTAACTGTATCCCCTACAGCTAACACAGGCTCCAGGTCAGGTCTAAATTCTGTTTGCATGAATCCACCCGAGGCTACTGAAGCAAAAAACCCACTGCACGCACCATTTGTGGGATTTACACTACAGTACCCCTTTCACAGGTTCAGTAAATAAATGCATCAGGAGTGTGGAGCAAAGGAAAATTCCAGCAAGGCTGGAGCCAGCCAGTGCTTCAAACTGCAGGGAAATTCTCTCTTGCGGAGATATTTCTACCCCAGAGAAAGAATTACAATCTGATCACAGCACATCTGACTGCTTTGAGATCATAATTCCGCTCCACCATGGTAAATATTTTACTGAGAACTGGTCTCCTTACCCCCAGCAGGCAGAGCCAGTCTGTTGGAAGTCCCTGGGTTTCCATCTGCCCAGCACACAGGATCAGACCTTCCCCACGTGCCTCAGAGAGGAAGATGTGCATGGGAGGTGCATTTCCAGCTGGGGCTGTGCGTGGTGCTCCTCACGTACCGATGGCACCACTGGCCTGGAGTGCTGCTCAGCCCCAGATTTCAGCAAGAAAAGGCATTTGCTCCAAATGGAACAGCACAAAGTTGCACAGTGCAGGCAAAGGGAGAGGTCTGACATCTTTCTCCTGCTGGCTGTGGAAAGGAGGTGGTCAGAAATGACCAATGATGGGGTTCACAGCCCAGCTCAGCCTGAGAGCTGCTCTGAGCCCTGCTTTTGGCAAATTGGTGATCACAGCCCACCCCCAGTGCACCTGAGCTCCAGGAGAACACCCAAACCCCACAGGTGTACCAGAGACAACCACAGCTGAGACTTTTCCTGGCAGGGATAGGGCTGTGACAAAAATTTGGGAGAACCTGCAGCACTTCCCCAGCTCTGCCCCAAAAATGAACAGTTTTTTCAGTGCTCCACACAGAGAGAGCTCAGCAACCAACACCGAGGGGCTTTCAGCAGAGGTTGAGCTCCTGATAACCTTCCTGTCTCTTGCTAATTATCATTTAGTGATAAACTGTCAGGATATTTGTGTTTGGAAGACTGATGCAGGTAACTGTACACTGGCTGTGGTGCCTCCTTTTCCCCAGGGGCTGATTTTTGAGAGCAAATACATCTTTAGGGCTGTGTTAGGACAGGGGACAGGTGAGGCAGGTAGAGGTGGAGATGGGAGGAAAAGCCAGGATGAAGAGAATTGCACTGAACAGGCTTTGGGATCACTAATCCAGGGGAAATAAATGTGGGTGTCAGACCCAAGGGGACAATCCCTGCCTGGATTTGACACATTCCCTCATTGGAAAGGGACAAAGGACACTGCCAGGTTCAGGCATGAGGCATGCCCACACCTCAGGCATGGAAACATGAAAAGAAAAGCAAAACAAGGAAATTTCTTTGTCTGTTCACATTTTTCTCACATCCCATGACTGAGCTGGAAGCATTTGATGATGAACTTTCTGCTCTGGCTGATCCAGTGGTTGTCTTTAAGCACTGGGTGATATAAAAATACTTTAAAGAGATGCTCTTCCCTGTCTCCCCACCTATGAGATCCACGAGTCCAAGGCAGCAGGAGTGCAGCAAGGAGCCTGTTTGGCTCCATCCATCATCAGCAAAACTGTCAGCTCAGCTCCACCTGCAAAATCTTTATTACTGGTTATGATGCACAAGGCAGGAACCACACGGTCTGATTTCCTCAGATCTGAGGCTGAGTTTGCAGAGGCAGCAGTTGGAGGGGAAATAATTTTGACTTTTCCCTGAGCCAATTTGATCTGGAAATTGTTGAGAGCAAATAAATATGGAATCCCACCGTGGCATTTCTGCAGTCGCTCTCCAGCTACAACCACCTCTCTTTTTTTTCCTGAGCATCAGTGATTTGTATTTGATGCATGTAAAAAATCAGCTAATCCCCAAAGCCATGCCTGACTGATCAATTACACGACTAATACCTTTTCCAGAGGTCATCTTAAGAGATGAATAATCCCCTCCAAAATTTCCCAACCTGCAGCAGCACGGGGGAGATTTGTTATTTGTCTTTCTGCAGCTTTCCTGGAAAGGTCAGAGTGCCCCCAAGCCCTGGGCTGCCCACAGGAACACAGAGCAGTGGATCCCAGGGCATTCTCCAGGTGACCACTGACCTTTAGCAGCAAAGGCTGTGCAATGCAGCTGCTCTTTTTTATTTCTCAGGAAAACAACTCTTAACTGACCCTGGACTTGTTTTTATGGGTAAAGCTACCTGCACACACACGTCAGCCCAGCAGATCCACCCCAGCTCCTCACGCTCCAAAGGGCTTTATCAAACAGCCATAAAGTGGGAGAGGCCATGGGACCTCCCCCTCTAAACTCGATTTTTCAAGCAGGAAAAGTCTAGCAGGGCTACAGGAGCTGCTCCCTTTGCACACAGAACAGCCAGGAGAGCCACGGCACTGCCTCTCCTTTAGCTGGAGCAGCAGGCAGCTCAGAGGTGGTGGGAAAGAACGAATTCCTGACTGGAATTCCTCACCCTGAAGGGTCCTGTGGGAAACAGGAAGCTGCTCCAAGTCTCTGGGCTGGGCATCACCTCTGGGCATCTTTGATCATGCACCAGTTTTTCCTCCTGGCTTTCATCTGGCAGGCAGATGGGGGAAAAATATCAACAAATCCCATCCACATCCTCCCTCCCTGTCAGAGGTGCTGACCTGTGAGAATGGCCTGAGGGGAGGCAAAGAAAACAACAAAATTTCCAGTACAAGGACACTTTGGGACTCGTTTTAGCAAGTTACAGGACTGAAAGCTCTGGAGGAAGGAGGGAAAAACCACTTGCAGCTCCTGCAAACAGCTCAGAAGAGCCAGCACAGCCACCACCTGCCCTGCTGGCGTCTCATCATGTGAGCAATACTTGCTAATCCAAAGGCTGTATCATCACTTCTTCCTTGCAATTCTTTTTTTTTTCTCCATCTGTTTCTTTTTATGCAGCATTTGTCTTCTAACCTTCCCGGTTTGTTTTCCTCTTGTCTTTTTGATTAACAAAAAGAGACACACCTTATCTCTTCCCCAGGCTGCACCACCCTCCCTTGTTTTGCGTGTTCAGCCTCATATCTCAGCACCATATTTGTTTCTCTCTCTCTCTGAATAAATAGAAGTGTAGGCACTTTTAAGAAATAAGGGCTCTGTTTGAAGAGTAATTAGCTGTCAGCATAAAACTAATATTTATGGATTCTCATCCTTGAAAACTCTAACTCTGCTACCCAGCACTGATTATGGCTGTTAGAAACAGATGGGGCTGAATCCATACAGCTTGAAATAATGCTATATTTAAAAAATAATTAACTCCAAATGAAGGACTGAATGCCACTCGCTTCCCCTAAATTTGATTTTTCAATTTGATTTGTTTGCACAGAGCGGGAGCTGGGTTATTCCCGGGTGTGTCGTGCTCCCTGGCACACCTTGGAGGTGGGGATCTGCAGAGATCCAGGCACATGTGAGGGTTGGGCACTGGAATATTCCAGACACCCTGCAGCAGGAAGGGATGGCTCAATCCCTCCTGGGATCACCAAGGAACCCAGCACCCCTGGGTGGGTTGTGTCTGGCTGCCTGGCAGAGGAACTGGGATTTTACCAGTGGTGCAGCCTTTGTTTCAGTACCTGACAAAGATACGGGAGGGGAGCTTTAAAAACTGATTTTCAGATGCAGGTTGGAGAGGATGAAAGCCCTCGGTGTGTTATTCCCTGACTTGATTCTCTCTTCAGCCCGGGGCAGCATCGTTCCTGGATGCCTGCACCTCTGCGAGAGCACAGACCCAGGAAATTTATACTCTGCTTAATTAAATCTGTGCTTTTTACTTATTGGCACCTCTTCCGAGAGCAGAATTCCCTCCAAGTTGGTTATCCATCACGGCAAAGGATCCGACAGCCACAATCGAATCCCACACAAACCTGGTTAAGTGGGTCACAGCCTGCTCCGAGATGTCTGCCAGGCTGCCAGCCTTCCCTGCACGAGCTGGGGGCACGGGGCCAAACCCTCCCCTGGCCCTGACACCCCTGCAGCCCCCCCAGCACCCAGTGGGTGACAATTCCAGTGCCAGCCCCACAGGGATCTACAGATCCCTCCCCACACATCCTGTCCCTCCAAGTTTTGTCACCTCCCGTTTTTTGTGCAAAGTCTGACCCCCCCCAAGGATGGAGACTCTCCCACAACCAAAGACATCTCCCACCAAGCGAGGGTTTTTCCCCTATAACCCTTTTTTCCCCCCTAATAACCAAGCTGAAATTTACATTTTGCTCATTTCAGTCACGCCCCAGCAGCGGTGTCTCCTCTCTGCTGTCAGTGACAGGGACACTCCCTCGCAAAGGGACACCCCAATTCCTGCCACCCTCCTTGGGAAGAGAAGCGAGCAAGGGAACCTTGTGTGAGAAATGGGGGTGAGGCAGGGGAAGTGAGGGGTGGGTGAGGAGAGTGGGGGCACTGAGGGGGTGACATGGCTGTGAGGGGGGAGTGATGGCTGAGTGAGGTGGGACATGGCTGTGAGTGACAGTGACGGCTGACTGAGGGGTGACATGGCTGTGAGGGCAGTGATGGCTATGGGGGACATGGCTGTGAGGGGGGAGTGATGGCTGAGGGGTGACAATGGCTGTGAGGGCAGTGATGGCTATGGGGGGACATGGCTGTGAGGGCAGTGATGGCTATGGGGGGACATGGCTGTGAGGGGGGAGTGATGGCTGAGGGGTGACAATGGCTGTGAGGGGAGGTGACAGCTAACTGAAGGGTGACAATGGCTGTGAGGGGCAGTGATGGCTGATTGAGGGGGGACATGGCTGTGAGGGGCAGTGATGGCTGAGGTGGGACATGGCTGTGAGGGGAGGTGACAGCTAACTGAAGGGGGGTCACAGCCATGAGAGGGGACAAGGGTTGACTGAGGGTGATGCAAGGACGGACTGAGGGGGACATGTGGGCGCTGATGGCAGGTGAGGACTGAGGGGACACACTCAGGTGAGGGCTGAGGGGACACACTCAGGTGAGGGGAGGCGATGCTGTGAGGTGAAGCAAGGTGAAGGCTGCCTGAGGGGGATGTGAGCACTGAGGTGAGGGCTGCCTGAGGGAGGCCGTGGCTACGGAGGGAGGCCAGGCAGCACCGAGCGGGCACACACGGCCGGGAGCGCTGCCTGCGCTCCTCACCCACCTCTTTGATCTTCATCCTGCGGGCGCGGGTCTCGGGGTCCTCTCCGGGCCGCCCGCCGCGCACCGGGTGCCGGAGGCTCCGGCGGAACCGCTCGTAGTCGAAACGGAACGGGGCCCGCGTGTCCCGGGCCGGGGGCGCGGCGCTGGCGGGCTGGGCTCGGCTCTCGCCGCCCTGCACCTGCTGCCGGGAGCCGGGCGCGGTGCGGGCCGGCGGGCCGGCCATGCGGGCGGCCGTGCGGAGCTTCTCCCGCAGGCGGCGCGGGGCGGCGGGGCTGGCGTGGCGGGGCTCGGCGGCGGCGGGGGGGCTGCGGGGCAGGTCGGTGTCGCGGGTGGAGGAGGAGGAGGCTGAGGACGAGGAGGCGGAGGATGAAGAGGAGGCGGAGGCGGTGGCTCGGCGGGGTAAGAAGAGGCGCTTGAAGCGGGAGGAATCGGGCAGGAGGAAGAGGGCCCCGAAGCAGAGCGTCAGCAGGCCCGAGAGGAAGAGCAGGAACAGGAACTTCTGCGGCAGCCGCAGCCCCAGCGCCGCCGGCCAGCCCGGCATGCCCGGCAGCTTCCGCAGCACCACCATGGGGCACCGGATCGCGGCCGCCGGGCGGGACCCGCCGCCACGCCGGGGGCTGCCGCTGGCTCCTGCGGCCAAAGGCTCAGGGGGGCCCGCCCTGGGCACCGCCGGCCGCCTTCACCGGGGACCGCACGTGGGTGGCTCCGGGCCGGGCGGAGCGGCGGTTCAGCGTCCCCGCTGCCGGCATGAAGGCGGCGGCGAGCGCATCCCGCCGGGGCCGGGCGGCGAGCGGCGGCGCGGGGCTGGGCTGGGCTGCTCCCGGTGCGAGCTCCCGGCCGGACGGTGCTCCGGGGCTGGCTCAGGCAGCGGTGCCGGGGCGGTGCGAGCCCGTCTCTCTAGGCGGCGGTGGGTTCATGCTGCAGCATTTCTGCGGGGCGGGGGAGATAAGAGCGCGGTCATTCAACACCGCCAGGGATGCGGCCGGCGAGACCAGCCTTTGTCCCCGGCCGGTCCCCCACCCTCCAGCGGCACTAGTTCGGTTCCCTCTGTCCGGATATCAACTCTGCGGTCTGCGAGCAGCTCGCAGCTCTGCACCACCTCCCCTCCAGCGCCGGGATGCCGGGCTCTGCTGGCGGAGCAGCCCGGGGACAAGGGGGAGAGCCCCGGGAAGGACGAGGGGCTGTGGGACACCCCAGGAGGGGCAGGGTGCCCTGGGACAGCGCGGACAGACAGACAGACAGACAGGGACGAGGCTGCTCCGCTCCTCTGCCAGGAGCTGCCTTCGCCCGCGCCGGGCTGGGGACGATGGGGCTGCAAACCAGCCATGCGGAAAGCTCGGCTCGGGCTGAGCTTGTTGAGGCAAGAAAAAAAATAGTAAAAAAAAAAAAAATCTACTGGTTTTGCCTAATAGATCCCGGCAAATTTCTCCCAAATCTCTGCCTCGTAGAGATATCCATACCCACCCCCCACAAATAATTTCCTTGCAGAAGAGACAGAGCTCAACTTTCAGACCCCGCAAGCCAGCAGGAGCCGGCTCGAACCCTCCGTGCGATCCCCGAATCGCCCCTTCTCCTGCGGGCAGGGACAGCGCTGCGCCCCGACCGCCCTCACACCGCTGGGGCCAACGCTCTCCTACCCCCAGCGCGCTGTTTACTCACCCCTCCGACAAATCCAAGCCTCTCTGCCTCCTACAGCGAGCAAAATCTTCTCAGTGCTGCCCGCTCATCCCAAAAGCGACAGCCCCTCTGCTGCCAGCGCTCACGGGTGCTCGTTCAGTCAGGAGAGGGAAGATGCTGCGCTCTCCGGGGAACAGCTCCTCTCCCTGCCCGTGCGAGCATCCAGGAGAGAAGCACCTAACTGCACCGAGCTCCTTGGAAGGCGGTGTTTTTACCCGCCCCCCGTGCCGGGCGCGGGGACCGGCGGGGCAGCGCTGCCCGGTGCCCTCACGGAGCCCCGCCCGCGCCGCCGCTCACTGCGACATCTCCCGGCCCCGCCCCGGCCCCGCCTCCGCCGCGCCCCCTCCCGCCAACGGTCACTCCGCCGCCGCGCCAGCCAATCGGCGCGCACGGCTCTGCCCGCCCTCGCTCGCTATTGGCTGGTTGTCCCCACCTGGGATCGCCCATTGGCTGCTGCCAGCGCCAGGGAAGCCGTTGGCCCCGCCTCCTTGTTTACCACAGTTGCCCGGCTCGAGCTCGGGGAGGGATGGCTCCGCCCCTTTTCTCCAACCGCCGCCTTCCATTGGCTGCGAGGAACGCCCCCTCCGCGCTGCGATTGGCGGAGGGGGTGGGCGCCGCTACTTTAAAAAGGGGCTGCGGGCACGCGCCGGCTCCAGAAGCTGTGAGGGATCGGCGGGTGTGGGGGGAGCTGCTGTCACCGTTTCCGAGCCTCACGCACCGTGAGGGCTCTGAGGGAGCGATTTAGCCACTGATCCCCCACGAGGGGCTCCGTACCCTGCGGCTGCCACAGCCCTGGGGGCACTGCCTCGCTGCCTGGCACGAGGAGAGGAGCAGGAGTTGTAGAGAGGGACTGGAGGGAACCCCTTTTCTGGTTTATACGAGCCCCTGTTCAAAGTGCCGTGAAACACTTCTTAGTTTTAAATCGTTAAATCCTCATCTTAACCTTCAGTGTATCACCAGGTAAATTTGAGTGATTCTGTGAGTTAATACTTCACCAGAGGGGAAGATGGTGAATCAGAGCTTCTGCTCATAAATGTTACAAAAAACACCCTCAAACCTGAACAATTAGCAATGAAAGGGAGAAAAGGGCATCACTCACACCCGGAGGGACCTGAAACCCCTCAGGAACAACGATGGGTGGAAGGGGACAGGATGAGGCTCCCAGGAAAGGGTAAACGCAGCCACCAGAGAACGGCTGTGACTAAACTTGGAAGAGCTAAAAGGGAACATTTTGTAGGCTGGAAAAGCGCTGGAGCTGCGAGGAGAGAAATCATCTGCAGTTTGTGTGTGCCTCCTGCACATTAACCGGCACCGCGGGGGACAAATACCTGAGCCGATGGCTGGGGCTGCCGGCAGCGTTGCCGCGGGGCTCCACACTCCCTGAGAATCACAGACACAACCAATATTGTCATTTGACACCACCAATATCGTCATTTTCCCGTGAAAATTGCTTTAAGGGCTGCAAAGCAGGCAGCTCAACAGGATTGTGGAGCTGCCCTTGACCCCAGGCCGGCCATCCTCCTCCTTCACCTCCCCACAACCGCTGCAGGTTTAGTCCAAATAAACCCCAGAAAAACAACCAAAAACTGTGATGCTTTTAGCTCCAGTGGCTGCCCAGCGGAGCTTGAAAGCGGCCACCCTGCGAGGCGGATTTACATCTTGATGATTTGGGTTTGAAATGGTTCTTTTCCCCGTGATTGCAGGCGGGGCCTGCTGGGCCTGAGGGAGCTGAGGGCACCGCGGCCCGGGCAGGGCGGGCTCGGCTGGGAGCAGGGGAGGCTGAGGGAGCACGGGGAGCCAGCCTGGTACAGGAAAGGCTGAAGGAGCACAAGGAGCACAGGGAGCCAGCCCGGCACAGGAAAGGCTGAAGGGGCACAAGGAGCCAGCCTGGCACAGAAAAGGCTGAAGGAGCACAAGGAGCCAGCCTGGCATAGAGGAGGCTGAGGGAGCACAAGGAGCCAGCCTGGCACAGAAAAGGCTGAAGGAGCACAAGAAGCCAGCCTGGCACAGAGGAGGCTGAAGGAGCACAAGAAGCCAGCCTGGCACAGAAAAGGCTGAAGGAACACAAGGACCCAGCCTGGCACAGCTGCTCTCCCTCCTGCCCTGCACCATGAGGAAGAGGAGGGAGGCTCGGGGCTGCTCCTCCTTGGCAGGTTGGCACCGGTGCTGCCAGGGCACAGCAGATGCTCCTCGGGCTCCTCGCTGCCCCTGGGAGCAGCTCACAAAAAAGGAGCATTGATTCTGCTCAGGACGAGGGGAGAACCCTGCGAGCCAGCTGCCACTTCCATGACTTTGAGCACGGATGGATTTTGGCAGCGCTTTAACCTCGGGCAGCCCACGGGGACCAGCAGCAGGCAGAGCCCAGCGCTCCTCACATCCCTTGTCCCCACACCTAAGCTCAGACCGAACAGAAATAATCCTTCACCTTCCTTAAATCTCCTCTCCCCTGGGGAAACCTCATACGGCAGGCAGGCTGCAGTTTGTCTCATCCTTATTTAAAAAAACCACTCCAAACTAAAGGAACAAAACCCCACCAAGCCAAAGCTCTGCTGTTCCAGTGGTGGTCCCTTGATCTTCTTAGGGAAGGCCCCAGGATGGGAAAGTTTCCTAAGAAGATTTAGGGCATCAAGGAGGATAATAAATAAAAATCAGCAGCAGAGAGCAAACCAGAGGGATGATAAAACAGTTCTGAGCAAAGCAAAGGGCAATGCCTCGCTCCTCATTCCAGGCAGCAGTGGTGGAAAAGTTGGAGGCTTATCTTTTAATTAGGTTAAATTAGGAAATCTTTTTGTTTTGCTTTGTGTTTAGCATAACATTGTCTTGGAGGTAAAAGCTTGGAAATTGAAGGTTTTCCAGATTAGGTTAAATTAAGATATTATGCTTCTTAAAGAAGACAAAGCATTGTCTTCAAGGTAAATGTTTAATTACATTTTGAAAACAATTTTGTCTGTGCAATAATAAGACAGAGCCCAGCTCTGCCTGTGACTGCAGTTCCAAATAAATTGAGAACTTGGTGTTGGAGGAGTTAGGAGGCAGAGTGTAATTACTGGGGAAATGGGGGTCCTGCTGCATTATGATTCTTGATTTTTTAGCAGCTCTGGAAGAAATAATTTAGAGAAAATTACTTTTTTTTTTTTTTTAATGGGCATAAGAAAAATAGAATTTAATATCCACCTTTCTGTGAGGAAGCAAACTACAGAGTGATAGATAACACTCAGGGCAAAGGGGTTTGGCCCAATTATTGCACTCGAGCCTCCAGACTATCTTTTAAAGAGCCTCGATGTTTATTCCTCTCTCGGAGCAGAAAACGCTCCTGGTTCTGGCTGTGGGATGAACCCCAGCTCTCCAGAAAGCCTCTCTGGCTCCTGGAATTGCTCCAGCCAGGGATTTTGGGGCATCAGAGCCCTGAAAGGATGGAGCAGGCAGATGGGAGAGAGGCTCAGGGCAGAGCCAGCACAGCGAGGGGATCGGGAGGGAAAAAGCAGAGAGGGGAAAGGAGAAGGGGAAAAAGGAAGAAGGGGGAAAAGGAGGAAGGGGGAAAAGGAGGAAGGGGAAAAAGGAAATCAACCCCACAACCCAGCCTCGTTCCCCTGCGGTGGGAAGGGACCGTACATCTGAACGCTTCCCTAAACCAGGGCAGCCCCAGCGTGTAAATCAGACACGGAAACTCTGCTGATCGCTACTACAAAGTGCAGGCGGTGACAACAAACCCTGCCGGGGCTGCCAGCCGTGAAAGGGAAGGGATCCCGTCCCTCCCGGGGAACAAGCACGGCGCTGACAGAACCAGGAGCCGTCTGCCGGGGCTGGAGCCTTTGTGACACTCGCGGGCTGTGGCTCAGCTCCAGCACCGGAGCTCGGGATGGATCCTGGCCCTTCCCACCCGGCCCTCCCTCACCTCTGGGGGAGGATGGAGCTTCCAAGGCTGCTCTTCCTCCCCTGCAAGCAGCAAGGCTGGTGGGATTTAATGTGTCAGGCCCACTGCTTTATCTGCTTGGGATAACCCAGACATCTAAACCTGGCTGAGCCACTCTGCAAACACCAGCCCCGAACTCCGAGCAGGGATCATCATCTCCACTGCGGGGAAAACCAGCAAAACAATCCCTGATGGCTGTGATGACTCAGGACAGGAGAGATCCGCGCGGTATCGATTGTTTTAAGGCTTTAGAAACACGAGCGGAGCCCGGGTAATTAAGGGAGCTCGTTATTTATCTGCTCCCTGGACATGGATTGCGGCGCTGCTGCCTCGAGTTACTCAGGGAGAGAGGGGCAGGATTGCTTGGCAGCTTAAACCACGCGCTGAGGGATTGTTTGGGGAGGAATTATTGGAACAAAACACCCGAAAGGCTGAATTGTGACAGTAATCCAGCCATGACAATGTCACCTGTGCAGGGAGAACCCAAAGGAATTCAGCACCGACCTGCACAAGGTGTGGGAAAAGAGAGGGGAAAAGTGGGAGAGGCAAGGGAGGGGGAGGATAAAGGTGAGGAAAGATGTTCTTTGGAGCAGCCTTTCTCCTCCTCCTCCTTCAAATGATCCCCTCAGCACCTCTTGACCACCCTGTGTTGCCAAGGAGGATTTTTGCAGGCTGGAAGTTGCAGAAATAGATAAATGGAAGTGGGGCTTGCCCTGATTTCATTTAGAGAATCTCAGTGAGCTAAACCTGCAATAAAGGGGTTCAAAAGGGGTTCCCAAGCTCCCTGTGTGGCAGTCAGGAGTGAATGGACAGTGCAGAGAAAGCAGCTGCCTCACCTAAAGCTACAGAAATGCAACAGCCACATCCAGACCACAGAAAATGGGAATTTTGGGCCCCCAAAGCTCTGAACTCATCACACACCGATCTGCAGGCCTGGCTGCTTTGCTTCCCATTCCACATTCCTACATACGAGATATTAATTATCTGAATTAACAGCCACACTTAGGGATGCACAGAAGCCTTGCTGAGAATTCCAGCAGTTCTCTGCAGGCAGGACAGAGACATTTGCACAGTGCAAACCCCCTCACCTCAGCCAGACTCGTGCTCTAGCCCAGAAAAGGGGATAAAAACCCCATCCACATCTGAGGGATTGTGCAGGAACGAGCTCTCACAAGAGGAGGAACCTTGCTTAATTATGGTAAAGGTTTACATCGCAGCAATCTTACCTCCTGTGTTCCAGGGAAAATATCAAAGACGCTGAAAAACGGTACAAAAACAGCAACACAACATAAGGTGCATGGAGGAGCGAGCAGGAACATTTCCAGTTTATTGCTTTCCTGTAACTCCAGGTGACTAATGGAGCAGGCTGCAGCTTTTTTTTTCTGTTTTTTTAAATTAAAATCAGCATCATCAGAGCGCCTGTGTTCCATTTTGCCCTGCTTAAATAAGGCGAGGGCCAGAGGAATGCTGTGGATTTGCTCTTGTGAATGTGGAGCAACAGCCTATTTCAGATGGCTTCAGAAATAAGATCCCAGGTGGGAAAGGGCTAAGAATAATTTTTCAGCCAAAGACTTCACCTGTCAGGAAATGCAGCTCAGGCAAAGCAGACCTGAAGATAAATCAGGGAGGAACTTGGTGACAGCAAAACAAACCCAGCTTTTCCCTGGGTGCCCAAACCCCCCTCAGCTGCCTCTGCTGAGCTGCAGCAGCTCCCTGGCAGGCACTGAAATGAGGAGAAGGCTCTCTGCAGCCCAAAATAACTTCTCAGTCACCTTGAGGGTGAAGTTCATCTGTCCCAGCCTGAGAAACGGGTCACTCCCAACCTGGCTGGGATGAATCACTGTCTGCACTATATTTAACAGAGCCTGGGGAGGTCAGCGCTGAATTGTTGTCATTGTCTGGTGTCCCACGTCCTGTGACACAGCCACAGCCTGGAGGTGCCTCAGCAGGGCACTGCCAGGGCTCTGTCCTCCCCTCATGCTGGAGTTTTCTCCTCCAGTATCACCCAGTACCTGCTGTGGTCCTTTACTGGTGCCAGCACAGCTGGGAGAGGGATTCTGATCCTCCAGGTCCGTTCAGAAATACCCTCAGTGACCTTTTGGTTTTTCCTGGGTTGGTAGAAAATGAAACAATTTTATGGTGCTGGTGTGAAACAGGGAAATGTTTTTCCTCCCTGGTGTGTCCCAGCTCAGACTCATCACTCCCCGAGATCCCTGAAATGACAAATCTCCTACAGGCACCCACAGATCCGCTCAGATTTCATCCTCCCTTTTCCTCCTTTAAAATCGCACGCAGGGCAATGTTTAATCCACAGGAAAAAAGCCAAAAATACCTTCCTTGGATCCTCACCCAGCCTGGCAGATCCTCCTCAGGGACCCCAACAGGCTCATCCCTGTCCCCACCCCGTGTTTGGGTGAGCAGTGAGCTCACACCGGTGCCCAGACCCAGGGCAGGGAGGTGTTGGTGCTGCCGGAGCTCACAGTTTGGAATTCTGTCTCCCAGGGGCTGCTCCAGCCGCATACAGATGGAAAAGGCTCTGCCCAGGTGGCCGGGCTGCAGCACAGAGAACGGGAGCTGGGGAAAACAGCAATTACGGGATTATAAAAATACCTGCCAGGTACCAGGAATGCCAGAGAGGAGGGGGACCGGGGAGTCCTGGGGGAGGGAATTAATGTCTCAGGGCTGCGTCCTTCTGTCCTGGCTTTGGGAAGGAAAAAAGAACCCAAAATCTCTTGGTGAGACCTGAGGGGACGCTGGCCCAGCGGTGGAGCAGTGCCAGCACTCCAGCACTGATTTTGTCCCGATTTTAGGGGCTCCTCGAGGGCAGAGAGCCCCGGGGCAGGCTGATCTCCCCGCACAAGGAATGCTGTGCGGGAATGCGGAGGGAGGCTGGAATTGCTCATTTTTAGCCGGCTGCGATGGGAGGGAGGGGCGATGTCATCTCTGCAGATCTGAGGTTGTTGCTTTGTGTCTGCTTCCCCTCCTCAGCCATCCCAGCCGCCAGCGAGCCCGTGGTGGCCCTCGGGGACAGCCCTGGGTCTGTGACACACGGGAGGGCGCGTTTGGGACTCACCTGCAGGAGGGATGGAGCTGCAGCATCAGGAGAGTCCCAAAGCCTGGAGCGGCCCGCAGAGCCCGGGGAAAGCTGCGTGTGCACGGCCCGAGGCAAACCCAGCTCAGCCTTTAAAGCCCGGCTGACTTCCAGAGCTTTTCCCCCTAAACTCGCTCAGGGCTCTTTCCATTTCATCCTCCGGCAGCCCCGCGCTGCCTCCGAGCGCTGGGAGATGAGAGAGGAGGAACTCCAGCCTGCAAACATCCCTTGTGAGAGTGCTGCGGACAGCAGGAGAGCCCAGGGCCCGGTGATCCAGCGGCACCGGGGTCACACGGGAGGGACTCCCGAGGCAGCTGCCACCCCCCTGCCCTTTAAAAGGAGTTTTGCACCTGCTGGATCCAACTTTGTCAGGATGAGAGTGAGAGCAGTGCAGTGCCGGGCCTTTCAGAGAGAGGAAATTATGGTTAAAAAGCACATTTGGGAGCTGTGTGTCCCCTCAAAGAGCCGCGGGGGCTCGGGTGACACTCTGGAGCTGGCACGGGTGGCACTGGGTGACATCCAGAGCCAGGCGTGGACAGCCACAGCAGACACCGAGAACGCTTCCCCGGTCACGGATTCTCCGCACAGGCAGGAGCTCCTCCGCAGATTTTGTGTTGTGTTATCACTCCGGCTCCTCCCGGAGATGGCCCAAATCAGATCAAGCCCGAGCTCATCAGGGCAGGCAGCTTTAAATCAGCATTTAAAGGAGCTTTACCACGCCCCGCTGGCTCGGGGCGGGTCGGGATGCTCAGCCTGGCCGTGTCCCAGCTCCTGGCTCATCCCCAGGCTCTGAGGGCGCTCAATCGCTCGGAAGAGACGGATGCGGTGACATTTCACTGCGGCTGGCAGGGCCGGCCAGTCCCAGGGCAGGGACGCACCTGCAGCCCCCGGTCCCAGCGAGGCCGAACCGAGCGGAACCAGCGGAGGTGGCCTGGGGACACCCCTGGGCTGGGGCGGTGCTCACAAATACTGAAGAAATGTGTATAATTCTACTCATTTTAGTATGTTCCTTCTATATCGTTATTGTTTATTTTTTAAAATCTTTTAATAAAGCGTATAAAATTCTTGGTTATGTTTTTTATGGATCCATATCTACTCATTAATAGGAGTTTACTTTAAAAACTTTTCAAGTTCCGGTTTGTGAGTCCCAAACTCCAAAAATTCTGATATAAAAATAATAACTCATGAATTCGAATCCATGTTACATCTGAAGCATAGATCAACGGAATAAATTTCTTTCCAGAAAATACCTTCAGTATTTTGAGTAAAAATAATAACTAATAAATTCGAATCTGTGTTATATCTGAAGTGTAGATCAACAGAATAAATTTCTTTCCAGAAAATACCTTCAGTATTTGGAGTAAAAATAATAACTAATAAATTCGAACCTATGGGGATAGATTATATAATAATCTATGGGGATAGATTATTATATCTGAAGTGTAGATCAACAGGATAAATTTCTTACCAGAAAATACCTTCAGTATTTTGAGTAAAAATAATAAATAATGAATTCGAATCTATGGGGATAGATTATTATATCTGAAGTGTAGATCAACAGGATAAATTTCTTACCAGAAAATACCTTCAGTATTTTGAGTAAAAATAATAAATAATGAATTTGAATCTATGATATATCTGAAGTCTGGGTCAACAGGATCTACCCTCAGTATTTCGAGCAGCCCCTCGCAGCCCATCCTGCCCAGGCTGGGTGCCCTGGGTGGCACCGGGCTCACCCCGAGGGTGGCTCAGCCGAACCCAAACCCCTCCCCTGCCCGGAGGAACTGAACTGGTTCGCTTCTCTCTCTGCTGTGTCAGGCTGTAATTCGGGGTTCATCCCTGTGCGATGGGTGCCGGGCCAGGGAACGCCCGGACTGGAAGGAGCCGCTCCAGCCGGGGCTGCTCTGCCTCATCCCCGCCGAAAGCAGAACCGGGGAGGCTCCAAGGTCAGGGGCAGCAGCGGGGAGGCACGGCCGGGCTGGGCTCCGAGCCGCTCCCGTCAGGGTGGGGAATGACCCGAGCGTTCCTCCCCTGATTCCCGCACCGCCGGCGCTCCCACTTCTCCCATCGCCTTCCGTGAGTCAGGCCCGAAATACAAACGGGAGACCACAGAGGAGCAGGTGACCCAGATTCTGACAGACCTTCCCCAATTTCATCTTGATATACAGCACCGTGTTTAACCGGCATGAAAAACAAGTCCAGCCTCTCACGTCCCCTAAAAGCAAAGCTGCTCCTGCCTGCCCAGCTCTTTGCACACACAAAATCACATTCTGCCAACACGCTGCACCCTAAAACTCTCATGGATCCATCAAACCTCAAACATAAACGTGAAGGATCAAATCTGGCCCCGTTTAAGGAACAAATCCCCAGCAGAGCAGCACAGACATATCGTGGGTCACAGATCCTCCCCAGAACCTGCAGCGTGGCTTTGGGATTTACTTGGTTCCTCTGAGAAGTGGGAAGGTGAATTTATTTGGTTCCTCTGAGAGGTGGGAAGGTGCAGATTTGGGGAAGCTGTGACTCCAGCTGTGGAGGGTGAACCCTGGCCTGATGTGGCGCTGCTGGGAGGGGGCTGAGCTGAGCTGAGCTGAGCTGGGCTGAGCTGAGCTGAGCTGGGCTGAGCTGAGCTGAGCTGAGCTGGGCTGAGCTGAGCTGAGCTGAGCTGAGCTGGGCTGAGCTGAGCTGAGCTGGCCAGCCCCAGCCCCAGCTCCGTGCCCGGCTCTGCAGCTCAGGGCTCAGAATTTCTGTGTGCTCAGTAAATATTCCTGACTCCAGCTGAACCACAGCTCCAATAAAGCTCTGCCAGAGTCACTTGGATCATCCTCTGGCTCATGCACCAACCACGAAATTACAGGTTCCTGTTCCAGGCTCTTCATTAAAGGTGATTTCAGGGAGTTGTGATTTTCAGGCCTGAGACGGATCTGCAGGTCCAGCAGAATTTTTGCATCATTCCCATCCCTCTTCAGCCACCCACCCTCGGTGCTCTGGCTGTTTTTAACTCACACCTGAAGCCAACTTGATCTGAAAGTGGCTGACAGAGGATGCACCTGGCTCCTGTCCCTGCTGGCCCCTGCTAATCCCATTCCCAAAAACTGCAGCCCCTCCTTTTCCAGGGGCCTGGAGCCCCTCCAGCCTTCCTTTGAACAAACCACATCACCCAAAGGATCCTGACACATTTTCCTGATTTTTAACCTTTTCCTTTGAGCCACAGCCACTTCTCTGCACATCAGCTCTTATTCTGGAAAGGTTCAGTGATCAGAAATATTTCAGGAGTGTTTTAGGGCTGCCTCATTCCCCTGTAATTTGCAGGCTCTCTGCAGGCAGAGCTCCATGAATCACAGCCATGCAGGACACGGTGACCTGGGAATGTTCTGCAGGGCAATGGGAACCAAAGGGCACAAAAAGCAAATAAATCCCTGCAGCTCCTGCCCACGGTGAGGCCTGGCAGGGCTCAGGATCCTGTTCCACACTCAGGACACCGATCCAGGCCCTGCCCAGGGGACGCTGCAAACACGGCTGGCTGTCATCATTTCACTCACAATAATACATGAGCTTAGAGGGAGCCTCTCAGCTGCAGCTTTTTATATCCAAACTCTTTCTGGCTGAGCAATCTCAACCTGCTATTGATCCGGATGACGCATTTGATTCCTAGAATTGAGATTGGAATTTAAAAAAATAAAAAAATAAAAAAAACCTTTCTATTTCTTCCAGCGAGTTTGTTTCTCACGTTTGACAGCTCGGGGCTGCATCACTCGGGATTTTGCCATGATTAAAGTGGAGAATTTTTTACAGGGTGGGAAGCTGTAGCTGCTTCAGCCCAAAAGTCACCGATGATGGAAGGAAAATACCTGGGTGTTCTGTCACCCATCGCCTTTGGAATGTCCAGCAGCTGCTGGAGTTGTTTTCTGGGGGATCATGGAATGGTTTGGGTGGAAATTATCTTAAAAATCATCTCGTTTACATCCCTGCCATGGCAGGGACACCTTCCCTGTCACAGAGTGGGACATGGGCTCTGCCAGGGATCCAGGGCAGCCGCAGCTGCCTCACCTCCCTCACAGAAAAGGATTTCTCCCTAATATTTCTAATATTTCATCTAATCCCACTTTCCTTGAGCTTTAACCCATTCCCCCTTAGCCCTGTCAAATAGGAAATTGGAAAGAATAAAATAGAAATAACCCCATGGCCAGCTGGGAATCAAACAAAAACGTTCCTGATGCTGCAGGCTCAGTGATCTCCACTTGCTGCTTTCCCCCAGTCCAAGAGAATTTCCAGCAGCTGAACTGGACAGAAATTCTCCAGTTTCACACTGAATAATCACTGACTCCGAGGAGAAAATCTCTGATTCAGGAGCAAGCCTGGAGCCCCTCCTCTCAGGGCAGCAGACTGAGCTGGCACTTGCTCACTTTGGATCTTTCTGTATTGCACTGATGGAGAAGGTGCTGCGTGTTCACTTGTTTATTTGCAAAAAAAAAGGTTAAAAAAAAAATCCATTAAAATCCTGCACCTCTGGGACTGCCTTTGAAAGGAGTGTGATATGACTCCAGCAGGGAAGTGATCAGCCTGCAATAATTTAGATGTTCCTGTTGCTATGGATACTTTCTTTAAGTGAAGCATACCATTATAATTTAAATTTCCAGTAACTAAAAAAAAAAAGGGAAAAAAAAAAAGACAGCAGATTAAAAGTAATAAAAAAATGCCAGAGACGCAAGTGTTTTATTCCTTGCTGTCAGTTTTACTGTGCTGTGACAGCGCTGGGGAAGGGATCAAATTGGCACGGCGGGGCAGATTTGGGACTTTTACACTTTTTATTCCATTAATTACACCTGGGGTTTGTGGCTGGGATTGAGGCAGTGGACTGGTGGGGTGTCACACTGGGATGTCCCACTGGGAGCTGGGGTGTGATACTGGGAGTGGAGAGGTCACACTGGGATGTGACACTGGGAGCAGGGATGTGACACTGGGATTGGGGATGTCACACTGGGAGTGGAGATGTCACACTGGGATATCCCACTGGGAGCTGGGATGTCCCACTGGGGTGTCCCACTGGGATGTCCCACTGGGAGTGGAGATGTCACACTGGGATTGGGGATGTCCCACTGGGATGTCCCACTGGGAGTGGAGATGTCACACTGGGATTGGGGATGTCACACTGGGAGCTGGGATGTCACACTGGGATGTGACACTGGGAGCTGGGATGTCACTGGGAGCTGGGATGTCACACTGGGATGTCCCACTGGGAGTGGAGATGCCACACTGGGATTGGGGATGTCACACTGGGATGTCCCACTGGGATGTCCCATTGGGAGCTGGGATGTCCCACTGGGAGCTGGGATGTCATGCTGGGATGTCACACTGGGATGTCACACTGGGAGCTGGGATGTCCCACTGGGAGCTGTGGTCATACTGGGAGCTGGGATGTCACAGTGGGAGCTGGGATGTCACACCGGGATGTGACACTGGGATGTGACACTGGGATTGGGGATGTGCAGGGCCTCTGCTGCCTGCTCGGTGAGAAGAGCAGGATTTGCCCACCCAAGCGTTCCCCAAACCCTTTTTTGTCCCAGACTTTTGCCATCACTTTCTGTTTCAGTCACTCTGGGCACACGGGGAGGTGCCCGGGGGATTTTCCTGCCTCTCCCTTCCAAGCAGACACTGCAGACTCCACATCTTTCACTTTCTGCCTCCACGGGATTTTTTTTCCCACCTTTCCAGCCCTCACCATCAGCAATTCCCTCCTGCAGCCTCCACACCGGGCTCCCCCGGCGCTCCCTGCCAGCCGCAGTTTCTGTCTCAGCTGCTCCAATCCCACGGATGGCAACACCACTCCCGGCAAAGGTTTTGCTCAAAAACCTTGGCTGATGCCGCTTGGAGGGAATTTTTTGCCTCGTGGTTCCATCTCACCGCTGGGTCCCGCTGGAGAACCCCGGGGGCAGAGCTGTCCCCTCCCTGTCCGGGGGTGTCACTCGGGGTCTGGGACCCCTCCAGGAGCTGCTCCAGAGCCGGGAGGGAGAAGGAATCATCAGGGCTGGGACCAAGTGTGTGTGTCCCAGCCAGAGGCCGGGGGCAGTTAATTAACCAGCGTTTGTCATTAATTAATTTCCTTTACCTGCTCCTTCCCAATCCTCCTGCTCGTTCTCCTGGCCCGGCTCTGTGGCCCCATCTCGGAGGGTTCCTCTCCCTGCAGCTCGGAATGACCTGACATCCCACATCCCTCCTTTTGTAAGATTTGGAGCTTTTTGAAGCTCCTTTTGGAGCTTCTCCCGGGCCCCAGAGCCAGCTGGAGGCGGCTGCTGTCCACAGGAAGGAGAAACAACATCAGGGAGCCCCCAGCCCTGCCCCGGGCAGCACCGAGAGGCGCCGAGCAAAGGAAGGAACGCGACATCAAACCCCCTGTGCCATCAGCAGAACCCTCTGCCCGCTGATAAATCGCTCTGATAAAGGGCTCCGGGTTATTCCAGCTGCTCCTGGAGCTGCTCCTGCGGTTCCAGGGATGGGGAAATCCTCTGGATCCTCCTGAGCCCGGCCTGGCTGCAGGGCCTGGGCATCACTGACCCCGAGGGACCCCGGAGCTGCTGGGTGGATTTTCAGGGAATTACAGGATCTGGAATGTCCTGAGTGGAGCCACCAGGAGCGTCCAGCCCAGCTCTGGCCCTGCACAGACACCCCAGTGACCCCCCTGTCCCTGTCCTGTCCCTGTCCCCGGGAGCTGCCCAGGGACCATTCCCTGGGGGATCAGGGATGATCACCACGATTTCCTCTGAAGAGGGCAGAAAAAAGTGAAAACACTTTGATCAATTTATGCATTTTTGGCACTGAAGTGACCACTCTGTCAGGGGCTGTGCCAGGGCAGGGTGACAGGGCAGAGTGTCCCAGCACAGCCCCACAGCCACCCCTCTGTGGGGCCACCAAAGCCACCCCACGGCCCCCCTGGAGAAATGTGGGGCTGGGCACCCCCAGCCCACTTCTCATGGCCCAGCAGTGAATTCCTCCCGCCCTCCCTCACAGGAAAAGGGGATGGATGCTGCAAATTCCTGAACTGGCAGCCACAAAAAGGTCACATCCGAGCTGAGGGATCAATTTGTTCCCCAGCAGGGCCATCAGTTATGCATGAGGGGACAGATCAGCAGCAGGGACAGCTCAGCCTGGAACAGCTGAAAAATGAACTCGGGTGGGTTTGGTTTGGTCACCAGTGCTGGGGGGAGGCGGCTCTGCAGGGACCCTGCTCTGCCTGGGGGAATGGGTGGCACAGGGAGGTGGCACAGGGAGGGGGCAGAGGTGGCACAGGCTGGTGGCACAGAGGTGGCATAGGGAGGGGGCACAGAGGTGGCACAGGGAGGTGGCACCAATGGGTGACACAGGTTGGTGGCACAGGTGGGTGGCACAGGGAGGTGGCAGAGGCGGGTGGCACAGGGAGGGAGCACAGGAGGGTGGCACAGAGGTGGCACAAGGAGGGGGCACAAGGAGGGGGCACAGGGAGGGGGCACAGGGAGGGGGCACAGGGAGGGGGCACAGGGAGGGGGCACAGGGAGGGGGCACAGGGAGGGGGCACAGGGAGGAGCACCCAGAACCAAGCTGGCCTCTCTTTATCCACCAGGCAACAGCACCAAATTCAGCTGCCCCCAGAGGAAAGCAGAGTTTGTGACTCAGAAACTCTGCAAACAAAGAGATTTGGGGTTTGCTGTCACTGTCAGTGCAGACGAGCCTGAAGCACCGAGCTCCTTCTTCCCCCTTCCATCAGAGCCTCACCTGGAGGCCAAAGCAGGGACAGGACAGGGACAGGGGCAGGGGCAGGGACAGGGACAGAGACAGGGGCAGGGACAGGGGCAGGGACAGGGGCAGGGACAGGGACAGGTCCTGCAGCCCCCGTGCACCCCCAGGAGCAGAGCCCAGCTCAGTGCCCCACTGCAGCTCTCTGCAATCCCCTCCCCAGGACATTCCTGACCCTGCACTCACCGGGGACAGGCAGAACCCAGAGACACAAAAGGTGCCCCACATGAAAGGAACCACAAGGAAAATAAAAATCACCTGCACAGAGGAGGCTCCAAAACAACAATGGCAGAGTTTTTATTCCCCTCAGTACAGAATATTCTTTACAGCATCGGGTTCTCCTAAAAAAGAAAAAAAACAAACCCAGAACACTCTGGATACACAGATAGTGGTGTGAAATTCAGGATCTGCTGCTGGGGCCTCCAGGAAAGGAGAGGGGACAAAAGTAAAGGGGATTTCACAGAGAAATCCTCTGGGCCTTGCTGATTCCTCCCCTCCCAGGGGCAGGGAGGATCAGGGATGATCACCACGATCACCACCAGCCCTGCCAGGTGTGAACCTGCTTTAAACTCCCCTGCAGGACGCACAGAGCACAGGTTTGATCGGGGCTGGGATGAGTCAGCTCCACGAGTCCTCAGCACCTTCTCACGCTCACACTTGGGGGGGAAAAAATATCTCAGCTCTAACTCAGAGTCACTCAGCTGCTTCCTAATGAATTCCTACAGCTGACAGGAGGGTTCCTTCCCTTCTGCCAGCAGTTTGAGGGGAGTTCTAAAGAGCTACCTGGGGGATGAATTAGTGCTTCAAACCCGAGTTACAAATCTATAAAACAGATTAGTACATTTACATAAGGCCACAAACACTGCGAGGTGTCAGTGCGACTATTTAGGATCATTAAACTTAATCTTTTAATTAGCATAAGCTTTCTACCTGCCCGACTTTCAGTTCCAGGGGTAGATGGAGCTTCCTGAGCCCCCTGGGAGCTGGCAGGGAAAAAGGCTGGGAGCACCTCAGGTCCAAACCCATCCAGCCAGCATCAACCACACGGTTTTGAGGCAGGGAAAACTCCTGGACAGGAAAACCCTCTGGGCCAGGCTGGGATCAGAGATCTGTGATGCTGCTGGTCCTCCCAAGCTGCCCTTTCCAGCAGAGTTCAGCAGAACAAACCTTTCCAGCAGAATTCAGCAGAACAAACCCTTTCCAGCAGAATTCAGCAGAACAAACCTTTCCTCCCTGCTGGTTTTGCTTTTAAAGCCGACGGAGCTTTGGGATCTCGAGGTGGAGCTTTGGGATCTCGAGGTGGAGCTTTGGGATCTCGAGGTGAGGGGTGAGCCAGAGCTGCAGCATTGCCAGGCTGGGCTCATTTTTGGGTCAATAGCTTCTGAGGAGAACTTCCAGGCACTGCTTACCTTGACAAATCCGGACCATTCGCTTTCAGTTCGAGTTTTTAAAGTGCAAAACTTGGCGGAGTCTTTGGGTTGAAAAGCTCGATTAAAATGTCAATTCCCAGAGGGCAGGGCAGGGCCCTGGGGTGAGTGACAGCTGTGACAGTGCCACAGACACGGACACAAAGCCCCAGCCCAGCTCCCTGTGTGCTCTCACACTGCCACAGCTGCTGCACAGCCCCTCCTGGCCGGGCAGTGATGTGTTGTTCCCCAGGGGGGGATTAGGAGCACTCAGAGCTGTGTTTGCATCCTGGGCTGGGGGATGCTCCCAGAGGGGCTCTGGGGGTGCCCAGGCCTGCAGGAGGGACAGGCACTGCTGCAGCTCCGTGGGGTGCAGCTGCTCTCCACACCTCCCAGGAGAATTGTAAACTGTGAAGAAATACATCCCAGAGATGTGGTTTGGATAAAAAGCAAGGTACAAAAAAATCCGCGTTAGGTTTGTGAAGCTTTGGTCTGAGCTGGGCTGGGGCATCCCGTGAGCTGCTGCAGAGCCCCTGGAAGGTTCAGGATGATCCAGGGCTCGGTGTGGTTCTCCCCTGGTTCCCTGTGCCCTCAGAACATGAACAGCTCGTCCTTCTCTGCTGCACCAGGGTCGATTTTGTTCCAGTCCACGGGGGACAGCGTCTCTGCAGCCTGCATGTCCTGAGCTGTCAGCCCCGTGTCCAGCACATGAGGGTTTGTTCTGGACTGGGCCAGCCTGGGGGGCACAGAAACACAGAGTGAGGCACAAAAAACAGAATAAAAACACACAGAGAATGCCAGAACACTCAGGGGACACAGAACATGGTGCTGAGATGTCACCACTTCTGCTGGGACATCAGGACTTGGCTGTAACAACTCTGATTTAGCCACGCAATAAATGACTTTGCTTTCACAACCACCCATGGCCAGAGTCTTCAATGAAGACACTTTGGGCCTGATATTTCTGAGTCTCAGGGAATTTTTAGCCTGTTAACAGTTGCTGGCTCTTTCCCAAGAGAAAACTTCTCAACAAAGTTTCCTTCTCAAAACAATCTTGTAAAAACAACAATTCTTTCTCAAAATAATCTCGTCCAGGTGGGGTTTTGCTGTTTCTCCAGTTTTACCAATGGGATTAGAGAGGTGTCGTTCCTATTCACGTTAATTAATCCTGTTAATTCTGTATTGTAATACCTTATAAATTAGGAGGAAGAATTGGACAATAAAACCTTAATTTCTTTGCCTTCTGAACCTTGGAGTTCTTTGTTTATCTTTCATGTCCAACAGCAACAAAGACACCCCAAAAACCTGACACAAGGTGCCCACCATGAGTGGCAAAAAGGATTTTTGCTGATGGCCAAATGACCCCAGAGAAGTGAATTTAACTCCTGCAGCACCCCCAGCAGGATGGAAACCCTCAGGAAGGGGGAAAAGCCATCAGGGGAGCTGGCACACAGCACTCCCAGCACTCCCAGCCTGCTGCTCCTCCTCCCAAGGTTTTCCCTGCTGGCATCCCGGGAATGTGCAGGCTGGACATCCCACAGATCCCCGGAGCAGTGACTCAGCTCTGCCTGAGGGTTCAACAGCCCCGGGAGCAGCTGGAACAGCTCATCCCAGATGTTTCACAAACCCCAAGGAGCCCCAGGTTGTTGTTGTGTGATTTAAACACCGCTGTGAAAATACCGGGGCTGGAAGTCAGCTCAGACCTTGGGGTTTCATCCAGGGCAGGCACAACGACAAAAAAACCTGAGATTAATCCCCAGTTTTGACTAAAGAACTGTGCAGTGATGATGTGGCAGGAAGGGCTTTGGGAGCAATGCAGGATGAGCAGCCCAAACTCTGAGTCACCCGGGGAGCTGGGACAGCTCAGCCCGGAGCAATGCAGGGCCCAGCCCCAGCAATGCAGGACCCAGCCCAGCCATGCAGGGCCCAGCCCCAGCAATGCAGGACCCGGCCCCAGCACTGCAGGACCCGGCCCAGCAATGCAGGACCCGGCCCAGCCATGCAGGACCCGGCCCCAGCCATGCAGGGCCCGGCCCAGCACTGCAGGACCCAGCCCAGCCATGCAGGACCCAACCCAGCCATGCAGGGCCCGGCCCAGCACTGCAGGACCCGGCCCAGCCATGCAGGGCCCGGCCCAGCACTGCAGGACCCGGCCCCAGCAATGCAGGACCCGGCCCCAGCAATGCAGGACCCAACCCAGCAATGCAGGACCCAGCCCAGCCATTCAGGACCCGGCCCAGCACTGCAGGACCCGGCCCAGCCATGCAGGACCCGGCCCAGCCATGCAGGACCCGGCCCAGCCATGCAGGACCCGGCCCAGCCATGCAGGGCCCGGCCCAGCACTGCAGGACCCAGCCCAGCCATGCAGGACCCGGCCCAGCACTGCAGGACCCGGCCCAACAATGCAGGACCCAGCCCAGCCATGCAGGACCCGGCCCAGCCATGCAGGACCTGGCCCAGCACTGCAGGACCCGGCCCAGCCATGCAGGACCTGGCCCAGCCATGCAGGACCCAGCCCAGCCATGCAGGACCCGGCCCCAGCAATGCAGGACCCAGCCCAGCAATGCAGGACCCGGCCCCAGCCCAGCCCCATCTGCAGCAGGGCCGGGAGAACAGAGCAGGACATAAATCAGCAATCCAGGCTGCCAGGCAGGGAAGCTGTAAATCCTCCCTGAGAGCCCAGGGGCTGAGCAGGAACTGCTGCAAACCCTTCCCCTGCCTCACCCCAGCCCCAGCGGGAGGAAGAGGAGGAGGAAGAGGAGGATGGGACCCACATAAACCACCCCAACCCTGCCAGCACAGGCAGGAAAACCCACCCGGAGGGAAACGGGCTCGTTTGGCTTTGCTGGATGGCTCAGCAAGGCAGGGAAATTTAATTTAACTTTAATGTAAAAAAAAGAGAATAAACCCCAGGAGCTGATGGCCACACAGCCTGAATTTGTGGGCTGAGGAAGAGCAAAGCCCCCAGTGCCAGGAACTGGGACCAGCAGCTGGAAAACCTCGGGTGGTGGGAGCAGGCACAGGGACTGCTGAGGGAATTAAATTCCCTCTCTCACACAGCCTCTCTCCATCCTTAAAAGGTTGTCAAAATATTTGGCTTATCAGGCAGCCTCGAAGCCAATCTTTCAATTACCAACCGAGGCAGTGGTGGGGCAGTGCCCCGGTCAGATCACAGCCCCGATGAGATGAAGGAGAGTTATTAAAATCCAGCCAAGCCTCTGGGGCTGCCCCCCTCCTGAAGGGAGAGATGAGAATTACCTTGAGAACGCCTCGTCGAGACCATCATCCATTTCCTTTGTTAGGAGATAAAAAGAGAGACAAGTAGTTGCTAAGAGAACTGCACAAAAGTGTATTTAGAGATCTGGCTCTGCACTCAGACATAAAAAATATCCGTGTATGTTTGCCTGTGAGTGCCTCCATCACCTCCCCTGATCTGCCTCCATCCCCTCCCCGGCAATCTGCCTCCTCTGCCTCTGCCTGGGGAAAGGTGAGCAGGGAAAGGTGAGCAGAGAAAGGTGAGCTCCGGGGCTCGGCCCTGCTGCTCCATCCCCGGGCAGGCTGATCCTGCCCTGGGCGTGCCAGGAGTGCAGCACGGGGAGGGACCCATCCCTCACCTCCCAAATGGGCACTGACCCATCCCACACCTCCCAAATCTGCATTAACCCATCCCAACTCTGCATGAATCCATCCCTCATCTCCCAATTCCAAATTAAGCCATGCCAAATCTGCATTAACCAATCCCAACCCCAAATTAACCCATCCCTCACCTCCCAAACAGGCACTGACCCATCCCTCAGCTCCAAACTCTGCATTCACCCTTTCCTCACCTCCCAGCTCTGCATTAACCCTTCCCAGTTCTGCATGAACCTATCCCTCATATCCCAGCTGGGCATTGACTCATCCCTCATCTCCCAATTCCAAATTAACCCACCCCAGCTCTGCATTAACCCCTCAAAACTCTGCATTAACCCATCCCAACTCTGAATTAACCCATCCCTCACTGTCCCAACTCTGCATTAACCACTCAAAACTCTGCATGAACCCATCCCTCACCTCCCAGCTTTGCATTAATCCATCCTAACTCTGCATGAACCCATCCCTCCCTGCCCAGCCCTGTGTGTCCTGCACAGAGGAGGGACCTGCACAGAGCTCCAGGAACCCTCTGGAGCTTTTCTGGACCAGGCTCAGAGGGAGCAGCTCTGCCCTGGCACACAGGGACAGGGGCAGCAGCTCTGGGAGCCCTGATCCCTGCCCTGCTGCCAGGATTTCCCAGGAAAGCACTGGGGCTGTTTGGGGAAGGTTTTCCCTGTTCTGTGAGGGCTCTGCTGCAGCCAGGCCGGGCTGTTCCCAAAATCCTGTGATGCTCTTACAGACTTAATGCAATTAATGAGCAAAGTATGAGCCCTCAGTAAGCAGGGAGGGATTGGAGATTGCTGATAAACCTCCAGGATTTGATTCCGCCTCGGAGCTGATCTCCAGCTTTAACCTGGAGAGCCTCAGGCTCCAGGAAGGGGCTCCAGGCAAAGGCATTTATCTACAATTCCCCAAAATCCAGCAGGCAGGGGGGGATGAGACCCCAGGGCAGGTGGGGCTCCAAGGCTCAGCCCCAGCCTGGCTGGTGGGCACAGAACCTTGGAATAACCTGAAATCCCAAACCATTCCCACCCCTGCCAGGGCAGGGACAGCCCCAGAGCTCAGCCTGGCCCTGGGCACTGCCAGGGAGCCTGGGGCAGCCACAGCCTCCCAGGGGGGAATTCCTGCCCAAAATCCCAGCTGAGCCCAGCCTGGAAGGGATGATGGAGCCCTGGACACTTCCAGGGAGCCTGGGACACCCACAGTGTCCCCTCCTCACCCTCCCAGGGGAGAATTCCTGCCCAAATCCCAGCTGAGCCCAGCCTGGAAGGGATTGATGGAGCCCTGGGCACTGCCAGGGAGCCTGGGGCAGCCACAGCCTCCCAGGGGAGAATTCCTGCCCAAATCCCAGCTGAGCCCAGCCTGGAGGGGATGATGGAGCCCTGGGCCAGGAGAGGCTCCCTGCTGGATGCACACCCAGGGCTGCAGCATCACCTCTCCACCAGAGATCCAGGGAACAATGAAGCCACAGGGCTGAGGATGTTTCCAAGCTCCCACGGACACCAACAGGAGCAGGGGAAAACAAGACTGACAATGAACATAAACACAGCCTGGCTTTAGTGAGCAGGGAACAAAAGCCAAGGTAATGATTTGTGCCCCTGAACAGTCGGGTGGTCTCTCAATTAAGTGACAAACCCTGAGAAATGCTGCTCCACAAGGAGGAACACTCATCCCCTGGCAGGGGAGGGTCACAGGGCTTGGCCACCCTGGTCACTCATCCCTCAAAGGGCAGCAGGCATGGAAAAACCCACCCCAGGCACTGAAAAACCCACCCCAGGCACTGAAAAACCCACCCCAGGCACTGAAAAACCCACCCCAGGCACTCAACACCCACCCCAGGCACTCAACACCCACCCCAGGCACTGAAAAACCCACCCCAGGCACTGAAAAAACCCACCCCAGGCACTGAAAAACCCACCCCAGGCACTGAAAAACCCACCCCAGGCACTGAAAACCCACCCCAGGCACTCAAACACCCCACCCCAGGCACTGAAAAAACCCACCCCAGGCACTCAACACCCACCCCAGGCACTGAAAAACCCACCCCAGGCACTGAACACTCACCTCAGGCACTCAACACCCACCCCAGGTACTCAACACCCACCCCAGGCACTGAACCTCCATCACTCCCACCTCTGGGCACCTCCCTGAGCAGCTCAGCCCCCCCAGAGCTCCCAGCTGAGCCAGGAACTCCCTGGGGTGGGAGCTGAGCACTCCTGGCTGTCCCTTACCCACACCACGTTGTTGTTGACCGAGGGGCTGGGCCCGAAGCTGCTCCTGTCCAGCTCTGGGGACGCCGTGCTGCTGCCCAGGGGGGACCTGGCAGGGTCCTCCAAATCCAGCAGGTTCCCCATGGCTGCTGCTGCGGGCAGGGCAGGGAGGGAGTTAGGGGAGAGGAGGCACAGCCAAACCCTTCTGCAGGAATCCCTTCCCTGCAGGGGTGGGATCGAGGGGCTGCAGCCACCCCAGGGGCTGTGGCTGATCCAGCACTCCAGGCCAGGCACCTGAGGGGTTCCAAATCCCCCCCACAGCCTTTGGGTGCCCACCCACCTTCAGGGTGAGCCCCAGGCCACCCCCAGCTCAGCCCACAGCAAAGCTGCACCCCTATTTTATAGGGCTGAGGGGAAGTTCAGACCTTGTATTTTATAGGGCTGAGGGCAAATCCTGCCTGGGGGAAGTTCAGACCTCGGGAAGCCTCAAACCCTCCTGGGGTGGGTGCAGGAGATCCCAGCTCTGGAGCATCCCCCAGGGAGATGCTGGAGCTCATCCCAACGTCCCTCAGGGACAATCCACCCCTCAGACTTGTCCCCATGCACTGTTCAGGGACAATCCCCATCCCTCAGGGACAATCTCATCCCTCAGGGACAATCCCCCATCCCTTAGGCTGTCCCCATGCCCTGTCCAAGGACAATTCCCCATCCCTCAGGGTGTCCCTGCCCTGTTCAGGGACAATCCATCCCTCAGACTGTCCCCATACCCTGATCAGGGACAACCCCACTCCTCAGGGACAATCCCCCACCCCTCAGACTTGTCCCCATGCTGTGTTCAGGGACAATCCCCATCCCTCCAGGCTGTCCCCATGTTCAGGGACAATTCCTCATCCCTCAGACTGTCCCCATACCCTGATCAGGGACAATCCCCCATCCCTCAGGCTGTCCCCACCCCTGCCCAAGGACAATCCCCCATCCCTCAGGGACAATCCCCATCCCTCAGGCTGTCCCCTGCCCTTCAGGGACAATGCCCCACCCCTCAGAGACAATTCCCCATCCCTCAGGGTGTCCCTGCCCTGTTCAGGGACAATCCATCCCTCAGACTGTCCCCATACCCTGATCAGGGACAATCCCCAACCCTCAGGGACAATCCATCCCTCAGACTGTCCCCACCCCCTGTCCAAGGACAATCCCCCCCAGGCTGTCCCCATGCCCTGTTCAGGGACAATCTCCATCCCTCAGGGACAATCCCCCACCCCTCAGACTTGTCCCCATGTCCTGTTCAGGGACAATTCCCCATCCGTCAGGGACAATTCCCCATCCCTCAGGGACAATCCCCACCCTCAGACTTGTCCCATGTCCTGTTCAGGGACAATTCCCCATCCCTCAGGGACATTCCCCATCCCTCAGGCTGTCCCCACCCCCTGTCCAAGGACAGTTCCCCCCCCAGGCTGTCCTGCCCCGGTGCCTCACGTGTGCCAGGATGTGCAGGAGTCTCTGAGCTCGTCCCTTCAGCTTCCAGAATGTTCCTTTCCCTCTTCTCCTTCTCTGCAAAAGGGGAGATCCCATCACTGGGGACAGCCCGGCCAGGCCGCCTGTGGGAGCTTTTACCACCCCGTGGGAGATGGGAACAAAAATCCCAACGGGCAGGAAGGGAGCACGGCCAAAACATGGCTGGATTCACAGGGCTGTCAGAGAGACCTGGAAATTTGGGGGGCAGGGGGGAAAGGCACCCAGGGCAGCCCCTGAGGCTGAGGGGCAGTCAGGGACACTCACTCACCTTCCTTTGCTGCCTGCCAGAACTCGAAGGCCAGCTTGAAGGCCTGAGCCACGGTGAGGGTGACAGCCTGAGCCTGCAGGGGGACAGAGGGGGTGTGAGCAGGGCTGGGGACACTGAGAAATCACTGAGAAATCACTGAGAAATCACTGAGAAATCACTGAGAAATCACTGAGAAATCACTGAGAAATCACTGAAATCACTGAAAAATCACTGAGATCACTGAGATCAATCACTGAAATCACTGAAAAATCACTGAAATCAATGAAAAATCACTGAAATCACTGAAAATCACTGAAGTCACTGAAAATCACTGAAATCACTGAGATCAGTAACTGAAATCACTGAAAAAATCACTGAAATCACTGAGATCACTGAAAAATCATTGAGATCACTGAAATCACTGAAATCAATCACTGAGATCAATCACTGAGATCAATCACTGAAATATCTGAAATTAATCTCTGGAATCACTGAAATTAATCTCCAGAATCCCTGAAATCAATCCCTGAAATCAACCCCTGGAATCCCTGCCTGGCAGAGCAGTGTTAGCCTGGAGCTGAGCAGCCCTGAGCACCCAACCCTGATGGGGCCAAGGCTGCCTCTGTGTGGGACAGCCCAGCAGGCAGGGAGGGGACAGGGGCTGTCCCAGGGTGTCCCAGGATGTCCCAGGGCTGTCCCAGGGCTGTCCCAGGGCTGTCCCAGGGCTGTCCCAGGGTGTCACAGCCATGGAGCTGGCACAAGGGGACACAGCAGCTGCTCCTGGGTGGGCTCTCCCTGCTCCCCAAAGCTCAGCCCCATCCCTGCAGCTCCCTGGAGAGCCACCAGAGCCACCAGAGCCACCAGCATCCCTGGGGCACAGCCCTGAGGGCTCAGCAGGGACACCCCAGGGTGCCCCAGGGTGGCTCTGTGTGTGCCAGCAGCAGGGACAGCTCAGGGTGCCCCAGGGTCCCCCTGTGTGTGCCAGCAGCAGGGACACCTTAGGGACACCCCAGGGTGGCTCTGTGTATGCCAGCAGCAGGGACACCCCAGGGTGCCCCAAGGGTGGCACTGTGTGTGCCAGCAGCAGGGACACCCCAGGGTGGCACTGCAGGTGACCCAGCAGCAGGGACACCCCAGGGTGGCTCTGTGGGTGCCAGCAGCAGGGACACCTCCCTGCCCCAAGGGTGGCACTGCAGGTGACCCAGCAGTGACACTGGCAGAGCTCAGCTCCAGCTCCAACTCCCACACCACATTTGTGTCCCCAGGCTGAGAACAGAACAAACCCAGAGCTGGGGCTGGGTCCTGCACCCCTGGATGCTGACAGGGACGTG
>JAJEOU010000289.1:100238-193276 GCA_021534815.1 Acrocephalus arundinaceus | reverse complement strand
TGAGCTTAGGGATCAGAAAGACATGGCTGTGGAATGTTCGAGGAGCCGCATGGCTGGCATGTTCGAGGAGAGCTGCTCAGGAATATTCAGAGGCAGAGGAGACTGGGAACGCTCTTCATGCGAGAGAGTCCCGGCGCCTGGAAGTGCTTCTCGTGTGGGAGGCGTGGCCTTGGTTAGTGCGAGCGTGCCGATAGGCACTGAGATCCAGGCGTGAGGCCAGCCACTGTCAGGAATTGGGAGGACTGGAGGGTGAGCCCAGGAAACAGCCCAAAAAAATGTGCTGCCTGGGCTCGGAACTGGCAGCCGACCCCGCTGCCCTGCCCACTACTGAAACCCCCCAAATGCGAGGAGACAGGAGACGCCCGCACAAGAGGGTCTCGACAATCGCTCTCAAACCCTGGTCCCTGCCCTTGGGAGTGCACCCAGACTCCCAGGGCAGTCAGAGCCGCCTCACACAGCCTGGGCTTTCTGGGTGTGAGCCCACGGCACACTCCAGCCTGCCCTGGGGTTGCCTCCAGCCCGCGCGCCGTGGTGCCAGTGCTGCTCCACCCGCTCGTTGCCGCCAGCCTCGTGCGCCAGGCTCTACGTGCGCCCAGCCTGCCCACGGGTCGTGCCCGCGAGAGCGCGCACATGCTCCTGATTAATGATAGTGCCGCACTGGCATACCTTGCAATCTCGCAACAGAGTTACCAACACCCGAAGCCTTTTACGCGATGCTGGCAGCTCGCAAATGTTCTCGACCTCTTCCTCGCTAGCTGCTATCATGCTCCAACAAACAATGTCAGCCGTCCCCTGTCTGTTTTCGTAGCTGGCCGAACGTACCAAGCTCGGAAGAACCCCTGGGAAAGCTAACTCATCACCGATCCGGTGGCCCGTCTCACGTGTCTGGCACGCTTGGGCTGGGCAACCAATTCTTGTAGTAGATCTCCCTGGAGTTCTGCACACTTCTTCGCCAACATCGGCCGGCTGGCAGGCGGTCCGATCCAGGACGAAGGAAAATCTCGCTGGAAGCCACTGGGAAGCATGGCTTCTAGGAGTCCCAAAATCCCCTGGAGTCTGCGAAGGAACTTGATTTACCCCTTGGGCGCGCGGAGTCTCTCCCAGATGATCCCCCAAAACCCTAGGAGCGTGGCCTACAGCATGCCTGAACCCCTGCGGAGCTGCACAGTCCCCCACTACCCCTGGCGGGGGAGGCGGTCTTTTGTCGATCCCCTTTTGAACCCCCGGAAGCTAGAATGGAGCTCTGCTGAGCATCCGCGCGCAAAGACCCCCTAGGGAAGACTCCCAAATCCTGAACGCCCGTGGGAGCATGCAAATTCCCGAATACCACCATGTGGCTCGCCAAATTCTAGTGATACCGGCTGGAATCTGCCAGCCTCCATGAGAAACTTTTTTTGCAACCTAGTGAACTCCTGCCTAGAAGAGAGCGACAAGGCGGCGCAAGCAAAGGGACACTGGGGGACTACCCAAGAGCCCGCGGACAACACTGCTGACAACTCCACATGGACACCGATCCTCTTGACAGCGGGCTGCAGAGCAGCTCCTCTCGGCCCTTGGAGGCTGCTTCCAGACCTAGCGTCGATGGCCCAGGTACGTTCCCCGTTGCTGCAGCGCTACGTCACCCCTCGCAGCATGGGCCGCTCCTCGCGTGCTCGAGCCGAGTTCTAGCGGGAGCGCTAGGCTACTCCCGGTGCACAACACCGGGTTTCGGCTCTTCGGAACTGGAACAAGGGGACTTTTTCCTGGTGGGCCTCGCCCGCCCCCCGGTCGGCACTGCGGGCTCAGGGGATGGGAGCGCAGCCTCCGGCGACGCCTCAAGCCAACTGCCGGGAGCTTCCCGTGCAGGCGCTCATCCTCTCCCAGCGCAGAGCTGATGCCGAGGGCTGGAAGGGAGGCGCATGACGGCTGCGGCTTTGCAAAAGAACGGCCAGAACCACCTCGAGACTCAGCCGTGAACAAGACTCTCTCAACTGGCGTAATGTTAACCAGGGCCTCGTTAAACGCAGCGTTTAAATGGAATCGATCACGGAGCCACTCCTAGTGCGATGAAGGCACCAGTGAGGCAGCAAATGATTTAACCAACAACGCCAACGCCCGGGGAGCAAGACCAAACACCGCGCTTTTCTCGTATGGCAACCCAAGAGCCTCCAACACTAGGCGTTCCCCCCAGAACCAGCCCCTTTCGAGTATCCTCTCCTCTCCGACCTTTCCTCGTTGGCCGCAGGGTCCGTCTGAGGGGCCGGGCGAAAGCAGAGCCACCAACCGAGGGAGGCCGGGGTCGAAGGACAAAATTGTGGGGGGCCCAGGGCCGGGGCTATTTCAAAGGCAATAAACAACAAGGTTTTGTTTGGTTTCAACAGCCGATTTGTGGGGAAAAATGGAGGATCACAGGATCCATACCGACTTATGAGTATTGAAAGAGCGCCAACTAGGTTAACCTCATAACTAACGTTGAAGTCCACGTACTAAGTTCAATACACTAGACATCACTAGTAATGAGTGAGTAGTAATCACGCTGCTCTCAAGGACTGGTCTAAAAACGGATGAAGGCATCAGTTAGCATGAGTTAACTCGCGGAATATGACAATAACTTAATATATTATTAGTAGATAGAGAATAGTAAGTAAGCGTTATCAGATGCCAACCTGAGAGCATGGCGCGGAAGTAACTCATAAAGGTAACTCACACGAGAATAATCAATTACCTACACTGCACCTAGTAGGTGGTACAAGTATCGAGATGCCACCTTTAAGCGGCACTCTCGAATGATGAAAGTTTACATAAAATGATAATTAATAAATAGCTTCAGTCAAGAGTAACATTACTCATGATGCAGCTTGCGACGAGCATCTCCGATTTGCAATATCTCAACTTTATAATGCAACATAGAGTCGTAGGTAAGCATTATCAGAGGTAGCCATGGCACCTCTGAGCAGCTCTTCTATATATGACCAATAGATATTAATAACAGATAAATATCGAATATTAGGAGTCAATAATGAATAAATAAATTAATTCATAGAATCTTTAATAATCAAGGCACCTGCCAGGACCTTATCACGATGTGGCACTTGCGTGAAGAGCATCTCTCGCGAGCCCAAAAAACAACCCCAGAAAGGCTTTCACCCTTTAGGAGCCACTGGTTTAACTGGGAGCCCCCGGTGCCACCCAGCGCCCTGACCCTCTCGTTAACCACCGTGCCGTCCGTGCCACTGCCGTGCGGACAGGAGGGGAGTGACTCAGTCTCCAGGCGGACTCTTGCCCCGCACCGTAAGCCCGGACAGCCAGCTGCCGTTACCCGTCGCACTGTGACTGAGAGTCCAGCCCCAGATGCACCCCCCGAGCCTGGGGGATCTGTGAGGGCTCGCCCCGACCCACCCGTCGGGCTCTCATGTGAAGACTACTCCCCCGGGACCCCACGCGGGCGTCTGTGACTGCGCTCTCCCCGCAAGCCCACCGCGGGTCTGTGCCTCACCTCTCCACGCGGGTTAGTTGAGCTTCCGCCTACCGGACCCACTTGCGCGGGTTCTGTGAGCTTCCCTCGGCATCGCCACCGCAGGGTCTGAGTGTATTGCTTCCCCCGGACACCTCCACGCGTGACGAGTCTGCTGTCCGCTCCCATATCGGGACCGACAGCGGTCTGTGGGAGCGCTTGCACACCTCGGATCCAACCGCCGACCGCTCTGCCGTCGAAGCGATCCCTCGAGACGCCATCGCGGGGCTGAGCATTTACACCTCCTCCCAGGATCTGTGAGCTCCCCCGGTTATGGCCCACCGCGGCATCTGTGACCCTAACCCTTTGCCGGGACCCCATCGCCCGGAGGTCTGTAGAGCTCCCCCCGGACCACGACGGGTCTGTGCAGCGCTCCCCTCCGAACCCAACGCGGGTCGTCGAGCTTCACCCCAACTCGGAACCAACACCGCGGGATCTATGCCCATCCCCGCGAAAAACGCACCGGGAAATCGCTGCAAAGGGAGACTCGGAGATGAGGCGTCCGCATGAGACCATCGAGATCCCCACGACGAAGAGAACGACTGACGAGGGCAAGGCCCGGGAGCTGGCGAAAAGACCACAGCGCAGCGAGGCCGAAGACCCACAAGGAGACTACCCTAGCGAGGGAACATCTGAGCGGAAGCAAGGGACAGCACCGCGATCCAAGCGCCGGAAGAGTAGACCACCGAACACGGGAACAGAGCGAGCGACACGACAAAGACCACCACGGAGTGCCCACCAAGCCGAACGAGCGGAGGAAAGACGACAGCCCAGCAAAGCGCAATCCCTCGAGTTGTCCATTGGCACCGGAGCACAGCCTGCGCCGCTCCCCAGCCTATTCCTCCCCGGAGCGCGAGGGCGACGCGGCCACAGTTGCCCCGCAGGCACTCGTCGCGAGTCCCCTCGGCGGTTGCCCAGTTTGGTGTCGATGCGGGATTGCCAGCTGGGCGTGTCCTTTCAGGCCGAGTTTGCCCAGCTGTGTGGGTTCTATTTAAAAGCTCCAGAACCCAGGGACTGGCTATTGGCATCCTGCCCGCTGCGCGAAAATCGCCAGACTGAAAACGAATTTTTTTTAACACCATACTCGTGCATCTTTCCGTGTTTATTTGTAGACAAGGCGTGCAGTGCTGTCTCGCGTTCCTAGCGGACGGCGCACCGACCTCAAATCCGGCGGAGTGTTGCGCTCGGAGAGGAACCTGAGTCCGCGTTACGGCCCTGCGGGTAACGTGCTTACGGAGCAGCTTCTTCGAGCACCCGGAGACAGCGAACACGCACCTCCCGCCACACACCTTCTGTGTGTTTCAATGGAGAGGAGCCTCGGTAACCCCACAAAAATCCCTGAACGCGTGCGTGTGTGGTAAGGAGGGGTAGCCTGACACCCGCGGCCCGAGGACACCGCAGCCCCCGAGGCTGTCACACAGCCCCCCGCTGCGCGCCAGGTCCAGTCCCCAGAACTGTCCACCACAGCCCCAGAACGTCACACAGCCCCCAGGACTTGTCACACAGCCCCCAGAACTGTCACACAGCCCCCAGGACTGTCACACAGCCCCCAGAACTCGTCACACAGCCCCAGGACTGTCACACAGCGCCCCAGAACTGTCACAAGCCCCAGGATTGTCACACAGTCCCCCCGCTGCCCCAGGCCAGCTCTCATGGTTCACGACAGCCCCAGGACTGTCACAGCAGCCCCCCAGGTTGTCACACAGCCCCCAGGACTGTTCACACAGCCCCCAGGAAACTGTCACAAGCCCCCAGAACGTGTCTCCGGGCCATCCCCGCCGCTGTCTGTCCCTAATCCCAGGTGTCACCACTCGGGGTCAGTCCCAGCGGACTCAGTGACAAGTTCGCATGGTCCTCGGGGGGTGCGGGGGGCCTGGCAGGGCCCGGTGGCGCTCCCCCGGGACTCCTCGCCGCAATCAGCAGCGACACGTCACCAGGGCTCGGCCCTTGTCCCTGCGACCCGGGACAAGGTCTGGCCCATTGCGCAGCCCGGTGGAGTATGTAATGGTGCGTGTAGGCGACCCACAATCCCAAACCTCTCGTTTTTAATGGGAGGGAGCCTCGGTAACCCCACAAGACAATCCCAAAGCCCTCTCGTCTTAATGGAGAGGAGCCTCCAGTACACCACAAAAATCCCAAAACTCGGGGCTGCAGCGAATCCTGTGCCTGCCGGGCCAGCACCCGGAACCGTGATTTCCATTTTTATTTCCATTCTTAAATTATTTTATTATTTGTATAGTTAATTTATTTATATTTATTTATATTTCTATTCTATATATTTATTTTCTATTTTATATTATATTTTATATTTATATTTATATTATTATTATATAATTATAATAAATATAAATATAATCACAATACATTTTATAATAATATTATATTATAAATGTAGTATTATATTATATATTTATTATATTTATAAATATATATCTTATTAATGTTATATATATAAATGTATATATATATAATGTATATATATATTAATATATAATATATAAATAAATTATATATATAATGTAATATAAATATTTTAAGTTTCTATTTTCTTATTTTAATTTTATATTTTATATTATTTATAATAAATGACTATATATCATAATATAACAAAATTTATAATATAATATATTTATTTTAATTTATTATTATAATATAATATAATAAATATATAATATAATAATAATATAAATATAATTAATATATAAAATATGGTAATATATCATATTAATCAAATTTATGATTATATAAATTTTTATCATTTATTTTTATATTATTTATAAATAATTTAAATATATATTTAATTATACAATACATTTATTAAATAATTATATATAAATATAATATAACCATAATTAAATCATAGATAAATATATTATTAATATAAGAATAAAATAAAGAACATATACATGAAAATAAGAGAATGGTTTATTATAATAATATAACAAGTTAAGAGAGTGAAGAGTAGATTAGGTGAGAGAGCGGCCACCACTGGCACCCCGGACCCCGCCGCCCCGCGACACAGGGGGATACAGGGACACGAGGACCGGGGGGATACAGGGACAGGGGGACACGGGGACAGGGGGGACACGGGGATAATAAGGACAGGTGGACATAGGGACGTGGGGACAGCGGGACAGAGGGGGCCAGGGCGATACAGGGACACGGGGGGTACAGGGACAGGTGGACATAGGGACACGGGGACAGGGGGACAGCGGGACAGAGGGGGCCAGGGAGTACAGGGCCAGGGGGCCAGGGGGATACCAGGGACATGGGGGGACACGGGGACACACGGGGACACAGGGACAGGGGGACATAGGGGGATACAGGACACGGGGACCGGGGGGTACCGGGGGGTACAGGGACATGGGACACGGGGACACAGGGGATACAGGGACAGGGGGACACGGGGACACGGGGACAGGGGCACCCCAACCCCGCCAGCCCCGCTGCCGCCCGGGGAAAGCGGCGCAAAGCGAGGGGCGCGTATTGGGGTGGAGCAAAACGTGCTGCAAAAAGTGGGGCTAAAAGTGAAAAAAGCTGCGAGAGAGCCCGAAAGGAAAGCGAAAAGCGAGCGCGGGGGGCCGGGAGGAAGCGCAGAGAGCGGCCGGGGGAACGCGGAGGGGAAAGGAGGCGCAGAGAGGGCAGGAGCAGCGCGGGGGCCCGGGCGGGAAGAGCCGGGCGGGAGCGGGGCGGGATGCGGGACGGGGCCGGGCAGGGCTGCGGGAGGGCAGGGAGGGGGCTCGGCTCTCACTCTTGTGCCGCCCGCCGGCCCAGGACGGTTTGTGCACGCTGGGGCTCCTCAGCAGGGCCCGGCCCGCGGACTTGAGCGCGTCCATCCCGGCCCGGCCCGGCCCGGCTCGGCACGGCCCCGCCGCAAACTTTCCTGCGGCGCCAGCGCTGACCGCGTCCGGGGGCGGGGCATGCAAATGAGCTGTGACGTCAGCGTGACACGCCCTGTGCCACGCCCACCCCCCCGCCCCGGGGGCTCCAAAGCTCCGCGGGGTCCCAAAAACTCTGCGGGGTCCCAAAAAGTTACACGGGGATCCAAAAACTGTGTGGGGTCCCAAAAAGTTCCACGGGGATCCAAAAACTGTGCGGGGTCCCAAAAAGTTACACGGGGATCCAAAAACTGTGCGGGGTCCCAAAAAGTTCCGCGGGAATCCAAAAACTGTGCGAGGTTCCCAAAAACTGTGCGGGGTTCCCAAAAAGTTCCACGGGGATCCAAAAACTTTGCGGGGTTCCAAAAAGTTCCACGGGGTCCCAAAAAGTTCCACGGGGTCCCAAAAACTATGCGGGGTCCCAAAAAATGTGCGGGGTTCCAAAAAGTTCCGCGGGGTCCCAAAAACTGTGCGGGGTCCCAAAAGCTCCATGGGGGCCCTAAAGCTTCTCGGGGTCCCAAAAGCTCCACGGTGTCCCAAAAAGTTCCACGGGGTCCCAAAACTGTGCAGAGTTCCCAAAAACTGTGCGGGGATCCAAAAACTGCGGGATCCCAAAAAGCTCCACGGGGTCCCAAAAACTGTGCGGGGTCCCAAAAAGTTCCACGGGGTCCCAAAAAGTTCCACGGGGTCCCAAAATCTGTGCGGGGTCCCCAAAGCTCCACAGGGACCCTAAAGCTGTGCAGGGACCCTAAAGCTTCTCAAGGACCCCAAAGTTCCTCGGGGACCCTAAAAGTCCTTGGGGACCCCAAAAGCTGTTCAGGGTCCCTAAAGCTCCATGTGGACCCTAAAAGCTGTGCAGGGTCCCCAAAAGCTCCTCGGGGACCCTAAAGCTCCATAGGGACCCCAAAAACTGTGCGGGGTTCCAAGAAGTTCCACGGGGATCCAAAAACTGTGGGGGGCCCCTAAAGCTCCACAGGGACCCTAAAGCTTCTCAAGGACCCCAAAGTTCCTCGGGGACCCTAAAGCTGTTCAGCTTTGCACCCACCATGAAATAAAAGCAGATTTTTGGGGAAACTTCTGCAGGATTTGTGCTGCCGGTGCCTTTTCCCAGCCCATGGGGGCTCTGCCTGAATTTATTTTGAGCGATCTTTACCACGAGCTCACAGCCCCGGTGGCAGCAGGGTGGGGGCTCGTTTGCTGCCTGCTTTAATTAATTAAATTAATGAATTAATGAAGGCAGCAAAGCCAGGCTCCCCCCAGTGCCCGGGCTTTGCTCTCTCCTCCTGCTCACAGCATTTCTGTGCAAAAAAAAATCGCATTAAAAGTGCATTTATGGCAAATGGGCACTCTGGGGTGGTTAAAGGGAATTCTGAGGGAATTCTGGCGTGGTTCCCTCCCAATAAATCCGAATAAATCGGCCGAGAGGGCTCCGTGCATTCCTGGCTGATAAAAACCCCAGCGCTGACATTTCCCTGCCTCTGACATTTCACTGAGGAGAAAACAACGCCCCCGACTCCGAGCGCCCCCAGTGAATTTGCTGGCCCCGATTAAACCGGAGCTCGGTCAGGGATGTCCCCGTGCCCCGGATCCCAAAATTCCCCCGGATCCCGAAATTCCCGGCGCCCTGAGGGTCCAGAGAGCACCAGGAATCACCTCAGCTCCCCCAGCCCCGCAGTAAATCTCATTTATAGGCGTGCTCAGGACTCCAATTAGCGCAGTCATTAACAATTTGTTAATGAGTCAATGAACACGCCCGGGATCTATGGAGGAAGGGATTGTAAATGTGATGGCGTCAGACACGGCACAAATAAAGGTCGGAGAGTGCGGGGGCAGGAGGGACCGGCCCGGCATCGCCCGGATGGCCGGGAATGCTCCGGGATGGCCGGGAATGCTGCTGGGGTATCCAGGATTGCTCCAGGATATCCAGGAATGCTCTGGGGTATCCAGGATTGTTTTGGGATGGCCTGGAATGCTGCTGGGGTATCCAGGAAGGCTCCTGGGATATCCAGGATTGCTCTGGGATATCCAGGAAGGCTCCTGGGATAGCCTGGAATGCTCTGAGATATCCAAGAATGCTGCTGGAATATTCAGGACTGCTGCTGGGATGGCCTGGAATGCTCTGGGATATCCAGGATTGCTCTAGGATAACCAGGATTGTTTTGGAATGGCCTGGAATGCTGCTGGGGTATCCAGGAAGGCTCCTGGGATATCCAGGATTGCTCTGGGATATCCAGGATTGCCCTGGGATAACCAGGATTTCTCTGAGATATCCAGGAGTGCTGCTGGGATATGCAGGAATACTCCTGGGGTATCCAGGATTGCTCTAGGATAACCAGGATTGTTTTGGGATGGCCAGGAATGCTCCTGGAATATCCAGGAATGCTCTGGGATAACCAGGATTGCTCTGAGATATCCAGGAATGCTGCTGGGATATCCAAGAATGCTCTGGGATATCCAGGATTGTTTTGGGATGGCCTAGAATGCTGCTGGAATATCCAGGAATGCTCTGGGATATCCAGGATAGCTCTGAGATATCCAGGAATGCTCTGGGATAGCCGGGAATGCTCCAGGATATCCAGGAATGCTCCTGGAATGGCCAGGATTGCTCTGGGGTATCCAGGATTGTTTTGGGATGGCCTGGAATGCTGCTGGGATACCCAGGCCTGCTCTGGGGTATCCAGGATTGCTCTGAGATATCCAGGATTGCTCCAGGATATCCAGGGATGCTCTGAGATATCCAGGATTGCTCCTGGAATGGCCTGGAATGCTGCTGGGGTATCCAGGATTCCTCCGGGATAACCAGGATTGCCCTGGGATAACCAGGATTGCTCTGAGATATCCAGGAATGCTCTGGGATATCCAGGATTGTTTTGGGATGGCCTGGAGTGCTCCTGAGATATCCAGGATTGCTCTGGGATATCCAGGAATGCTCTGGGATATCCAGGGATGCTCTGGGGTATCCAGGATTGCTCTGAGATATCCAGGATTGCTCCTGGGATATCCAGGAATGCTGCTGGGATATCCAGGATTGCTCTGGGATATCCAGGATTGGTGCTGGGACATCCAGGAATGCTCCTGGTGTATCCAGGATTGCTGCAGGATATCCAGGAACGCTCTGGGATATCCAGGATTGTTTTGGGATGGCCTGGAGTGCTCCTGAGATATCCAGGAATGCTCCTGGGATATCCAGGAATGCTCTGGGACATCCAGGAATGCTCTGGGGTATCAGGATTCCTCCAGGATATCCAGGGCTGCTCCCCCCCAGCACCACCTGTGCCCCTTTGGCCGCTCAGACCCCTCAGAGGGGAGCTCAGATCTCCCAATCCCCGGCAATCCCAGCCTGGCTCAAACTCGGGAGCAGAAGATTTAAAATCTCTTACCAAATTCCCTAATTAATTAATTAATTAGCCCCGGCCCCGCAGGCTTCGGGGTGCCGTGAGAAAAATCTTTTTTAATTCTTTTTTTTGAGATCTGCACTCCGAGCCCTGTCAAACCAACATTCCAGGAATTCTCTCTTCCCCTAGAAAGGAATGCAAACAATTCAATATTTCGATGAGAGATCTAAATATTGTAGATATTTAGAGAAACTCTGAGAAACTCTGTTACAAAAATGTGAATATCAGAAGGCTTGGAAGAACTTTTGAAAAACGGGGCGAGATTTTCCTGCGTTTGGGATGTGATTTCTGTCTCTCCAAGCTGATTTTCTGTCTCTCCAAGCTGATTTTTTGTCTCTCCAAGCTGATTTTCTGTCTCTCCAAGCTCATTTTTTGTCTCTCCAAGCTGATTTTCTGTCTCTCCAAGCTCATTTTTTGTCTCTCCAAATTGTTATTTTGTCTCTCCAACTAATTTTTTTGTCTCTCCAAGCTGATTTTCCATCCTTCCAAACTGATTTTTTGTCTCTCCAAGCTGATTTTTTTGTCTTCCAAGCTGATTTTCCGTCCTTCCAAACTGATTTTTTGTCTCTCCAAACTGACTTTTTGTCTCTCCAAACTGATATTTTGTCTCTCCAACTAATTTTTTTGTCTCTCCAAACTGATATTTTGTCTCTCCAAGCTGATTTTTTGTCTCTCCAAATTGATATTTTGTCTCTCCAACCTGATTTTTTGTCTTTCCAAACTGATTTTTTGTCTCTCCAAGCTGATTTTCTATCTCTCCAAACTGTTATTTTGTCTCTCCAAATTGTTATTTTGTCTCTCCAACTAATTTTTTTGTCTCTCCAAATTGTTATTTTGTCTCTCCAACTAATTTTTTTGTCTCTCCAAATTGTTATTTTGTCTCTCCAACTAATTTTTTTGTCTCTCCAAGCTGATTTTCCATCTCTCCAAGCTGATTTTCCATCTCTCCAAGCTGATTTTCCATCTCTCCAAGCTGATTTTCCATCTCTCCAAGCTGATTTTCCATCTCTCCAAGCTGATTTTCCATCCTGCAGGCCCCTTTTTCCCCAGCTGTCCCAGCCCTGCAGCATCACCGGGGCAGATTTTGCTGCCGGGGTCTCTCCACACCCAGAACATCCAAGCCAAGGTTCAGACAGGAACAAAAGCAACAAAAATCTGGTGTAAAACAACAGCTGGGCCGAGCTCGGCTGGGGCAGATTTGGGAGCTAATAATAACAACCAGAAACATCTCCGTGCTCGTGGTTAATTCCTGTAATCTCCTTACCCAGCTCGGCTTCTCTGGGCTCTTCTGGTGCCCGGGGCATCCCTGCCCCTCCAGGGGGGAATTCCAGCCGGGAATTCTGTGCCAGCGCCGCCTTCCCGGAGCTGGGGCACGGGGAGAGGTGAAATAAATATTTAAAAATATTTTTAAAATAATAAAAATATTAAAATAATATAAATATATTATACTTATTATATTATATTGTATTATATTATATTACATTACATTATATTATAAATGTATTATATTATAATATGTATATATTATATTATATTATAAATATATTGTATTATAATATGTATTTATTATGTTATATTATGTTACATTATATTATATTATATTATATTATAAATGTATTGTATTATATTATAATATATATTTATTATATTATATTATAAATAATATAAAATATAAATGATAAAATGTAATATAAAATATAAAATTTTATTATATTATATTATATTACATTATATTGTATTATATTACATTATATTATATATGTATTGTATTATATTATATATTTATTATATTATATTATAAATAATATAAAATATAAAATAAAAATATATTATATTATAAATGTATTGTATTATATTATGATATATATTTATTATATTATAAATAATATAAAATATAAAAAATAAAATAGAAAATAGAAAATTAAAATATATTATATTACATTATATATATAATTATATATTATATATTATATATTAATATATATATACATTATATATATATACATTATATATTATAAATATATATAAAATATATATTTATAATATAATAAATATATAATACAATACATTTATAATATAATATATTATAAATGTATTGTATTATATTATATATTTATTATATTATATTATAAATAATATAAAATATAAATAATAAAATATAATATAAAATAGAAAATAAAATATATAGAAATAAAATATAAATAAATATAAATAAAATATAATATAAAATAATAAAAATAATTTAAGAATGGGAAATAAAAAATAGGAAATCACGGTTCCGTGCTGGCCCGGGCAGGCACAGGGATCGCTGCAGCCCCGAAGTTTTGGGATTTTTGTGGGGTTACTGAGGCTCCTCTCCATTAAAACGAGAGGTTTGGGATTTTTGTGGGGTTACCGAGGCTCCCCTCCATTAAAACGAGAGGTTTGGGATTTTTGTGGGGTTACCGAGGCTCCCCTCCATTAAAACGAGAGGTTTGGGATTTTTGTGGGGTTACCGAGGCTCCTCTCCATTGAAACAAGAGTTTTGGGATTTTTGTGGTTGGAAATACAAAGAGCACGAGTTCAAAAATCCACGCGGCGAGCAGAGAATATGACCTTAAAAAAAAAATAAAATTAATCTTTGTATCCAGGGGAGGAGCTGCCTCTGGGGTTTGGAGCTTTTAATAGAAAAACTGGAACCGAACTGGAGCCAAACTGGAACCGAACTGGAACCAAACTGGAACCGAACTGGAGCTGTGGGGCTGGGCCCTCCCCGTGCCCGGAGGGAAGGGCAGGCACTGCCCGTGCCAAAAATCACCAAATCCTTTCTGCAGCTCTTGGTCATTGCTGCTTCTTCTTCTCTTCTCTTCTCTTCTCTTCTCTTCTCTTCTCTTCTCTTCTCTTCTCTTCTCTTCTCTTCTCTTCTCTTCTCTTCTCTTCTCTTTTTATTTCCTTTTATTCTTTTCTTTCTTTTTTTTGCTTGGTTAACGCTGTCCTGGCAGGGGTGTACAGGTATTCAACACTGTCCTGGCAGGGGTGTAAATGCTCAGCACGGTCCTGGCAGGGGTGTAGAGAAGTTCAGCCCCTCCTGGCAGGGGTGTAGAGGTGGTTAACATTTTCCTGGCAGGGATGTAGATGTTCACACTGTCCTGGCAGGGATTTAGAGGTGTTCAGCCCCTCCTGGCAGGGGTGTAGAGGAGGTTAACGCTGTCCTGGCAGGGGTGTAGAGATCCTCAGCAGTGTCCCGGCAGAGGTTTAGCGATGCTCAGCACGGTCCTGGCAGGGCTGTAGAGAATTCAGCCCCTCCTGGCAGGGCTGGCAGCCGAGCCGGCCGTGCAGGGCAGGGCCAGGCTGGGTTCAGCTCCCCAGGGAGGCTCGGGCACGGAGCCGGGGCTGCCCCGGGCGCTCCCGGAGCCGCGGGCAGGGCCGGGCCGGGCAGGGCCGGGCCGGGCCGGGCCAGGCTGGGTTCAGCTCCCCAGGGAGGCTCGGGCACGGAGCTGGGGCTGCCCCGGGCGCTCCCGGGGCCGCGGGCCGGGCCGGGCCGGGCCGGGTTCAGCTCCCCAGGGAGGCTGGGGCACGGAGCCGGGGCTGCCCCGGGCGCTGCTGGAGCCGCGGGCCGGGCCGGGCCGGGCCGAGCCGGGCCGGACGGCCCCGCACTCTCCCCTCACTCTCCCCGCGGGAGATCCGGGGCAGCTCCGGAGCACAGAGAGGGACGGGGCAGGGCAGGCACAGAAATCCCTTCCAGTGAAGGGGTTGAGGGGTCACCTCTCACCTGGCACAGGGGACTGCGAGGGGCAGGGGGCACTCAGCTCCCGGGCTTTTATTGTTGGAATTTTCCGCTGCTCTCCAATCATTTCAATTTCTGCATTCATTAAAGCGACATTAGCAATTCCCGGCGTTCCTGCTCTCCCGGCCAGGAGCTCCATTTATTCCAAACGCCCCGAGGCGGCTGCTGAGCCCCTCTGTGGTCCCAGGGCACCCCCAGGAAAATCCCCATTCCCAAAACCCCATCCCGGATTTCCCTCCTGGATCGGCTCCTCCTGCAGCCCCTCCAGGCACAAAGTTGGAACCAGGGGACACCAAATTTGTCCCAGCCCAGGGACACACGGCCCCGGGATGTTTTCCCATTGTCTGCTCCAGAAAAGAACGGGAATTGTTGTTGGGAACATGAAAAGCACCGAGGTGACATTGGCGCTTCCATGGAAACCCGCGGTTGTTTCTGGGAGCAGTTCCAGAATAATTAATAAAAAACCTCCCCTGCACGTGGGCCCTGCTCCGAGGGCTGGCACGTGGAGAAACCAAAGAACCAGGAAAATAAAATTGAACTTGTCTGTGCTTTTCTGACCTTTTTTTGGGCTGTTCTGGTCACCCCAATTCCCCAATCTCATCCCCGGGCCTGGATCCTTTCCTGGAGCCCAACCCCAGCAGCCACAGGCAAGGCCGGACTCTGAAGGGTTTTGTTTTAAATTTGTGGGGTCAGTTTTAATTTGTTTTAATTTGTGGGCTCAGTTTTAATTTGTGGAGTCAATTTTAATTTGTTTTAATTTGTGGGGTCAGTTTTAATTTGTTTTAATTTGTGGAGTCAATTTTAATTTGTTTTAATTTGTGGGGTTAAACATCCGCTCCTCTGACACCTCCAGGCCTGGGCAAAGCTGGGGTCAGCCCTTCCCACCAGGCTGATCCTCCATGTTGGGCCTTGTCTGAACAGGAAAACCCAAACACAGCCAGGGTCAGAGCCCGGCCGGGAGGGGCAGGGAGGGCTGGGAGAGCCCGAGGAGCCTTCATCATCATCAGGGTATCCTCATCGTCATTGGTGTGCCTTCATCATCATTGGTGGGCTCTCCTCATCATCAGGGTGTCCTCATCATCATCGGGGAGCCTTCATCATCATTGGGGTATTCTCATCGTCATTGGGGTGTCTTCATCACCATCGGGGTACCTTCATCATGGAGGTGCCTTCATCATCATCAGGGAGCCTTCATCATCATGGGGGTGCCTTCATCATCGGTGGGCTCTCATCATCATCATCGTGGTGCCTTCATCATCATCACAGTGCCTTCATCATCATCAGGGTGTCTTCATCATCATCAGGGTGCCTTCATCATTGGTGAGCTCTCATCATCATCGTGGTACCTTCATCATCATTGGGGTGTCCTCATCATCATCGTGGTGCCTTCATCATTGGGGTGCCTTCATCATCATCAGGGTACCTTCATCATCATGGGAGTGCCTTCATCACCATCGGGGTACCTTCATCATCGAGGTGTCTTCATCACCATCGGGGTGTCTTCATCATTGGGGTGCCTTCATCATCATCAGGGTACCTTCATCATCATCGGGGAGCCTTCATCATTGGTGGGCTCTCATCATCATCGAGGTACCTTCATCATCATTGGTGTGCCTTCATCATCAGTGGGCTCTCATCATCATCAGGGTACCTTCATCATCATCGGGGTGCCTTCATCATCCAGGTGCTTTCATCACCATTGGGGTGTCTTCATCATCACCAGGGTGTCTTTATCATCATAGGGGAGCCTTCATCATCATCAGGGTGTCCTCATCATCATCCAGGTGCCTTCATCATCAGTGTGCTGGGATGGACAGGGATGGGAAGAGAAATTCCCCTTTTTCTCCTTTTCTCCCCTTTTTTCTCCTTTTCTCCCCTTTTTTCTGCCCCCCCAGCGGGGTCAGGGCAGGGCAGGGCAGCAGGATCAGGAATTCCCAGGAAAATCAATGATGTTGTTTTGGGAACTGTGGGGACATCGATGCTGGATCAGCCCAAGGAAACGCTCCCGTCTGATCGGACGCCGGGACAGAAATTGTCAGATTTTCATTTCAAATTGCAATAATTTCAGTGTCCTTTTGTTGTTAGTGAGTTTGGCTGCTGTGCCAAAAAGGCCAAGAACAAATCCAAGGATTTCTGAGCTCGCTGGGATAATTTCCTCTTCCTTCACACAACAACAAGGCTATGGAGTTTCATTCAGAATTCATTTTTTTAGGAAAAAATTGAATTTTTCAGCCTGTGGGGCTGGGCAAGGCTCAGGGTTTGGTCTCTGGGCCCTCTCGTGGCTGCTGGGGACAGACACGAGGGATTTTTTCATTTCCTTCTCCACACATTTGGTGTTGTTGGAAGGAGATTTTTGGGTTTGGAGCACAGAAAATCCATCTGTCCTCGAAAAGAAAATGTTTGGAGCAGCTCCTGGGCACGGGAATGGGTTGGAAATGGTCCAGGTGTGTCACACTGGTGGGGGTTTCAGAATGAAAATTTAAAAAAATTAAAATAAAAATGATAAAGATATGATAAAGAAGATAAAGATAACAAAGTAAAGAAAATAGAGATAATAAGGATAAGAGAGATTACATACAAAATAAAGAAAATATAGATAAGGGTAAGAAAGATAACAAAATAAAGGAAAAAAGAAAACAAAGAAAAAAACAAAGAAAAAAACAAAGAAAAAAAGAAAAAAACAAAGAAAAAACAAAGAAAAAACAAAGAAAAAACAAAGAAAAAACAAAGAAAAAACAAAGAAAAAACAAAGAAAAAACAAAGAAAAAACAAAGAAAAAACAAAGAAAAAACAAAGAAAAAACAAAGAAAAAACAAAAAAAAACAAAGAAAAAACAAAGAAAAAACAAAGAAAAAACAAAGAAAAAACAAAGAAAAAACAAAGAAAAAACAGGGAAAAAACAGGGAAAAAACAGGGAAAAAAGAGGGAAAAAACAGGGAAAAAACAGGGAAAAAAGAGGGAAAAAAGAGGGAAAAAAGAGGGAAAAAAGAGGGAAAAAAGAGGGAAAAAAGAGGGGAAAAAGAGGGGAAAAAAGAGGGGAAAAAAGAGGGGAAAAAAGAGGGGAAAAAAGAGGGGAAAAAAGAGGGGAAAAAAGAGGGGAAAAAAGAGGGGAAAAAAAGAGAGGAAAAAAAAAAAGGAGGGGAAAAGGGCAAAAAAAGGGGAATAAAAGAAAAGGAAAAAAAAGAAACTAAAGAAAATAAAGACTCCTCAGGGAAGTCCTGGCAGTGCCTCCAGCAGGATCCTGGGACAGAGGAGGTCGGAATTTCCTGAAGGATTTCACCTGGAGGCCAAATGCAGCCCAAAATGCAGGAGCCAAAGGAAAAGGAAACCCCAAATTCACCCCAAATTCACCCCAGTTCCACCTGCAGGATTCCCAGGGGATTTTACACCAGAAAATTGGGCAGAAAAGGAAAACCAGGGAGGAGCTGCTGCTGCCTTGTGTGTGAAAAAGGACAAAGGCCAAACTCACAGACTTCTGCAAATCTCTAAAAATTTAAATTTACCTTTTTTTGCTGTTTTTAGAGCCCTCAAACAGAAGCTGCTGATTTTATACAGGAACCCAAACCCAGCTGCTCTTCCTTCTGCTTCACTGCTGCCAAAGGAAAAACCTACCTGGAACAACAAACCAAACAGATCCTTTGTGCTTCAGCATCAGGGAAGTTAAAAAGGCAAAAAAAAATTTAAATTATTTCTTTTTATCTGCAAAAAAATGTTTATTTTTGTAAACCCCAAAGAAAAAAATAATAAAGGTGCAGCCATGGCCAAGAATTGAATAAAATCAGTGCCTGAGGGGGGAACTGGGCACAAAAATCTGGGATAATATTCCATGTTTTGCACAAATCCCTGAGGAACTTTTGGGGACAGAGACAGAGCTGCCCCAAAATTTGAACCACAGCAGCACCCACAGCTGGCTGAGCTGGGGGTTTCAGGGCTTCTCTGGGGCTGAAATGATGAAATTTGGATTTTTCTGTTGATTTGAGCGTCCTGCTCCTTTTGTTGTTGTTGTTGTTCCATGAGGCAATGTGGTAATTAACATCATAATTAAAAAAAATTATTTTATCTTCAGAATTTCCAGAGTTCGCTGCATGTTTGGAGAATCCTGAATCAGGGGTTGGGTTTTCTCTGGGCTGCTCAGCCCTCCCAAACCCTGATCCTTCCTGTGGAGGGGAACACACACCATGAAACTGTGAAAAGTTTTCCATGAAAACTCCTAAACAAAAAAACAAAAACAAAAAAACACCCAAAAACCCCACCAAAACCAAAAAAAAATCCCCCAAAAATCCACAGAAAAAACACCCAAAACAACAACAACAACCAACCCCACAAAAAACCCCAAAAATGCCCCAAAAACCCCCAAACTCCTTGGATGCAAACACAAACTCCAAATTCTGTGCAATTCCTGAGTTTTCCATGAAAACTCCTAAATAAAAAAAAAAAAACAAACTCTTTAGCTGGGAACACTCACTCCTAACTCTGTGTAATCCCTGAGTTTCCATGAAAACTCCTGAACAAAAAAAAACAAAACACAAAACCAAAAACCCAACAACCCACAAAAAACCAAAACCAACCAAAACCAACCAACCAACCAAAAAAAACCCCCAAAAGACCCCCCCAAAAAAACCCAAACCCAAACTCCTTGGCTGGAAACACACACTCCTAAATCTGTAATCCCTGAGTTTCCATGAAAACTCCTGAACAAAAAAAACCAACAAAAACCCCCTAAAAAACCAAAACAAAAGAAACAAAACAAAAAAAACCCCAAAACTCCTTGGCTGGAAACACACACTCCTAAATCTGTAATCCCTGAGTTTCCATGAAAACTCCCAAAAAAACCCAACAAAAAATCCCCCCCAAAAAACCCACAAAAAAACCCAAACAAAAAAAAAACCCCAAAACCCCAAACTTCTTAGCAGGGAACACACACTCCTAAATCTGTAATCCCTGAGTTTCCTTGAAAACTCCTAAATAAAAAAAAAACCCCAAACTTCTTAGCAGGGAACACACACTCCTAAATCTGTAATAATCCCTGAGTTTCCATGAAAACTCCTAAATAAAAAAAACCCCAAACTCCTTGGCTGGGAACACACACTCCTAAATCTGTGCAATCCCTGAGTTTCCTTGAAAACTCCTGAACAAAATAAAAAACCCAAACTCCTTGGCTGGGAACACACACTCCTAAATCTGTAATCCCTGAGTTTCCATGAAAACTCCTAAATAAAAAAAAAAACCACCCCAAAACTCCTTGGCTGGGAACACACACTCCTAACTCTGTGCAATCCCTGAGTTTCCATGAAAACTCCCCAAAAAAACCCAACCAAAAAAAAAACCCCAAAAAACCCACAAAAAGACCCAAACAAAACAAAAAAAAAAAACAACCCCAAAAACCCAAACTTCTTAGCAGGGAACACACACTCCTAAATCTGTGCAATCCCTGAGTTTCCATGAAAACTCCCAAAAAAACCCAACAAAAAATCCCCCCCCAAAAAACCCACAAAAAAACCCAAACAAAAAAAAAAACCAAACCCCAAAACCCCAAACTTCTTAGCAGGGAACACACACTCCTAAATCTGTAATCCCTGAGTTTCCATGAAAACTCCTGAACAAAAAAAGGACAACAAAAACCCCCCAAAAAACCAAACCAAAACCAAACCAAACCAAACAAAAAAACCCCCACAAAAAAAAAAACCCAAACAAACAAACAAAAAACCCCAAAAAACCCAAACTCCTTGGCTGGGAACACACACTCCTAAATCTGTAATCCCTGAGTTTCCATGAAAACTCCTGAACAAAAAAAAACCCCAAAACCAAAAAACCAACAACCCACAAAAAACCAAAAAACCAAAACCAACCAACCAACCAAAAAAAACCCCCCCAAAACCCCTCCCAAAAAAACCCAAACTCCTTGGCTGGGAACACACACTCCTAACTCTGTGCAATCCCTGAGTTTTCCATGAAAACTCCCAAACAAAACCAAAACACCAAAAAAACCAAAACCAAACAAACAAAAACCCCCAAAACAAACAAACAAACCACCCCCAAACAAGCAAACCTAAAAACCCCAAAAAACCCAAACTCCTTGGCTTCAAACACACACTCCTAACTCTGTAATCCCTGAGTTTCCATGAAAACTCCTAAATAAAAAAACCCCCCAAAACTCCTTGGCTGGGAACACACACTCCTAACTTTGTGCAATCCCTGAGTTTCCTTGAAAACTCCTAAATAAAAAAAAAAAAAAAAAAAACCCAAACTCCTTGGCTGGGAACACACACTCCTAACTCTGTGCAATCCCTGAGTTTCCATGAAAACTCCCCAAAAAAACCCAAACAAAAAAAAAACCCCAAAAAACCCACAAAAAGACCCAAACAAAACAAAAAAAAAACAACCCCAAAAACCCAAACTTCTTAGCAGGGAACACACACTCCTAAATCTGTGCAATCCATGAGTTTCCATGAAAACTCCTAAATAAAAAAAACCCCAAACTTCTTAGCAGGGAACACACACTCCTAAATCTGTAATCCCTGAGTTTCCATGAAAACTCCTGAACAAAAAAAACCCCAAAACCAAAAAACCAACAACCCACAAAAAACCCAAAAACCAAAACCAACCAACCAACCAAACAAAAAAAAAAACCCCAAAAAACCCCCCAAAAAACCCAAACTCCTTGGCTGGGAACACTCACTCCTAACTCTGTGCAATCCCTGAGTTTTCCATGAAAACTCCCAAACAAAACCAAAACACCAAAAAAACCAAAACCAAACCAAACCAAAAAAAAAAAAAAAAAAAAACCAAAAAAAAAACCACCCACAAAAAAAACCCCAAACAAGCAAACAAAAAAAACCCCAAAAACCCCAAACTCCTTGGCTGGGAACACACACTCCTAACTCTGTGCAATCCTGAGTTTTCCATGAAAACTCCTAAATAAAAACAAAAAAAAAAACCAAACTCTTTAGCAGGGAACACACACTCCTAAATCTGTGCAACCCCTGAGTTTCCATGAAAACTCCCAAAAAAACCCAACAAAAAAAATCCCCCACAAAAAGACCCAAACAAAAAAAAAACCCCAAAAAACCCCAAACTCCTTGGCTGGAAACACTCACTCCTAAATCTGTGCAATCCCTGAGTTTCCATGAAAACTCCTGAATAAAAAAAAAAACCCAAAACTCCTTGGCTGGAAACACTCACTCCTAAACCTGTGCAATCCCTGAGTTTCCATGAAAACTCCTAAATAAAAAAAAAAACCCAAAACTCCTTGGCTGGAAACCCCTGGGACAGAAGGGGAAAGATAAAAGTGTAAAAAATGACAGGTGAATAAAATAAAAAAAACCCCAGAACTGCAGCTTTTATTGGGCAGCTTTACAGTCTCTCGTGTACAGAACATTGCACAGCTCCACCTTCACTCTCCTGGAGGGCTCTGGTGCCTCCCAGAGCAGAAGCACCAAAAATCCACAACAAACTGCTGAGGTTGGAGCAAAATAAAGCAAGGATGGAGCCTGGCTCCTGCTGGACACCCAAACCACCACGAGCAGCTTGCAGCAGGCTCTGGAATGAGCTTTGATACAGAAGCTGGATGACAGTGAAGGGGAGAAGGGGAAAAAAAATTTGTTTAAACCAAGTTTCCTCTTGAAATGTCTTTTCCCAAGGCACTGTGAACAAGACTGCTGAGCGATTCTCAAGGATTCAAAAACACCAATGGGGACAGAAATATTTCACACAACGACCACCAGCACATCATCAGCTATTTTTTATTCCTTCAACAACGTCCCTGGAATTTGGTTTGGTCCTTTGAGGGGGGGAAAAAATCAAATTATCTTCTGCGACATCCACGTGTTTGTATTTAATACATCAAGAAATCAAAGCTTTGTTGGATTGTTGAACCCTTTCACTGGGAAAACAGAAGGGTTTTCCTCACTGGATGAATCTGCAAATCCAATTTGATCATGAAATAAAAAAACTGAGGAGAAAGGGTTGAAAACCAAGCAAAGCCCTGTGTGGGTTTTTTTTTTGGTTTTTTTTGTTTTTCAAGAGGAAACCATGCAAGAATACATAAAAAGGCAAAAATTGGCTACTTGAAAACCAAGAATTGTTTTTAATGCGTTGGCCGAGGAAAACAAACTTCTGTGAGGTTTTTTTTTTTTTTCCCTAAAAATTTACAAGAAAAACGGATGGGCAGTTCTAATCAACAACTCCTTCCTCCTGCTGGAAACAACAACAAACACAGTCCCACACAAAACAATTTCATCCCACTGCAAGAAACCCCCAGGGGGGTTCCTGCAGCCCCCAGGGCACGGAGAACCTTGGCATTGCTTTCATTTCTTCAGGGGTTGATAGACAGAGGCGTTGGGGTCGAGTCCAGAGGGGCTGGGCTCCACGAATTTGGAGGAATAGTGAGGGGACACGGGGCTCAGGGTGCTGGTGGCTGCTGTGTAGCTGATGCTGGGCATCACTGCCATCACCTCTGCGATCTTCTGCTTGAGCTCCTTGATCTCCTGATCCTTCTGCAGGATCTGCCCTGCAAGCAGCAAAGCAGAGCGTTCACAACCAGCACTTCTGAACCTTCACTTCTCCTCCAGCCCTGAAATTCCTTCTTGTGCAGCTCCTGAGCTGTGTTTGATCAGCTCCAGTTATCACAGAATCAAACTCGCTGCTCCCGTTATCATTTTGCATTATTATCTATTGATTATATATTGATATATGATAGATATTGATCTATTATCTATAAATATAGATATTTATCTATTATCTATATTTGGGTTCACAGCTGTACCACCCCCAAGGATTATTTCTGTTTAATCTCATTTTTCTGCTGTTTTTCCTGCCTTTTTCCATTCCCCTTCTCCAAACTCCTCACAAAACCCAAAGTATTTGGTCATAAAATCTGTTCATTTTCCATCATTTCTCCCTGAGCTTCCACCACAACTCCTGAAAGCAGGTGATGAATAAAACCCCACTGCTGAAACAACCCCAAATAAATTTAATTATTTAAAATAATTAAATATTCCTGCAATCAAACAGCTCTCTGCAGGGAAATTAAACTGGTGTTAAATGCAAACTCATTGAGTTTTGCTCTGTGGTTTTGCACAGCTGCACAAAGCCTGGGCTGGGTTTTGTGTTGGTTTTCTGCTCCCTCTGGTGGCTCCAGGCTCCCCTCACCTGCTGGGGGTTAAAACAGGTCGGGTTCTCCCCAAATTTAGGTTTTATTTACTTGAGGAGTAAGAAAATAAATATAGAAATTTAATAATAAATTTATATAGAAATAGAAAATGATTTATTTATTTATTTAATATTTATTTTTATATATAAATATATAATATAAATTTATTTATATATAATATAAATTTATTTATATATAAATATCTAATATAAATTTATTTATATAAAATATATATATTTCTATATATAAATATATAGAAAATTTTCCTATATATTTATAGAAAATATAATATTAATATACATTAACATTAGGATTAAAGAACAGCAGATTAATAAGAGGTTTAATTTAATTCATTGATCTCTTTTAAAGACAGTTTTTTCAGAGATTTAGATCTCCAGCTCTTGATAATGATTTATAAAATGCAGAAAATAATGATTAATTAATTTAAACACCAGTTTTAATGTTTATTATCAGTTTGATGGGCTGGGAAGGTGAGGTCAGATGGTTTAAGCTCCACATTCCCAAATCTGGAAACACCAAATCCCCTCTGAGAGCTGAGTGAGGACCACAAAATTCCAGATTTTGCCCCAATTTGTGAGGAATGGAGGCCCCCAGGTACCTTGGGCAATCTCGAGCTGCCTTTTTGCATCTCCCAGGGCAGAGAACAGGTCCAGCTTGATCCTGGTCTCTGCACTCAGGCTGTTCTCCAGGTGCTGGGTCTTGTCCTGCATGGCTGAGAGTGCTGACATCAACACCTCCGTGTCCTTCTCGTTCTCCTTGTACTTCCTCAGCTCCTGGGGGGAAATGGGGGGGAGAATGGCAAAAATGTCAGCTTGGGGGGCAAAAATGTCAGCTTGGGGGGAAAAAAATGTCAGCCTGGGGGGCAAAAATGTCAGCTTGGGGGGCAAAAATGTCAGCCTGGGGGGCAAAAATGTCAGCCTGGGGGCAAAAACACAATCCTGGGGGCAAAAATGTCAGCTTGGGGAGAGAATTACCATCCTAGGGGGCAAAAAATGTCAGCCTGGGGGGAAAAATGTCAGCCTGGGGGGCAAAAACACCATCCTTGGGGCAAAACCACCATCCTGGGGAGAGAAAAGTCAGCCTGGGGGGCAAAAACACCAGCCTGGGGGAAAAATACCATCCTGTGGGCAAAAATGTCATCCTAGGGGCAAAAATGTCAGCCTGGGGAGAGAAATGCCATCCTGGGGGCAAAAAATGTCAGCTTGGGGGCAAAAATGTCAGCTTGGGGGCAAAAACACCAGCCTGGGGAGAGAAAAGTCATCCTGGGGACAGGAAGTGTTACCCTGAGAACAAAAATGTCAGCTTGGGGGCAAAAATGCCAGCCTGGGGGCAAAAAATGTCACCCTGAGAGCAAAAATGTCCATCTGGGGAGAGAAATGTCAGCCTGGGAACAAAAATGCCATCCTGGGAACAAAAATGCCATCTTGAGGGGCAAAATCTGTCATCCTGGGGGGCAAAATGTCACCCTAGGGGACAAAAATGTCACCCTGGGGACAGAAATGCCACCCTGGGGGACTTTACAGAGCAGAGAGCCCCAGGAGTTTTTCCCCCTCCCCACACTGGGCCTGGTATTAATTAAAATGCAGGTTAATTAAGGTCATCACCCTACAGGTGATTTAAGCCACAATTGCAGCATCATTTTTGTTCTGGGGCTCAGCCCTCCACCCAAAAAACCCCAAAATTTCTTTCCAAGAGGCAGAGCTGGGCAGGGGAAAATCCCAGCTGCTCATTTGGAGTTTTAAATCCAATTTAAAAACATTCCCAAGTGCCACATCCAGAGTTTTGGACACTTCCAGGGATGTGGCAGCTCCTTCCAATCCTTTCCAACAACATGGAAAAAAAAAAGCTTTCCTAAAATCCCATCTAAATGGCTGATTAAAGGGATTATTTTTAGCTCACATTAAACCTCGCTGTGCTGCAATGCCACAAATTAAGGAAAAATTAAAACAGGGAGTAATTATCCTGGATTTAAGAGCCAAGCAACCTGTGGCTGGGGGAGAGGAAAAAAATAAACACACACAAAAATATTCTGTGCCTTCAAATGGAGGGACAACAGTGCAAAGGGGAAAAAATTAATGCCTGCAACAAAAAGCTTCTCTAACAGCTTGAAGGTGCTAAAATGCATAAAATTAAAAAGCTTAATGAGAGCTGGGTTTAATTATCTGGAAGCCATGCTCAAACACTCCACAGATAAACCACACTTGTTCTCAAGGGTTTGGTAAATCCAGGGACAACGAGGCTGCACCTGTGATTGGGAAATGAGTGCACAGCAGCACCAGGGGGTTCTAAGGGGCATTAAAAATCCATTTTCATGCAGATTGGCAGTCTGAGCACATCTTTAGGACAGGGGTAAGGGCACACGTTTGAGCTCCTGAGCTGTAACAAAGCCAGTCCTGTTTGCTGCACATCTACCACCAAGTATTTTTAATATTCTGGAACTTTCACAAAAAAAACACCCCAAAAAAACCTGGTCAGTGCTCCAGAGTGCCCTGAATCAGCAACCTGCAGTGAAATTTCTGCTTTTTTATAATGAGACTGGCCACAGGCTCCTTGCATGAGGAGAAAATGCTGTGGAGGGGGTTCCACCCTCAGCCTACACAGACCAGAGGGTTTGGGGGAAAAATCCCCATTTAACCAACAGAAAGGTGTGGATGGAGCCTCTGGATCCTCCCTGGACATGGAATGGTTTGGATTGAGCCTCTACATCTCCCCTGAACATGGAATCGTTTTCAGTGGAGCCTCTGGATCTCCCCTGGACATGGAATGGTTTGGATTGAGCCTCTGGATCCTCCCTGAACTTGGAATGGTTTGAATGGAGCCTCTGGATCCTCCCTGAGCCTGGAATGGTTTGGGTGCAGCCTCTGGATCCTGCCTGAACATGGAATGGTTTGAATGGAGCCTCTGACCCCTCCCTGGACATGGAAAGGTTTGTATGGAGCCTTTGGACCCTCCCTGAACATGGAATGGTTTGGGTGGAGCCTCTGGATCCTCCCTGGACATGGAATGATTTGGGTGCAGCCTCTGGATCCTCCCTGGACATGGAAAGGTTTGTATGGAGCCTTTGGATCCTCCCTGAACCTGGAATGGTTTGAAATGAACCTATGGATCCTCCCTGAACATGGAATGGTTTGGATTCAGCCTCTGGATCCTCCCTGAACATGGAATGGTTTGGATTGAGCCTCTGGATCCTCCCTGGACATGGAATGGTTTGGATTGAGCCTCTGGATCCTCCCTGAACATGGAATGGTTTGAATGGAGCCTCTGACCCCTCCCTGGACATGGAATAGTTTGAAATGAGCCTCTGGATCCTCCCTGGACATGGAATGGTTTGGATTGAGCCTCTGGATCCTCCCTGGACATGGAATAGTTTGAAATGAGCCTCTGGATCTTCCCTGAAGCTGGAATGGTTTGGATTGAGCCTCTGGCACTCCTCACCCTGCAGGAGCTGCACTCCCTGGGCAGATCCAGGGATTTGGGAGGGCTGGGAGCTCTCCCTGGGCTGCTGCCCCAGCCCCTGGTGCCGTGGCCTTACCTGAACTTTCATTTCCAGCTCTCTGATCTGATCCTCTTTCAGTTTGATGTCGATTGTTAATTTCTTGCACTCTGTCTCCAGCTCCCGGATGCGGTTCCGCAGGGTTTCCGTGCACTCCCCTCTGCAGGGACACAGCACAGAGAGATGAAACAACAGCCAGGATCTTTGTAACAGCAGAAATTCAAATTAAAAGCGAGGCACAAAAAGAAGGAACCAACTTTGGTCATCTCAGCAAAATAATTCCCCTCACAGTGACAATGCAGAAATTCAGTGTTGCACCCCAAGTATTGGGGATTTGGGGTGTTCATGAAATGGGGAGAGCAGAAAAGCAGGAATAAACCTAAACCAGCAGGTTCTTTTTACACATTTGGAGCCCTGCAGGTAAAAGTGACCCCAATTTGTGGGACTACAGCAGCCCCTCTGTGCTGAGCACTGGGAGCCGCTGCCCCAGCAGGAAAATTCCAGCATTTTGGCCAATTTCACTGCAAAAATCCTCAATTCCCAGAACCCATGAGAGGGGAGATGCTCCTCTGAGAGCATCTCACATCTCTGGGAGCTCCTGGGAGGAGCAGGACACAGCTCTGGGAGCTCCTGGGAGGAGCAGGACACATCTCTGAGAGATCCCCTGAGCAGGACACATCTCTGAGAGATCCCCTGAGCAGGACACATCTCTGGGAGCTCCTGGGAGCAGGACACAGCTCTGAGCTCCACCCAGGAGCAGCAGTAATTTAGAGCACACTCATCCTTTACATGTGTAAATGTCATGCAAGCACTGAGGCTCAGCTTCAGGGGAACACATCTCTCAGTGCTGCCTTGTTTTAACACAAATAAACCTCTCAAGGCAAATAAAACTGGGATTTTTAAAATAAAAGATCAATCTCAGGCTCCTCCTCCCTGCCCCAAAGCCCCCCAAGGGCACAGCACCTCGTAGCAGCAGCAAAGGCCACAGCTCGTGCAGCTGTTGCTTCTTCCAACTTCTTCCTTTTCTTTTCTTCCATTAATTGTTTTTCTACAAAGGTTCGTGCCTCCTGCTCTGCCTTTAGCTTCTTCTCCAGCTGGCTGATCATTTGTTTGTCTTTTTGTTTCATCTGTACAGCGTTGTGCAATCTGCAGGGGGACAGGGACAGCAGTGAGTGCAGGTTCTCATCGATTAAAATCAATTGATTTATTGAAATCAAACTGGATCTGCCTCCCATTCCAACAATTCCCCTCTGCAGCCCCCAGGCAGTGGCACCTATTATAAATTACAATATCATTTGCTTTTGCATTTATATATTACCTTTTACTCATGTATTTTGACTAAAATACTTGTATATTATATATAAGTATATATAATATTTTAATAAATGATATATAAGTATATATACATTATATATAATATTTATACACATATCTACACATTATATATTATACATACACATATTTTATATACATTATATATTATATGTACACATATTTTTAGATACATGATATATCTTATATGTACACATTCTATATTATAGACATTATATATATTATTGATACACATTTTATATTTTATATCCACATCTATTTCTCCCTTATTAACCCTTTCCTAGCCCCCCTGGGATGCACTTGTTCTGCAGCAGCTCCTTCTCCTGATGCAGCTGGCCCATCTCAGCCATATACATTATATACACATTATATACATGATATATATTTATATTATTAGATTATATATTATTATATAATGGATATACTATAATTTATATTGTATTTATATATATGATATAGAGATGATCTATACATTACTTGTTCTACAGCAGCTCGTTCTCCTGGTGCAGCTGGCCCATCTCGGCCATATACATTATATACACATTAATATATATTATATACTTTATATTATTAAATAATATGATATAAATATTATTATATAATATATATAGTATAATTTATGTTGTGTTTATATATACAATATAATGTTTATCTATACATTACTTGTTCTGCAGCAGCTCCTTCTCCTGGTGCAGCTGGCCCATCTCAGCCATACACATTACATACACATTATATATTTATATTATATAATTATATACTTTATATTATTAGATAATATATATCATTTATATATATGATATAGAGATGATCTATACGTTACTTGTTCTGCAGCAGCTCCTTCTCCTGGTGCAGCTGGCCCATCTCATCCATATACATTATATACACATGATATACATGATATATACATGATATACATTTATATAGAAGATAAAGAAATGATGTACATTACTTGTTCTGCAGCAGCTCGTTCTCCTGGTGCAGCTGGCCCACCTCAGCCATACACATTATATACACACCATATACATTATATACACATGATATACAATATATACACGTTATATATACATTATATAGAGGATATAGAAATGATGTACATTACTTGTTCTGCAGCAGCTCTGTTCCCCTGGCACAGCTGGCCCATCTCGGCCATATGCATTATATACACACCATATACATTACATACACATGATATACATTATATGCACATGATATACAATATATACACATTATATACACATTATATAGAGGATAAAGAAATGATGTACATTACTTGTTCTGCAGCAGCTCCTTCTCCTGGCACAGCTGGTCCATCTCAGCCATATACATTATACGCACATGATATACAATATATACACGTTATATATACATTATATATAGGATATAGAAATGATGTACATTACTTGTTCTGCAGCAGCTCCTTCTCCTGGCACAGCTGGCCCACCTCAGCCATATACATTATATACACATGATATACATGATATATACATAATACATATTATATACACATTATATAGAAATGATGTACATTACTTGTTCTGCAGCAGCTCATTCTCCTGGTGCAGCTGGCCCACCTCAGCCATATACATTATATACACATTATATACACATTATATACATTATATACACATTATATACACATTATATATAGGATATAGAAATGATGTACATTACTTGTTCTGCAGCAGTTCATTCTCCTGGCGCAGCTGGACCATCTCAGCCATATACATTATATACACATTATATACATTATATACACATTATATATACATTATATAGAGGATAAAGAAATGATGTACATTACTTGTTCTGCAGCAGCTCATTCTCCTGGCGCAGCTGGACCATCTCAGCCATATACATTATATACACATTATATACATTATATACACATTATATATACAATATATAGAGGATATAGAAATGATGTACATTACTTGTTCTGCAGCAGCTCGTTCTCCTGGCACAGCTGGCCCATCTCAGCCATATACATTATACGCACATGATATACAATATATACACGTTATATATACATTATATAGAGGATAAAGAAATGATGTACATTACTTGTTCTGCAGCAGCTCGTTCTCCTGGCGCAGCTGGCCCATCTCGGCGCGGCTGCCGCGCTCGGCCGAGCTCAGCGAGCTCACCTGGCTGCGCAGCTCCTGCTCCACCTGCCGGCTGGCCTGCAGGTCGGCCTTGAGCTTCTTGATGTCCTGCTCCAACCTGCAAACACAAGGGCACAGGACAGCTCAGCTCACACTGCTCCCTGCCTGCGGTGGGTTTGACAGCCCGGAGAGGTGACAGGGTTAATAAGGACATGTTACATTATTATTAGATAATATTTTATAGTATTATATAATATTTTATAATATTATCTCTTATACTATCTCTTATTATATATAATATAATTATATTACATTATATATCAGTTAAAAGTACATACTATATTATTGTATTATATAATATTTATAATGTACATTATATCTATTATATAATATATAATAATATATATTTATATATTTATATATATTTTATATTATATTTATAATAAATAATATATATTTATATAATATATATAAATATATATACAATTAAAAGATATATACAATTATAATTATATATAATTATATAATTATAATTCTATATATTATAATTATATTGTATTGTATTAAACAATATGTAACTTATATAATTATAATTGTATATGATATAATTATAATTATGTTATATTGTATTAAACAACTTATATAATTATAATTGCATATGATACAATTGCATTGTATTAAACATAACATATATAATTATAATTGTATGATATAATTATGTTATATTGTATTAAACATAACTTCTATGTGCATATTTTATGATAATATATAATATACAATATATATTATATTTATTATATAATATATGTAATATAATATATATAATATAATAAACATTATAAATATATAGATATATTTATATTATAGTATATAAAATATATTTATATTATATGTAAATAGATTTTTGTTCTATAAGTTATAATTACATATTATATAATATTATTATATAATGCATAAAATATACAATATATAATTATAAAAAAATTAAAAGATATATTACATATAAAATTATCTATTTTATTTTATATTATATATAAAATATATATTACATATTCTATATATATTATATTTACATATTATATTTTTTATATATTATATAGAATATATAATATAATATAATATGTACATATTTCTATATATTATATAGAATATATAATATAATATAATATGTACATATATTTTTATATATTATATAAAATAGATAATATAATATTACATGTACATATATTTTATATATATTATATAGAATATATAATATAATACTCTATGTACATATTATATTATTGGCTTTTCACAAACAAAATGAACACTGCATGTATGTGGATGCTGACAGCCTGGTCAGAGGGAGATTTTCAAGTATCAGACAGTTACAAAGCCTGTAAGAAAATAAACCCAAATAATTCTCCCATCCTCTGGTCTGTGAGAAAACTCTGTGAAAGAATTAAAATTATCCTATCAAGTTTTTTACTTGCAAGATGCTCACAAAGAAATGTTGTTTCTATAATGGTGAGGGCTGTTGGTTGAAGGACTGATCATGTCCAGCTGTCTCAGAACCATCTATAAAAAATGAGATTTCTAAATAAACTTTGCTATTTGCCCTCCAAGAATTGGAGTCTGTGTCATTATTCAGCCATCCCTAATACAATAACAATATATGTTTAATGTTGGAAAACTTTGCTGGATGAATATAATTTCTTCTATTTCTGCTATTAACAAAGCTTTGAAATAATAGTGTGATAAATATATATGTATTTCTTAGGTTATAGCATAATATTAAAATAGAAATGATGTAAGATGCTTTCTGTAGCTAACTCAGAGAATGATAATCAGGAAATTCTTCAGATTCTTGGATTCTCCTGTCTGGATGAAGATAACAGAAGCCCAAAGGAAGAATTTATTGCCTGCCCATTCTCAGGGAGTGTGGGGACAGTGGAACCACACAAAAAATGGAATGGGGGCAGCTGGGGGCTGAAATAAAGCAAAAAAATATTTGAATAAATCATGTCTGTGAACATGCAACAGGCTGGTGCATTTAAAGAAATGTTCTGAGATGTAACATGTGCTGAAAGCCAAGCACCACCTGTAAACCTTTGTTTTATTCTGTCTCCTAATTGGCTTTTTATTAAACTTTTTAAATTTTACCAAGGAAGTTGAACCTCGTTTTTCACAGGGTGAATGAAGAGCCAGGAGCAGCCCCTAAAGGCTGGGACACCTCAGACAATTCACCCCAGGGTTCAGGGGTTCTGTACAAACAGAATAAACCTGGCACCACCTGCCAAACCCTCCAACCCTCAGCCTCCCAACAATCAGCTCTCACAAATCTCCATGATTGTGTCCTTGCTAAATAATCATAGATTTGTAAATAATAATATATTTAGAAATAATAATACATTTAGAAATAATAATCTTATATAAATAATCATATATAACCATATATTTATAAATGATCATATATTTATAAATAATCTTATATATTAATAATAATCATATATTTATATATAATCATGTATTTTTATATGATCATATTTATAAATGATCATATATATAAATAATCATAATTTTTATATAATCATATATGTATAAATGATCAGAGATGTATAAATGATCTTATATTTATAAATAATCTTATTTATAAATAATCATATTTTATATGATCATATATGTATAAACGATCTTATATTTATAAATAATCATATATTTAAAAAATCTTATATTTATAAATGATCATATATTTATATATAATCATATATTTTATATAATCCTATATGTATAAATGATCCTATATGTATAAATGATCATATATGTATAAATGTTCATATATTTATAAATCATATTTTTATATATAATATATTTATAAATAATCTTATATATAAAAATAATCATTATTTATAAATTATCGTATTTTTATATTATCATCTATTTATAGATGATCATATATATAATCTTATATTTATAAATAATCATATATTTTTATAAATGATCATATATTTTTATATAATCATATATTTATAAATAATCATATATATAAAAATAATCTTATCTATATAAATCATCATATATTTATATATAATCATATTTTTATATGATCATATATGTATAAATGTTCATATATTTATAAATGATCATATATTTTATATATAATAATATATATAAAAATAATCTTATATATAAAAATAATCATATATTTATAAATTATCGTATTTTTTATATGATCATCTATTTATAGATGATCATATATATAATCTTATATTTATAAATGATCCTATATTTATAAATGATCTTATATATTAAAATGATCCTATATGTATAAATGATCCTATATTTATATAGGATCCTATATATTAAAATAATCATATATTTATATATAATCCTATATGTATAAAATGATCCTATATTTATGTAACTCCCCATACACAACTCCACACAGAGCCACACACACCTCAGAGCCTCCCACATGAATCCACTTCCACACACCGGTAAAACAAATCCCATGGACTGAACATTTCCCCTGAAGTCTGAGCAGTTCTAAAGCAGGACAGATTTTGTTCTGTCCCCAAAAGCTGAGTTTGATTTGTTCCCCAGGCTGCAGAATTGTCACCTCCATGTGTTGGTGTTTTCCTGCAGCACATGATGTGCACGCTGAGCAAGGAGGATGTGTTAAGTCATCCCCAGCTCAGGAGTCAGTAAATTTAATTTTAATTGCTCTTGAACAGAGACCATCTGCTCTACACTCGAAATTGTAGCTTTGGAAAGTTCCTGAAAGATTCATGTAATCTTATTAATTAAAACATTGTTAAATAAAACACACGTTTTGGAAGAGAAGCACTCAGCTCCCTTTGATTTTTTTTTTCCCTCACAAATAAGGTTATTGATTCTTGGAATAAAAACACATCACAGGTGAATAATCAACCTTTTAAATTGTGTTACACTCTTATTTAAAGCAAATCCACCCCAGCCATTCTCACAGGATCCTCCTTTGCTCTGCCAGGTATTGATTTGAGAGGTTTTAAACGCCCAGAAAGAAGATGAAGGTGCTTTTATTTCCTGGGGTTCCACTCTGGATTCGTGGCAGTGGGACATGAAAAGAACAATCACAAAAACCAAGAGGAGCTGCCCTCAGTGACACTCAGCAGTGCAGATGAATGGCTGCAGCTTTTTCATTTCTTAATGAAACATTTTTGAGTTTCAGTGCAGGGAAATCTCAGCCCAAAAGGCACTGAGAGCTGAGCAGTGAGAACATCTTGTGCCACTGAATCCAGAGGGGAAGGGTGGAAATCCAGAGAAGTGGGTTTGTAACAGCTGAAATACAAAGGTGAGAGGGGAATGAAGAATCAGGAGCAGCCTCTGAAATCTGGGACACCCCAGACAACTCCAATCTCATCCAGCTGCCTCCCCAGCTCTGTGGAAGAACAGTTCCAGTTCTATCGCCCTCCTGGGAAGAGGAATTCCTGCAGTGCACTAAAAATGAGCAAAAAAACCCCCTTAAACAGAAAAATAAATCAACTTACAGGCAAATAGAAAAGCACAAAGTAAATACCCACCTCAAAGGGAAGTGCACAAATCACTGGAGCTCTGCTGAGAGAAAGGATTTGCAAACCTGACCAAATATTCCAACCTCAGCCCCAAAATGGGAACAGGTCGGCTTTAGGGGCCACCCTGGGCAGTGGTAAATGCTGGGTAAAGAAATCAGAATTTCATTTAATCTGCCCAAAAAGCAGCAGCCCAGTGTTTCAGAGAGAGCAAATGTTTTAATTAAAGGGAGTAAGAAGCTGTAGGAAGCACTACCAGACTGGGATTGGTTTTAATCCAGGTTTTCATAACAAATGCTGTTCCAATAGAGGAACACACCTGAATCCCACTTTACACTGAAAAATAATTTCAATATCCACGGCTACAGTGAAGTGATAACTGAAGGTAAGAGCTGTAAATAGCTCAGCTATGCCAAACTAAGATTCCCAGGATTTATTTTGGGGATGGAGTATTCCAGGAAAGGAAGCCCTGAGCACACCAAGCCTGAGCAGCCCAGAGGTGCTGGCACAGGACAGGCTGGGTTTGGATTTTTGGCACTCTGAGCTCAGGGTTGTGCTTGGTGGTGTTCCTGCAGCTGAGTGATCCCAGGGCTGCTCTGGAAAAATCCTGCAGGGCTGGGGCACAGATGAGGCCACAGCTTTTCCTTCTGTGTGTGGGGAATTTGTGGCTCAGGGAGGGTGGAACATCCAAGAGACATCACTCCAAAGGGGCCAGAAAAAAAATAAACACAAAAAATTCCTCTCCTTCCAGTCCATACCACACAAACCCATTGGAAATTACTTTATCAATGGGCTTGTTGGGAATGAGGTTTTACAGGAAGATTTTAGCAGGTTTTAATTACCCCTTTTCATTACATTGAAGGTTTTACTCCAGCTTTAAACACCGGAGCAGAGAATATTTGTTTGGTGCCAATTACAGAGCAAATGCAGGCTCGTGTCTCCCTAAAACCAGTGAGGAAGATCATCCATCATCATGCTCAGCCTTCCCTGGTGGTTTCCCTGCCCCAATTAGGCAGACACAACTTCATTAAGAAAGAGAAAATCAGGGAGTCACCCCTCAGACCCACAGGTGCTCCTTGCTCTGTCACAGGGGTCACCTCTCCCACAAGGACATTAACACTCAAAAATAAAAGCACATCGAGGTAAATTAACACAAAGCCATAAAAAATTAACACAAAGCTGCTCTCCTCCCCTCTGCACAGGCTGCACTGTGATAAATGACCCACTAAACCAGCCCTGGTCACATTATTGTTATTCCTGCTCTGATTGCTGCTCAAGTCTCTTATTTCCAGGCTTATTGGAGAGAATTATTTACAGAGGAGGGGGAGCAGAGAAAACCCGAGTTGTGGAGGATGTTTTTCCTGCTGCTGAACACAGAACTGCTTTTTAAACGAGGTTTTACTTGCAGATTATGTTGTGCTGTTTATACAAGCCAGGTCAATTCCTTCACTTTGTCATTCCTCTAACTGCAGATTTACCCATTGCCTTTGCTGAGCACCACCCCCCATCATTCCTGGTGAGGAGAATTAATCAGGATCACCTCTGAGAGGGAATTTTTTCCCAAATACCCCGGGGGAGATTGATGGATGAACTTAAAGACAACTCAATTCAGCTTTAATGCTCCCCAGTGTTGATGTCTGGGTGCTCAGTTTACTCCATCCCATAATCACCTCGAATGAAACACAGTTGATATAAAAATCATCATTTTGAGGTACCCACAAGGCCCTGAGATGCTCTCCAAAAGCCCCAGCTCTGCCTTTGTTCTGCTCTGGCACAAGCAGCCCCTGCAGTGAAGCTGCTCCTTTGAAGTGGCCACTGAGCTCCTGCAGCCCTGAGCTGCTCCTGCTGGAACTGGGGAGCAGCTTCATTCCCCAAAAAACCAGGAATTCACAGAAAAACAGGATCCCCCTTTCATTCCCAAAAAACCAGGAATCCACAGAAAAACAGGATTCCCTCTCATTCCCAAAAGATCAGGAATCCACAGACAAACAGGATTCCCTCTCATTCCCAAAAAAGCCAGGAATTCACAGAAAAACAGGATCCCCTTTCATTCCCAAAAAAGCCAGGAATTCACAGAAAAACAGGATCCCCCTTTCTCTGCTGGATCTGACAGGCTCTGAGGACCAGCTTCCATTCCCAAAAGATCAGGAATCCACAGAAAAACAGGATCTTCCTTTCATTCCCAGAAACCCAGGAATCCACAGAAAAACAGGATCCCCTTTCATTCCCAAAAAAGCCAGGAATTCACAGAAAAACAGGATCTCCCCTTTCATTCCCCAAAAAACCAGGAATCCACAGAAAAACAGAATCCCCTTTCATTCCCCAAAAATCCAGGAATCCACAGAAAGGCAGGACCCTCCTTTCATTCCCAAAAGATCAGGAATCCACAGAAAAACAGGATCCCCCTTTCCCTGCTGGAATTAACAAGCTCTGAGGAGCAGCCTTCATTCCCAAAAAAGCCAGGAATCCACAGAAAGGCAGGACCCTCCTTTCATTCCCAAAAACCAGGAATCCACAGAAAGGCAGGATCCCCCTTTCCCTGCTTGAACTAAAAGGCTCTGAGGACCAGCTTCCATTCCCAAAAAGCCAGAAATCCACAGAAAAACAGGATCTTCCTTTCATTCCCAAAAAAACCAGGAATGCACAGAAAAACAGGATCCTCCTTTCATTCCCAAAAAAGCCAGGAATCCACAGAATGCCAGGATCCCCCTTTCATTCCCCAAAAAATCAGGAATCCACAGAATTCCAGGAGCCTCCTTTCCCTGCCCCAAGCAGGTGCCATTTCCAAGGATTTCTCTGTTTCTGAGCACTCTGCTGCCTTGGGAAGGGTCTGCAGGAGGGATTGGCTCCCACATTCCCCAGCTCCATTCCCAATCCCGATTTTCTGCTCTGTGCTTGCCTTGCTGGCCATCACCCCCTGCAGCTGCCCCAGGAAAATCCTGCTGCTCCTTTAATGCCACTGCAGGCAGGGGGGTGAGCAAGAGGCACCAACCCCTCTCTGCCCATCAGTGAGGCCACCAAATTTTACACTGCTGGCACCAAACTGCCATAAATTCACATTAAAACCCCTCTGCAGGTAACACCATTTTAGGGAAGTGAAATAAGCTGTGGCAGAGCAGCTTTTGCTTCACCAAGAATTCTCCCAGTCCAAGTGCCAGAAGATGTCCTCGTTATCTGGGGGAATAATTAGTACATGAGACAGCTTGTTCATCACCTCGTGTGCCAAAGGCAGGACCTCTGTGGGTACAGACACTTCTGCCAAGCTGCACTGCCAGGATTTCTCTGTGCTTCTAGTGCAGGGATTTTTAAGGGTGTTAAAAAGCAGGGGCAGGTCCTATGGGTTATTTTGTGCCATCAACAACAACAACAAAATAATTCTGCAGCAATTACAGCTTGGATTTGTTCCAATATTGAGGCTCTAAATCTGTTTCACCTCAGGAATTACAGTGAAATGGTAAAAAATGAAATTGTTCTGTTACCTCCTGATAAACAGCAGCAAAATGCAAAGGGACACCAGGCTGACCCCAAATGGATCCCCCCACTGGCCCCGTTACCAGAGTTGGGGAAGAAGGCTCAGATCTGAGAGATTCAGTGGTGAAGGGCTTGACAGGCATCAAGAAATATCCACACTACAAAATCCAAATCCAGATTTCAGCACCCTCAGGGGATGTCTCACAAAACCCCAGGGGTTCCTGAGCCTCTGGATCCCTCAGCTCTGGCTAGCAAGGGTGGAACAATTCCCAGGGATGGGCATCAGGGAGTTCCTCTCCAGAAACCACTCAGGCCATGACATTCCACCAGACAGAGCAAAAATCAAAGTTTACTTCAAATCAGAGCACTACTGTACATATAAAATATCAGGGATCACCTCTGAGAGGGAATATTTTCCCAAATACCTCGGGGGAGATTGATGGATGAACTTAAAGACAACTCAATTCAGCTTTAATGCTCCCCAGTATTGATGTCTGGGTGCTCAGTTTACTCCATCCCATAATCACCTCGAATGAAACACAGTTGATATAAAAATCATCATTTTGAGGTACCCACAAGGCCCTGAGATGCTCTCCAAAAGCCCCAGCTGGCACAAGCAGCCCCTGCAGTGAAGCTGCTCCTTTGAAGTATTTTATATATATAAAATATATACATAAACCTCGATTAGCTGGACTCTTCCAGAGAGATCACATCAAATGTTTCAAAATTAACAACTCCAGCTCTCCAAAACCTCCTGATCTTGACTGTCTCCATCCCTGTTCATCCCAAGCCCAGCAGCAGCAGGAATATTTCACATTTGCTGCTGGTTACTCAGCTCGGGGCCATCACGTGTGGACACAAAAGGAAAGCAGCTCAGCTCTGCCATCCTGCTGGCACAAAAAGCAGCTTTATTTGGAAGCTGAGCAGATCTGACCCGAGCCTGAACAAATCCAGCCCTTTTCAGGCTCCAGCAGACTGAAAGTTTAATAACAGGAATGAATAACGTTCCTGGAAGTGGAAAAGATGATGAACAAATGCCTGGCACTCCAGGGATGGGATAACTGACAAGGTTAAAATAAAAAAGCAACATGAAGTTTTAAATTTAAGTGCATCCATCCCATCCAATTTGTCAGGTGAGTTTATGCTCGTGGTGGTGTGGGAGTTACACAGCCAGGCTGAGCAGAAACAAGATTTCATGAATGATTCCAGCAGCAGCTGGGGCAGAGGCTGGGCTTTGGTGTTCCCTGTGCTCTGGGCTGCCTGCACAGGGACCAGGAGCAGCTCCAGGGATTTGTAGCACAACTCCACACCCACACATCCCAAAAACACTTGTCTGAAGAAGTTAAATCCCCTCTCAGAGCAGAGGAAGGCACTTTCAGGGTACAGCTGTGCTCTCTGTCCTTCCCCAGCGAGTTCCTGGAGCTGGAATTCCCTAAGGACACATTTGTTTTGTTGTAGACTCATTTCTGTGATCCAAAACTCACCTTGGGCAATCAGTGCCCACTGCTCTAAGCTCCCACTAAGGATTTAACCACGAAATTTAACCCTAAACACATCAGGTTTAAATCTCAGTGCCCACCTGCTCTGAGCTCCAACACAAGGATTTAACCACAAAATTTAACCTTTAAACACACCAGGTTTAAATCTCAGTGCCCACTGCTCTAAGCTCCAACACGAGGATTTAACCACAAAATTTAACCCTAAACACATCAGGTTTAAATCTCAGTGCCCACCTGCTCTAAGCTCCAACACAAGGATTTAACCACAAAATTTAACCTTTAAATACACCAGGTTTAAATCTCAGTGCCCACCTGCTCTAAGCTCCAACACAAGGATTTAACCACAAAATTTAACCTTTAAACACACCAGATTTAAATCTCAGTGCCTGTCACAGCTCTCAGGCTGGCAGGTCATTCATTCCCTTCCCTCTCCTCAAGACTTGGGAATGTTTGGAAGTGCAGCAGACTGAGCTGAGCCTCCTGTCCCCTGGGGAGCAAACAAAATTTATAAAGAGAGCAGAGCTGGCAGTGAGGATGGCAGCAGCCAGGCAGAACAATCTGCATCCCATCCACCCTGCCTGCACTGGAGTCACAGATCAGATGCATCAGCTGCTTTTCTGATTTAGCTATCAATTAGTTAATTGGCAGGGCTATGTCAATGAGGGGCTGAGTGATTATCAGAGAAGAAAATAGTATTTCCATTGAAGTAATTGTGCTCCCACGGCACAAATCCTCAGAGACAAAAGCCCAATTATCAAAGGTACCTGCAGGGAAAACAAGCCTGATGTGCCAATTAACTTGGCCAACACTGATTTGGTGGAGGAAGGAATAAGAGAGACACGAGCCAGGTGGGAAATGCTGGAGAGGGGCAGGATTGTGGAACAGTTTTTGTTCCAGACATCTCTCCATGCACAGTCACAGCATTTCCTCACTGCTCCTGCAGCAATGACAACACCATCTGTGCCAGGGTGAGCCACTGCTCCATCTCCTCTGGACTTCCAGCAGCAAGGCTGGGACTTTTCCATGCTGCCAGATCCCCAGGCAGGCAGGAATTCCTGTGCCTGGGCTGTGAGCAGAGCTCAGCCCACACCAGCACTGCTCCCTCTGCTCCACACTTGGAATTAAAGGTTAAAGCAAAAGCCAAACACTTCAAAGGAAAAACAGAATAAAAACACCTGTTCAGGCACCAAGAAACCCCACTGAAGTCCCTGGAGAGGCAAAGGCTCCACAGAAGAGCTGTCAAGGACAGATGAGATGATTTTCTCCACGTTTTCCTTCTACCAGAGCATTTATGGTGCCTCACAACAGACCTGTGAGGCAGGGGAGCAGCAGATCCTGGGCCAGAAATGAAGCAATCTGCTCCAGGCTGCACATCAAACAAAACCCAGGAGCAGAGCTCCAGACATCTCCTGCAGATCTTATCCCACCACCACACAACCCTGCCCTCTCTACGTGCTCACAAATGACATTATCCTAATAAAAAGGATAATAATAATAATAAAATTAAAGCCTTGAGTCCTGAGGGACCAAGGGAGGATGAGACAAAGCTCAGGCCCAACTTACCTGACCAGTGCATCTGGTTTGCTTAGCTGGTTATTAGGAATACAATTTTCCATTAAGTCCTTATGTGTGCTCGGGCTCTTGCTGGCACATTTCTGTTTTTTCTCATTTTTAGAGGATGAGGAGGGGATGCTCCCGTTGGTTGCACTGTGGCTGCGGGGTGAGGAGTTCACAACCCCACTGACATTTTTGTAATTTTTGGACGAGGCAGTGCATGAGTCCTCTTTCAAGAGGTTTTCTGTACTTCCTACAAGATCATTATTTAATCTTTTACTATTGATATGGTTTTCCATATATTCAATTTCTTGTATTTTAGAGTCTACAGGTTGCAAAATGTTGTTGTTTATTCCAAGGTTGTGTTTCTTTGCATCCTTGTCCTTTTCTTTCCCTTTTTCTCGATATTCCAGCTCTGGCAACGTTGCAGAGATTTTTTTATTGGCTGGAATGCCTCCATTGTGCTGCAGGAGTATTGAGGAATCCATATCAGATAATCCTTTGGCTGCTGCAACACCAAAGTGAAAAAAAACCCAACTTAGTTCATTAAATCCATCAATACCGTGCCACAGAAAGAAAAAAATCATTATGGACATATCCATCATTCCTGCAGGAAACAATCACTATTGGAGACTCTCTAGAAATGAGAATCCAAAGTCACCTATTTTAGGGCTTTTTGCCTCATTCCAGGCAGGAAACAGGGATTTAATAATAAATACCAGAGCTTCACCCACCACTGGCTGAGCAGATTGATGCAGCTGCTAATGAAGAGCTGAGCAGAGGGGCCATAATTCACTTTTCCTGCCACGTGAAGCACTCCAAAGTGATTTCATTGTTGCCCCTCTGCTCCCACCCAACCCAGGCAGGCTGCAGCAGCTCCCCAGCACGCCTGGGGTTGGTTTTATCCCAGAGCAGCAGGGAACAGAGAACACAAGAAGGAATAACTTGCCTTCCTCTGCCTCCCTCTCCTGCCTTTGCAGCATCTGCTGCTCTGGGGGCAGTGCCTGCTGCAGGAGCTGCATGTAGAACTCGTTCTCCTTCTGCACCTCCTTCTGCTTCCTCAAACGCATCTTGTAGCTGACGTAACTTTTGAAGCCAAAGCCCAAAGTCACAACAGGGTAGCCAATGCTAAGAAGGAAAAAAAAAAGCATTATTAATCAAACTATAGCCATGATAGCAAATTAATCAGGTATATGTATTTCCATAGAAAATTATCTATAAAGTGGTTTTTGCTGTTCCACAGGAGCTGTCACTACAAATCCCTCACAGCACAGAAATGTGGCACTGGGCCCTTGTTTACACACATTTCTCATGGAATATTTCATGGCTCAAGTGTGAGGGAAAAACTCAAGCCCTGAACCCAAATAAAAAACCCTGGTTATTCATTTTCCTGGGGAAATAAGGGTTAATAGGAAAAGGACAAAGAAGCTCTTACCAGTGTGCTGCAAATGGACGACAAAGGTCCACGTGGAAGTTTTTTAAATCTTTAAATCTAATGGCTGCTTCAATATAAACAAAAAGTATCCACAGTGATACTGTTGGTAAGCACACACCTCTTTCTGTGGAGAGAAGGGAAACAGAACACAGGTTCCAAAGTTATTCTTAAAATGTCTCAGGAAGTCTAAGAAAATAAATCTTAAAGATTTTACCTATAAAGATCATAACTTAAAAAAAAATTAAAGGAGTTCCTATCAACTTGGATGAGCACTGAAAATGAGTAATTCCTGAAGCTGCCATGAATTAAAATATGAAATCAGCTCAACAGCTAAAAACTGGCCCATCAAGTTCTTCCTTCCAAGCATCAACCCTGAACAACTTCAGATGAGGCTTTAACATATTAATACAGCTCTAAAAATAACCCCAGATTGTGCAGGTATTTGAAATTGGGCAGTGAGTGGTTCCCAGCATCTGCCATCAGCTCCCACACTGCCGTTATTAGCAGTGAGTAATTTGTCACAGAGCTGAGGGAGGGATGATCCACAGCACCCTGCAACCCCCTGGGGTTAACACAAAATGTGCCACAGACCCCAAATCCAATAATCCAGGGAGGGAAAAGTAACCACAAAAAACAAAAAAACCAAAAAAAAAACCCAAAAAAACCCCCCAAAACCCCAAAAAACAAACAAAAAAACCCCCCAAAAACCCAAAAAACAAAAAAACCCCCCAAAACCCCCCAAAAAACCCCCCAAAACCCCCCCCAAAACCCCCCCCCAAAACCCCCCCAACAACAACAACAAAAACAACCAAAAAAACCCCCCAAAAAACAAAACAAAAAAAAACCCCAAAAAAACCCAAAAAACAAATCAGATTTTATTCCTAAAATGTTTTGGTTGAGGGAAGGAACTAAAGCACCTCACCCCAGCTCCAAAGCCAGGGATTTATGAGAACAAACCCAAACAACTCAGGGAGAAAAGGGCAGCAGAGGGGGACAGGAATTCTCCATATAAGTCTGAAATTGTCAGGGCAGCCTCTGGGATCACCAGCTCAGAAACTGGATCCAGCTGACACAAAGCTTTGCTAAATCAGAATTAAACTCTGATCACTGAAATAACTGATATTTGAATATCATTAACTCAATCAACAGCACACAAATCGACTGTGGGAGAACAGAACAGCATCACAAACTCCTCCTGTGTGCTCTGTATTTGTTCAATCACTGCAGCAGAGTTTTAAAGTCAGGAATTTTATTTTCTTTTAACTGCTCTGGAGTTCCTGTTGATTCTCCTTCAGTTCCTGCTTACTGGAGATGCACCCCATGTGCAAAACAAAATATTTTAATTCTAAATAACTGCATTAAGTGAGGTAAAAAACTGCATGAAGTGAGGTAACAGCACGGGGATTTTGTTCCTAAAAGATGTGAGGTATACACTGAGCCCTGGGAGTTGCCAATAAAGAAGAATTGTCAATAAAGAAGAGTTGTAAATAAAGAATGATGCCCACCTGTGTGCCACACATACTGTACCCACACGTAGGTGCTGGCAGCAAAGAACAGCCACTGGATTGGGATGAAGAGCAGACAGATGATGTTGGAGGTGAATGCTACACACACAAAAAATACTGAGAAGGCCTGAAAGAAAAAAGGGAGGAGGATCAAGATGGAGGTTTGGTTATTCCAGGAAAAATAACCAATATAGTTTTTTATACAAATTAAAAAAATATATAATACCTTTTATATAAAATATCTAATAGTTATAATTTTAACACCAATATTTCTAATATTACATGTTGATTACTTTTAATATATTTTAAACCTATATATTAAACTATATTTTTGTTTATAACCCCCTATATATAGAGACAGCATGTCATGTATACACATATATAAATAATTTTAAATATATATAAATATAAATAAATATATTACATATAATCCATACCTAAACACGTGTAAACATACATGTATGTATATAAATACACAAACCACAAACATATATATACATATATAATATATTTATATATTTTATTTATTTATTATACATCTATAATAAATATATACACATATATATGTGTATATATTTATTATACATATCATTTTTATATTATATATAAAAATATATATTTTATATATGTGTGTATATTTAACCCTCTATAACAGGGTTTTCTTTTTTTATATATATTTATTTTTATATTTTCTTTCATATATATTTTTATATATTTCTTATATAACTCTCTATATAACAGGGTTTTCTTTAAAATAATACAGGAAGTCTTGCCTGTTTACATATATTTAAGGTTATACATAATTCTTATTAATTCATATTAATTCTTATTAATTCTGGATTAATTCAAACCCAGCTCAGGAATTTAAAGGAGAGATTTTAAAGGAGATTTAAAGGAGAGAATTTAAATTTCTCTATGGTGAAATTTGAATAAATCTTTATTTTATTTCCACTGGCCATGGATAAAATATCCACCAGAGAGAAGAGATAAACCAGAGAAGACCCCTGTGCTGTGAGGAGGATCTCAGTGCCATTGGGGCAGCTGTGGAATCTGGAATTTTCCCTGGAATATTCCCTGGAGAGAGGAATTCCTGTGCCCACTCACCAAGCCCTGGTATCGGAAGGAATCGTAAACGCTCCTGATGAAGAGCCAGAAGGGCCACAGGTACTCAAACCTGAACTCCAGCACAAAATCTGCCAGCAGCACCAGGGCCCAAACCACCAGGAACTTCAGGTACAGGAAAGTGCTGGGGAAAAAGAAAAAAAAGGAAATTTCAGGTCAGGATTTCCAACAAACTGATTTTTCTTTTCTTTTCTTTTTTTTTAATTAAAATATTCAGAATTAAAATTAAGGACAGCTGTAATACATAGAAGGAAATGTCGACCAAAATAATTTTATAAAATAAGTTTAAGGGGTTTTTTATTATTATTTCATTACAACAGGCCTGGTCTAATGAAGCTAACACTGAACTGCATTTATTTTCCTGATAGCCAGCAGGGTCACTGCTCTCACACATCAGCACCCATCTCCCCTGGCATTTTCACACACTGAAGTCCTGCCAGAGGTAAATTCTCCCAGCTGAAATGTTCCTTTTCCAGCCCTCTGCTGGCCCTGGAGCTCAGGAATTTCAGTGTTCCCCCTCCTCAGCAGGCTGCAGATGTTCAGATTTAACACAGACTACAACACCAATAAACTGAGATGTATTTTAAGCCTACAGCAATTTAAAGATTGTTTTGATACTGAGTTATCAGTGTTAGATTTGAAAACATTTCCATGAAGATAAACGGATCCCTTAAAAACAAACAAACAAATCCACAGAAAAATGGAAGCACATGAGGATTGAACCCAGCCTAACTTCTATTTTTTAATTATTTCTGAGCCACATTCCCATGTTCTGAGTCCTGCATTTGGAACCACTGATGATCCTTCTTGGCAAGAGAGCTTAAAAACATTCTGAGCTCATACCCAAATAACACTTGAGCCATCAGCCCAATCCATTCTTCCAAAAAAAAGCAAATCCCATTTTTTCCCCAAATCCAGCACCCCCAGATCTGTCACCCTTGCTGCACTCCATTGGGTTATAACAACAAAAAAAGGAGGGTTAAAATATATTTTTCTCTTTTAAATCAAATGCAATTTTTTCCTTTTAGTGACTTGTTTTCCCTCCTCTCCCAGGCTGCCAGCACAACCAGAACTTTGCCCTGGAATGTTTGGTGGGAGGTGCCAAGGGATTGCACCCAGTGCCAGGCAGGGTCGAGTTTCTGCCCTGCTCAGGCCCACGGGGCTTTTTTGGGAAATTGTTCTGAACTTTGGGGAAGAGACAAAACACTGAATTTCCAGGGAAAGAGCAGGCAGAGGATTGGAAACAACCGAACTTGTGCAATTCTCACCCACTTGTCAGCCAAGGTCAGGTCCAAACCACAGGGCTGGGAAAAGGCTGGGATTTCCTGGGAATCAGAGGTGAATTGGGCATGTGCCTGAGTGAGCCCTTATCACCAGAGTGGGGTGGGAAAAAATAAAGCAAAAAGCTCCAGGAAGCATTTTAATGGAATGGAAACAAAATTAATGGCACACACTTGGGAAAGTTAAGGAAGTGCTGTTTGCAGTTCTGAGACCCAGCCCCAATCACAAATTACTGTTTGAGAAGAATGAAACTACAGTGTGAGTATTAAAAACCCCTCAAACCCAACAAAATATCCCACACCACAACCCAGCCAACCCAAACCCCTTAAAGGCTCACACTTGTCTTGGTGGATTTTGCTTCCACAGGCTGCCTTTCCCTGTTTATTTAAAGTTTAGATCCTCACCAGGAATCTGTAAAAAGCAGCTGCATCCAGAGAATATTTGACACTAAAGACAAATTTGGGTTTTGACTCTGCCATTTGGGTCCAGACTCTGGAACTGTTCCTGTGCAGCCCCTCAGATCTGAGGAATTCTATAAAACCACAGCCAGGAACTCCTTGTCCTGTTGTGTTGTGGAGCCTTTTCCTGGGTTACCCTCATGGCTATTGTTTGTTTTCCTGCCACTGGAACCCACGAGGAAATCCCATTTTTCCCAGCAAATGAGGGCTGGCAGGACTAATGCTGCTGCTGTGAAGTGCCACTCCAATGAAAGCATTTGCTGAAGGAGAGTTCTGTAACACAGCCATTAAAGTGATTTCTGATATTAAATTCGTATCAATCCAAGGGCCCCACTGACACTTAGCACCTTCTAAAGTGGAATTGGAACAATGCAACACTTGTAAGGAGTTTTGCCAACACTATTAAAGAGCCTATTTCTCATTGTCTGAAGGGCTCCAAAGCCATTCAGAATTCCAGGAGCACAGGAAAGTTTAAAAACCTCGATCCTGGTGTTGGCCCCAGCAGGGAAGGAGCCCCAATCTCAGCTCCTGCTCCCCCTGAGGTGCTGCACAGCCAGGTTTGTGTTCAGGCAATCCCCCAGCCCAGCAGGGAGAGCTGGAACACATCCCCAGGCATTAAACCCTCCAGAAAACCTTTTCATTGCAGAGCCTCAAATATATTCCACGAGGCCAGCTGGAATTCTGAGGTGGATCCCAAGAGAGGGGAAGATTCCTGCAGATAAAAACTTAAAATCTGTTATCCAATTTCCTGACACGTGGCAAAACCAAACTGCCCTGGGTGACCTGGCAAAGGTTTGAGGCTGGGGCTCCCCTAATCCTGGAGGGGATGGAGGAGAGGGAAGGATTTGCAAACAAATAATTTTCCTCCTTATTCTTCCTCCCCCTGCAAGTGCCAGATGCCATTTCCTTTTTTCTTTTTTTTTTTTCTTCCTCTCTTGTTCTTTGTTCTCCTTTTACTGCCCCGCAGATCCTCTGCTGGCTGTAAGGTAAAAATACTGCCAAAAATCCAAAAAAAAGACCCAATTCTGCACCCTAAACCCAAACTGGGATCAGACAAACTGATTTCTTTTTTTTTTAATTAAAATATTCAGAATTAAAATTAAGGACAGCTGTAATAAATAGAAGGAAAACCTCAGTTCTAAACCTCAGTTCTATCCCACTGTGATCAGCAAGGCCCAAAGGCTGGAAAGGGAATCCTGGCATGTTCCAGCCTGACTCATCCAAGACAATGGAGTGGGAAGCATCCCGAGGCTGGCAGGCTGCCAAGGGCACAGGTGAGCTTTAAAAAAGTGAATTTGAGCATTTGGGTGAAATTATCAAATAATCAACAGCCCCCCCACACCTCAGGGTTACCCAGCAGCCACAACACTGGGGATGCTGAGTGGAGATCAGGAAATATAAAAGCTTTATATAAATAATCACAGTAACAGATACCTAAGATTATTATCAGTGAGCAGAAGAAGTGGAACAGAGTGAGCACAGCGAGGCTGAAAGGCACAAAACATCACTGCTGGCACTGGCCACGTGAAACACTTGCCAGCTCCAGGTTTGAAAAGGAAAAGAAACGCAAAGAACGCCAGGAAAGCTCCCTGACTCCTGATTCTGTGTCCTGACAGGGCACAGAAGGGATCCAGCCCTGAGCTGGGGCAGGGGAGCAAAGGGAGCCCCAGGGGAAAGCCCTGGCAGGGATGGAAGCCGGGCAGGGGCAGCACCCAGGGACAGCAGCACTGCCAGCTCTGGGAATTTAGCTGCACACACCAAAATCCTGGAGCTGCAGGGAGTGAGAGCCAGGGCAGCAGGGCTGATATTCCCCGTGCCACAGCAGAACACATTAAATGTGGGCTAAATTACACTGCAGCCCTGCACTGAAGCTCAAGTCATAAAAGGCAGCTCTGCTGCTTTGTTCCAGACCTCCAGGGCAGCTCCAGCAGAAAATGTTTTACCCTCTATAGGAAGCTGGTAAAAAAAAAAAAAGTGCCAGAATAAATTAGCAGGAGGAATCATTATGGATTTTCAAGAAAAGCCTAAAAAAGGCCAAATTCCTGGAGGTACTGCTGATGTTTTCCTTCCGGTTTATCTGGCTGTCAAAAAATCCAGTCCTTGGAATTCAGCCCTGTCAGGATTTGGGTGGCAGAGAGAACCAGGAGGATTTTAGAGGTTGTGGCACCCAGGAATCCTGTCCTGTGCCACCAGGGCCACCTGGAGATGAGACACCCACCCCTGGCAGGCACCCACTTGGCTGGCAGCCCACGGAGTGCCTGGGATAAAGGGCAATTTACATCCCCAGCTAAAAAAACCCTGGCTCTGGAGGAACACGGAGTATTTCAGGACTATTGTCAGGGAATCCATGAGACAGCATCCAGCAGCTGATGTGCCAGCACAAGCTAAAGCAGGGATGTGTGGAATTCATCCTGAAACCTCCCCAGCTCCAAAAGTGGGACCAAAAGAAGCAATATCAGCAATGCAGCTGAATTTAACCAGAGCTGATCCTAACCAGATTTGAACCAGATCAAAGATGAGGACTGGGAAGACTTAGGAACAAGCAGGAACGAGAGAACTTTAATTGCTTAACTGATGACAAGCTGCAATGAACACTTCAATTAACAATTAAGGGTTTAATGCATGCACACTGCCAAAGGTAGGAGATGTTAAATCACTTTAACATTTTTAAACTGTTCCCATTGTTTTACATGGGAAAAGGCAAAATTTGGAATATAAGCTGTGGAAATAAGAGATCCTCCAGTTCCTGCTGTGAGTGTGGTGGGTTTGGAGATCTGTTGAGAGCAGTTATTTTAAATTGTAATAAAGTTCTTTCCAGAGATCCTTCTAAAGAGCACAAGCCACTACAAAAATCAGCATTCAGAGAGACAGATCATCCACATCTTCCAGTGCAGCCCAGGATTTTATATTTCTAACTCTGTTCTGTTTTTTGATCACTTCTTATGATCTGCTTCACTTTTACACTGAACTCTGCCACCAGAGCTGCCCTGCAGGACAATTCCCTCCTTGCTCCACCTGCTCCAAAACTCCTCATTTTCCCAGCTCTCAGTGACAGCTCACACTCCCAGGCTTTAATTTAAGATCAGGCTTAATTTAAAAAGCAAACAAAACAAAGAGTTGAGTATCCCAATCCTGCTGTTTGCTCAGCCTGGCTGCTCTGCCCATAAACCCAGGATGCTTCCTCCTGATAACTGCATTTACTGGGTCTGTGTAAGCTGATGGGGACAATTAAGATAAGCTGAGTAAATAACTGCAGTAATTACAAAAATTCAGACAACTGTAGCTCTGTGAGAATTTACCAGTATGGGATCACTGAATTATGGAGTGGAGAGAGAAAATAATAATAATAATAAAATAAAAACAAAGATCCCAAATCCCTGTAGAGGAACCTCCCTCTGGATTTCCAAAGGGAAAAGCCTTCCCACAATTTCTCTTTCCTTTCTGTGGGACAACACTGAGGACACTGATTGTTTTTGTTTAGCAAAACACCACGTGAAACAAAAGCTAAAAATCCCATTCCTGAACCAAAGCATCCCAGGAGAAGCAGAGCCAGAGGTGCCTCTGAGCAGGACTCCAGCAGCTCTTCCTGCTGCACACACTCAGCTCCTGGAGTTCCTCTGAGCTTTCCCTGATTTCCCCTCCTTCTCTCACCCCACCTTCCCTGCCAGTCACCTCAAAGGCAAATTCTATCCATACCCAAAAGTCATTTGGAATGACTTTTGAAATCCACTCATAAGCAATTCCTTATATATTTGAATTATTCTTCACTTTGAATAATAATTTCCATTTGCCTGGAATGGTAAGGAAAAGGGATGTTTTTCTTTACCAATCCAGGCAGTGTTTTCCCAAAACTTGAAAGTCTAAAGCCAAAAAGCTCTCCACCCTCACAGATTCACTCCAAGTGGGATAAGCAGCACACTGGGACAATTTTATTCCTGTCACAGCTCCCCAGCAGCTGCTTCCCTCATGCAAAGTTAACATCTGAATTGTATGAGCTCGCTCAGGTTTCCAGGCACTGCATTCATCAGCCCCACTGAACTAGAAACAGAAATGGGCCAGCAGCACATTTACTACGGCTCTCACAAACTCCTGCCAACTGAGAAATGCAGAATTATTGTGTTCCACACAAAATGTGACATATCCAGGAGAGCAGAGCTCTAAAATACTCTTTAAACAAGCTCACAACGAAGCTGTTGGGACACAAATCAGAGTTTTGGTGCGTTCTGCCTGCGAACACCTGGAAAACACATCCTGACTCCCAGGATGAGGCACATCCCACGTGCATCCCACTGTTTGTTTCCTCATTCCCCAGGTCAGGGGTGAGTCGGGCACCTGCTGAGTCCCCAGCACACCAGGCAATCCCCCAAACAACCTCCTATTCCCACTGCAGCCCCACAGCACGGGAAAAACAACTTTGTGAAACCCTGCGTGAGGAGCCGAGCCAGCAGCCCAGGTGTTCTGCCTCTGAACCGCTGCGGAGTGCCAGCCCGAGCCTCTGGGAATGCCCAGTCGGGAAAACCTCCCCGGGGAGACACAGCCAAGGCTCGGAGCTCAGGCAATACCCAGCTGTGAAACCCCACCGGGAAAAACTGAGGGAGACACAGCCAAGGCTCGGAGCTCAGGCAATGCCCAGCTGTGAAACCCCACCGGGAAAATCTCCTCAGGGAGACACAGCTCAGGCACCTCTGGCAATGCCCAGCTGTGAAACCTCACCGGGAAAATCTCCTCAGGGAGACACAGCTCAGGCTCAGAGCTCGGGCACCTCTGGCAATGTCCAGCTGTGAAACCCCACCGGGAAAATCTCCTCAGGGAGACACAGCTCAGGCTCGGAGCTCCGGCACCTCCAGAGCCCCCAGCCGCGACACGCCGGGGGTGACACAGGGCAAGGCCCCAGCGCAGGGTGCGCACCCCGGGGGCGGCTCCGGCCGCTCCCTCCCGGCAGCGCCGGCAGCACCTTGGCCAGCAGCTCCCCCCGGCCCCGCCGGGCCCCGGGGGCGCGGAGGGCCCGGGGCGGGGCAGCGCCTGAGGGGCGCCGGGGCGCCATGACGGTGACAGGGCCGGGGGGCTGCCGGGGGGCCCCGGGGCCGCGAACCGCCCGCTCCCGGCGCCGCGGCGGCCGCTCGGTACCTGCCGTAGATGCCCTCGGTGATGCGGTTCCGCTTGAGCGGCCGCCGCAGTTTGCTGCAGTCCGCGCTCCGCCGCTTCATCCCGCCGGCCCGGCCCGGCCCGGCCCGCCCCGCTCACGGCAGCACCATCCGCCCCCGCGGGGGGTTCCCGAGCGCGGGGCCTTTTTTTTTGGTTTATTTTTCTTTTTTTCCTTTTTTTCCCCTTTTTTTTTTCCCCGGGAAACAAAGAAATAAAAATAATTCCTGGTCCGTCCCTCCCCGCCGTGTCCCCCCGCGCAGCCGCCGCGCAGCGCCCCGCCTCCCCCGCGCGGAACCAATCAAACGGTTGACCCTACCTGAGTGACAGCATCCCCGTCCAATCGACAGCGGGAAAAGGCAGACAGACGGTAAAATGGACCAATCGCAGCGCCAGAAAATTGAGCCCACCTCGTGCCGTCGCGTGCCACGCCCACCACTATGAGTGACCGCCCTGTAACCCAATCAGAGAGGACAATTTATGATTGATGGCTTATCAACCAATCAGAATGTAGATTTTGGCCTCCTCCCGCCTACTGTGCTGCAGGCTGGTTCCTGCCCCTTGCGGTGACCGACAGCAAAATTGCCCAATGGAAGAGAAACAGAAATATAAAAGGACAGCTCAGCCATCCACTCGGAAACGGAAGAGGGAGGGCTCAATTTCCTCTGTCACCGTAGCACCGAGGTGCCACCTCTCCCGCTTGATTGACAGCCTCGCTGGCAAATGGGCAGTTGGGGAAGGGGACACAATGTCCCAGCTGCAAAGACAGGCAGTGACAGTTTGTGACGCCCGCTGCCGCCCCCACAGCGCGGCCTCCGCTGCCGGCTCACCGGAGGGCAAAATAACCCCCGGGGTGACTGATAGGCCGCGCTAGCCAATAAATAGCGCGGGTAACTGAGTGACAAGCAAGCGGACCAATCGCAGTGCAGGACGCGCGGCCCATGGACGGCCGGTGCTGGAGATAGGCCAATCAGAGGCCAGGAGGGGCAGCGCTCGGCCAATGGGAGGGCAGTCCCTAAGGGCGGCCTGTGGGGAGGGGGCGGGCGTTCAGGGAGGGGCGGGGCCGGGCGGGTCCCGCCGACGCCGCCACCGGGGGCTGCCGAGTCACGGCCGGACACCGGCACCGGCATCACTGTGGCCTCCGGCTTCGAGCCTCCGCTCGCTTGGGCCGCCCGGCTGAGCCCCCACCCCACGGCCTGCGGTTGGGGCCTCCGTGGAACCCGCAGCCCTTGTGGTCTGTGGGAGCCATGAGGGGAACAATGGCGGCGCCGCTCCTGAGGGAGGCCGGAGCGCGGTCCGGGTCCCGCCCGGCCCTGGCTGGGTGGAGGGTGGCGATGCCCGCAGCTTCGGCTGCTCCGGCCTCGTCCGGCGCTGGGCTGGCTGCCACGGCCCTGCCCAGAGGGTGATGGAACTCCCAGAACAGGGGTCGGGCAGTGATGGGCTGAGTGTGAGGAGTGCTGGTCCCAAAACGGCGTTAAAACTATCCCAGGAGGGTGCTGGGCTGAGTCATGGAGGTGTTTTCCTGGTAGTGGAGTTATAATTTAGAATCGGAGCATCATGGATTTGTTTGGGCTGGAGGAGACCTTGAAGATCATCCTTGTTCCACCCCTGCCATGGCAGGGACACCTTGCACTGTCCCAGGCTGCTCCAAGCCCTGTCCAGCCTGGCCTTGGGCACTGCCAGGGATCCAGGGGCAGCCACAGCTGCTCTGGGCACCTGTGCCAGGGCCTCATCACCCTCATGGGGAAGAGCTTTTTCCTAATAAAAAAATTACTTCGTGCTTCACCTTGTCAGAGATCACCAACCTTTGGTCTCTGTTTGGAAGCATAAACTGTGAATCTGAGCATCACCTTTAAAATGTGTCATCGTGAGGAAAAACAGGTGAATTCCTCGCCTTTGAGGTGTTTTCCCTGGATGTTAACACTGATAGGATTTAGTTAGGAAAAGGGCTCATTGTGTTACCTAAATTAATTCCTTAATTGCTGCTTGAGCTGTTATGCTGTCTAGAGAAGGTTCACCAGGTGTTCTGGTTCTGTCTGAATTATCCATGGGCTCACAGAATTCCCAGAAAAAGGACCTGGATGTGGATCTTTCTGCATCAGGATTTTCCTGGAGCCAGGGCAGTGCTTTGCATGCCTGGGAAAGGTTTTTTTATGGCTGTTATTTAAGAGTTTTTGAAATGGGTGCAGGGATATTGAACTTTGTTAGGTCTAAATAAAAGCAGGGAAAGGGTTTTGCTATTAAAGTGGTGTGATATTAAAGCAGTTTGATGTTGGATGGGAGGAAGGTTCAAGCTACCACCACAAATCCACACCTTGCACAGATGCTTTGCACACTATTATTGTGCCCTACAGCCTGGGTTGGCAGGAGGGACATCCTAAAATTTAGGTGAACTGTGAGTTTTCTGGGTGTATTTTTGCCTGATGAATGTCCCTGTCACCAGCAGGTGGCTTTATCCCTGTTTCTGAGCATTCCTGGGCTCTGCTCAGGCTGTGCTGTGCCAGCTCAGCACTGGGGTTGTGACAGCCTCAGAGCAGAGTCTGAGGTGTGGTTACAGAGCTTTAATCTGAACTGCCTGGACATAGAGAGCACCGAGAATACTGGGAAGGGACAAAAGTTCCTCCAGTGCCTAAAGGGGGTTTATAAAGTGAGCTATAAAGGGAGGAGAGGGATTTTTGTATGGCAGGAGGAGGGGGAATGGCTTTGAGCTGCCCGAGGGCAGGGTTGGAGTGGATGTTAAGGGGAAATTCTTTGTTCAGAGGGGGTGAGGCCCTGACAGAGCAGCTGTGGCTGCCCCTGCATCCCTGGCAGTGCCCAAGGCCAGGCTGGACAGGGCTTGGAGCAGCCTGGGACAGTGGGAGGTGTCCCTGCCATGGCAGGGGTGGCACTGGATGGGCTTTAAGGTCCCTTCCCACCCAAACCACCCCATGCTCTGTACTGTGGATCCATAAAGTGTCCCTGGAGCTGTTCCCATGGCCCCATGTGAACAGGTCTGATCCTACACTGCAGAGGAGATGCTGCATGCCCAGAGCTCCCTGATTCCCAGCCTTGGCTTGGATCCATCCATCCAAGGCTCATTGTGGGATGTGTCTGCAGAGCTGGGGGTCTCAGCAGGACCCTCCCCACCTTTCTGTGACAGGAGCTGGGGCCAAGCCAACCAACAATGGCCCTGCTCATGGAGTCCATGTTCTCCCTGCCCTTTGGCTGAGCTGCCAGGCCCCAGGGAGGTGTCCTGGAGCAGGGCACTGCTGCCACTTGTGTCCCTGGGCACTCTGTGAGCCCAGCCCGGGTGAGCAGGGCTGAGTCTGGGCCCCTGCCACAGCCCAGATAAGGAGCTGTTCCCTGCTCACGCCTCTTGGCCTTTTTATCTCTGCCTGATTCTCCTTGCTGGCCCCTCACAGCTCCTCTGCTATTGGTGTGAGGGCAGTGGGACATTTTTATAGGGAGCAGGAATAATTCCTGTGCTGGTGCTGGATGTAGCCGAGTGCACGATGCCTTCCCGCTACCTCAGCTTCCGCTGCAGCGTGCCCTGGCTGATCCTGCTGCTGCAAACTCTCTTCCTCATCCGCTCCTTCTTTGCCTTCCCTGCTGCTGGAGACACCTACTCCCCATCCAACTTCTACCCAGGTAAGCCTGGCAGCCTGCTGGGAAACACTGCAGGGTCTCTTGGTGAGAGGCAGAATGGTTTTATTGCTCTTGGAACTTGCCAGGAGTGGTGGGAGTTTCTTTATATCACAGGTGTGATGGGGATCCTAAACTAAATTCTATTTTTGGTCAGTTTTCTCTTGGGGTTTTTTGACCCCATCCTGCTGCATCCAGATCACTGTGTAAAAATAAATTCAGCATTATTATTTTTATTATTTTTCTATTTTTTTCTCTGATTATAGATTGGAAAGAAAGCTCTGGAATTCTTTGCAAGCTCTAAACAACAGTGGCACTTGAATGTTTATCTGAAGCCTTCTTAGTTAATTTAAATTTCTTAATTTATTTTCTTAACCAGAAATCTGCATTAATAATTTCACTGCTGTCTTGTTCTTTTCCATCCTGCAGAATTTCAAGATGTCAACCACATGGTGATTTTTGGATTTGGCTTCTTCCTGATGGTTCTGAGAAGATATGGCTTTAGCAGCACTGGATTCAACTTCCTGCTGATTGTTCTTGGTGTCCAGTGCTGTGTGCTGGTAGAAGATTTCTTAGTTTTCCTTAGGGTACAGCAGAATGAAGCTGGTTTGAAAAGGTAATGAGTTCTGATAGAGCTGGGCTAATGCAGAGCTGCTGATTGCTCCTTGTGCACATCCTTACAGGGATGAGCAGAGTCACATTTGCAGGCATTTTTAGGGGTTTTTAAGTGCATTGTTCTGTGTCATTCCCTTTTATTAGTGTCACCCCGAGGCTGAGTTGTTTTTCTTTCCTTTTCTTGCAGTCTGGCAAAGGCTGTGGTGAGCATGACAGCTGTGGTCATCTCCACTGGGGCTGTCCTGGGGAAGGCCAGCCCTGTGCAGTTAATTGTGATGACCCTGGTGGAATCAATCTTTTTCTATGCCAGCAGATGCATCAACAGGACATTCCTGCAGGTACCCCGGTGGGATTTTCAGCTGTGTGGGGGGAAATGTCACTGGAGCTTTGGGAGAGCTCTGCCAGGAGCTGCAGCCAAGGCTTTGAGTGGCCTGACTCAGCCCACAGACGCTGAATGTTCTGTTGGGACAGGTCCCAGAGCACCTCACCCTGATGCACGTGCACCTCTTTGGAGCCTACTTTGGCCTGGCAGTCACCTCCCGCTTCCCTGAGCCACCCCCAGGGCTGGACAAGAACAGGAGCACCCCCAAGTCAGACCTGTTCTCAATGCTGGGTGAGTCCTTGGCTGCAATTTCAGCTGGGGAAGGGTTGCAGGGAGAACACGGGGAGGGTTGGGGGTTTGGATGCAAAATGCAGCTCTGAATGCAGCCAGGTCCTGCTTTGTGACAATGGCCACTCCCCTACCTGGCCCAGAGGCCACTCCTGCCACACCTGGGGCTCAGTTTGCTTTTGTCACCTCAGCATGAAGGCTACTCCAGGCTAGCAGTTCTTTCTCCAGGCTAACAGTTCTTTCTCCAGCCTCACCTCTCCCTTTCCTGGCCCAGCTGTGCCCCTTGGCCAGCCCAGGCCTGCTGGTGAGGGGCTGTGTGCCAGAGCTGAGCTCATCCTTGGTATTTCAGCAGAGCTCAGGCTGTTTCTGCAGGTGGTGCACAGAGATAGAAAGGGGCAGTCCCTGCTGGGGACAGAAATAGAAAGATAAAACCTGCTGAAGGGTGGGGAGTGTGATACAGGCAGAGAGAGGAGCTGGGGGAGGACAGGCTCAGTGTCTGGGACTTCCTTTTCTTATGGAAGCAATTTGGTGTCTTTATTATCACAATTTCTGTAGTTCAGCTGAACCCAGAGCTTCCTGCAGGGGTCCACAGAGTCTCATTCTCAGTCAGTTTAGGGAATACAAAATTTAAATGCTGCTCTTTTGTGTCCCTGGAGTTCTTGTTTGCTGTTTGTTTCCAGAGCTGAGCAGGTACTCACAGGAATGCTTCAGTAGATTTTATATCTGTATTTATGACTGACTAACTGCCTAATCAATGGGAATGGGATGAATCATCTCACAAGTCCCCAGTGCCACCATAAGTTTAGAGTTGCTGAAATCCTGTCTGAGGCAGGGTTGTCTCTGCCTTGGTGCACTGAAATCATGGATATTAGCAATGGGAACTGGATTACCAGTTTTGGTACAAAATCAGTGCCTGCCAGGGCTGCTGGAACCTGGATTTGTGCCTCACAGTGACAGTGCCTGTGTCACTTGTTAGGGGTCTTGGACAGGAGCACATCAAACGTCACTGTCAGGGTCTGGTACCTCTGTGGGGAGCACAACATCAGTGATGGGAGATGGGAAACAAAAACAACCCCTGGGCAATGCCAGAGGAGCTGCAGCGTTGTTTTGGTGTCTGTGTTGGTGTCTGTGCACAGCCCAGGCCACAGGGCCCTGTGGCTGCAGCCTGAGGGGCTGTGAGGTCACCCAGGTCCCTCTGCTGGCTGGAATTCCGTGTGTGCACTGCATCCCTGGGCATGGAAGGAGCAGTGCACCCCACCAGGCAGGCTGGGATCCCAAATGCTGAGCAGCAGGGGCACAGGAGCAGGAGAAGCTGTTTGCATTCCTGTTGTGTGCTCATGGAGGTGTGACACTGACACTTCCTCACTGGGGGTGATCTCAGTGGGGCTCTGCTTTGGGAAAGGTGTGGGAATGACAGCTGGAGCCCTCAGGGACAGGCAGTGATGGGGTCCCTGTGGTTCAGAGCAGCTCCTGAGGGTCTCTTGTCCTTGTCCCCAAGGCACTGTGTTTGTCTGGGTGTTCTGGCCCAGCTTCAACTCTCTCCTGGCTGACTCCAAGAGGGAAGCAGTGTTCAACACTTACCTGGCCCTCGCAGTCAGTGCTGTGGCTGCCTTCATGCTGTCTGCTCTGACCTCCAAGGATGGCAAGTTCAGAATGGTAAGGAGGAGGGAAAACCCTGCATGGGGGTTTTATTTCAAAGGGATTTTCTGCTACCCTCAGGAGTAACACTGGAAATACAACAGCTGTTAAACCAGGCCCAGGGTGTGACAGTCACAGACTCACAGAGGGCTTTGGATGGGGAGGGCATCAAAGATCACCTCATTGCCCCCCTGCCATGGCAGGGACACCTGCCACTGTCCCAGGCTGCTCCAAGCTTGTCCAGCCTGGCCTTGGGCACTGCCCACCCTCCCAGGGAACAATTCCTTCCTCATATTCAATCTGCACCTTCCCTCTCTCAGTTTAAAGCCATTGCCCTTGTTCTATCACCACAAACCCTTGTGAAAAGCCCCCTAACTCCTCGTTATTGTTTTTCCTGCACAGACTCACATCCACAGCGCAGTCCTGGCTGGAGGGGTCGCTGTCAGTTACACAGCACACAGCATCCAGCACCCCTGGATTGCCATGATTTTGGGGCTGCTTGGCAGTGTCATCACCATCCTGGGATCCCATTGTTTACAGGTAATGCTCAAACCACAAAATGTTTCTGGGATAAACTGTATAAATTTCTTTTCCAGTGCAGGATACCCCAAGGGAAGCCTCTTTTCCAAACCTGAGGTGTTTTGAGCAGAGTGCAGGATTGCAGCTCGTGAGAGCAAATCCATTCTCTAGCTCTGCAACACCAACCTGTGTTTCTGGGTGCCAATTAAACATTTCTTCTTCCCAGAGGTGCTTTCATCCTGCTTTGAAGCTTCAGGATACCTCTGGAGTCCATTTCACTTTTGGTTTGCCTGCTGTGCTCGGAGCTGTGGCCTGCATTGTTCTCTGTGTCGTACAAAAAGGGATTGAGAAACAATGGAATGATTTATCCAGGTACAAAAATTCTTGTATTAAATAATGGAGATAAATATTCAGGGAGGGAAAAACCAGAGTGCAGCATGAGGGCCTGACACTTCTCATCATGTTTTGAATTTGAAGAAATGGTAAAATGGCCCAGATATAGGAAATACTTCATAAATATCTGTTAAAAGGTTGTTTTAATGCAGGTTTAGTAAGTCTTGGATTGTAAATAACATCATAGAAACAGCTGGTTAAATACATCCATATTCCACTCTCCTTTTATTTGTAACAAACATCATGTTCTTAATGAAAGAAATTTAATGAAGTTTTAATACCAAAAGGATGGACAAAACAAATCCTCTGAAGTCTGCATTAGGCTTCTGGTATGTTCCTAAAACATCTCCCTGCAGCTGCAGGTTTGAGAATTACACTTTCTGTGAGAGGTTTTGATGGATGCAGATTCATTCACAGTGTCAATGCTAAATAAAAGGTGAAACACTTTTTTTTTTTGCTTTTCAGTCTGGGTTATTTGATCTTTGTTGACCTTGGTGCCTTCTGCCAGACCATCTGCACTGCCTTGATAACAGGTTTGATTACAGGTCAGTACTGAGACATCCCAGGAATTCCTTCATTTCCTTGGAAATCACTTGTGGAATAAATGGAAACACGAATGCCAGGGACTCCTCCCAGCTTTTGAAGCAGAGGAGCAGAAATAACCCAGCAGCACCATTCTTTCAGTGCTGGAGTTTTATTTTAACCAAGGTTTAACAGCTGCCTTCAACCTGCAGACAGGAGGGGTGTGAAGATGAAAATATTTTCACTTTGGGTGTTGTTTTAGTGACAGAAGATGCTCCAGTTTGGGCCTTGTCACTTTTTAGGCCATTTGGAGCAAATGTGCCAAGTTCCAATAACATCAGGAGCTGCCTCTGCCCAGCTGCTCTTTGATCAAGAGATTTTGGGATTTTTGGGACTCACGTGGCTCCCATGGGATGCTCTGGTTTGTGGCAGCTGCTGCTTTTCCCCAGCCCCAAATTCTGTCTGGAGTAACAGAGAAATGGCCAATGGAAACTGCTGGGAAACACAACCTGCAATGATTTATTGAGTGTTTGAATTTATTTAAACCTTTGCATTACTTTAAGTGTAATGAAGAAGGAATAGATTTTTAGAAAACATCCAACTGAAATAACCAAACATTCAGGGTTTAACCAACAGTTTAAAAATCCAGAGATTCCCATCAGAATCTAACAGTGCTGATAAACCAGATTGTTTTAAACACACAGGCACTCCTCATGCAAGAAATTCATCATCCTGATGTATTTTTATAATCTAGCAGCTGTTTAATGGGTATTACCTAAAATAATTCATTTTTAGTATCCCAAACCTTGATCCTGGCCAGCCTCTTTTTGTATTTAAGGCCAGCTCCAGTCAGGGGCTCTGCTGGAGGATTTAGGTCAGAATTTGTGTTTTCATCTGTTACATTTGGATAAATGTTGCCAAGAAACTCCTGTTAGACACAATCCCCCCTTTGCCCTGGTGTTTGTAATAAATTTATTTAAAAATAAACCTATTTTTACCAACAGGTTTAATCTTAAACATCAAACTCCTTAAAGCTGTGCATGTCTCAAAGTACTTTGATGACCAATTTTATTGGGAGGTGAGTTCATTAATTTCAGAATGATTTCAGATTCCCTGTGGGGGGGTTCATTTAGCACCTTGATGGAGAACTCCAGATATTTAAATTAAAAATATGGGGGAAAATGGGTTATTCCTTTTCCCAGCACATTTTGATGCACAAACAGTCCTTGGGCACCCTTAGGTGCTGATGTGAGGCTGTAATCTGAATTACAGAAATAACAAATGGGTGAAAAGAAGCTTTTAATCATCTTTTCCATTGGTTTGTGGGTTTTCCTGTGATTATTTGATATGTTCTGATACAGGAATATTTGTGTTCACAGTTCCCCCACTTGTCTGTTGGATTTTGATGGAGGATCCCAGCTGACTGACAGGACCAAGATAAGATTTTCCTCTTTATCACCAGAAAAACTAAACAGAAAAAACTGAACTGAAATACCAATTCTCAGGCCCACAAAAGCCACCCCAATGGACACTCAAAATTTAAACTGTTCCAGTTATTCTTGAAAGGTACAGAGTGTGAATTCACAGATGCAAACTTCAGCTGCATTCAGCTTTTCTGCTTTGTTGGCCTCACCTTAAATATTTTTTGTAAGATATGTACAAAAAAAGTTGGCTGCATTTATGACTTATCAACCCAAATGCTTGGAAACATTAAACTATTTTTAGCTGCTGAGCTTACAAGGCAAAAGGATGGGTTTGAAAATGTAATTCCTCAAGGAGCACTTCTCATCCAGAAAAGCACTCGAGTTTTTAAGCTGAACTGATTCTGCTGAAGGCCTTGACAAGCCAGGATGGGATGAGTGAGCTGGAGCAGGGCCAGAACTCTGCATCCTGCCAGGCTGAGCTGCTGGGAAGAGCTGGCATCACTTGGCTGGATGTTGGGAGGTTCTGATGGCAGAGTTCAGTGTCCCTGAAACCCCTGGGGTTTGCTGCCAGATGTAAAACCCAAACAGAGCTTGGGGCAGAACCTGGCCCAGCACTGAGGGCCCTCAGAGCTGCCAGCACCCAGTTCTGGAAGGGCAGGGACTGTGGGACAGAGCATTCTCTGGGTTTTGAGTGGATTTTAGTGATCCTCAGCGTTTCTTCCTTTCAAAAATAGCTGAGACAGAAAATCTGCCAGCAGTGCTTACCTAACAAAGGAGTGCAAACGTGGCTGGATGTTGGGAGGTTCTGAGGGCAGAGTTCAGTGGTGGATGGTGCTCCCAAACCCCTGGGGTTTGCTGCCAGATGTAAAACCCAAACAGAGCTCAGGGCAAAGCCTGGCCCAGCACTGAGGGCCCTCAGAGCTGCCAGCAGCCAGTTCTGCAAGAGCAGGGACTGTGGGACAGAGCATTCTCTGGATTTTGAGTGGATTTGAGTGATCCTCAGCGTTTCTTCCTTTCAAAAATAGCTGACACAAAAATCTGCCAGCAGTGCTTACCTAATAAAGGAGTGCAAACGTGGCTGCATGTTGGGAGGTTCTGATGGCAGAGTTCAGTGGTGGATGGTGCTCCCAAACCTCTGGGGTTTGCTGCCAGATGTAAAACCCAAACAGAGCTCAGGGCAAAGCCTGGCCCAGCACTGAGGGCCCTCAGAGCTGCCAGCACCCAGTTCTGCAAGGGCAGGGACTGTGGGACAGCATTCTCTAGGTTTTGAGTGGATTTTAGTGATCCTCAGCGTTTCTTCCTTTCAAAAATAGCTGACACAAAAATCTGCCAGCAGTGCTTACCTAATAAAGGAGTGCAAACGTGGCTGCTTCTCTTCCTTCAGCACCCTGGTGAGGAATGAATGGTGAGCTCGTGACAAGGCTGAGAGCTTTGATGAGGCTCCCTGGCCTCATTCCCTGCCTGGGATGAGCTCACAGCTCCCAAGGAATGCAGGCTGGCAGAGGAAAGGCCAGTTTTCCTTGTTCCCAGCTCCCAAAGAGCCAGCAGGAGTTCAGCAGCTGCCCAAGCCTTCAGCACACAACTGTGAGTTGTTACTTCCCAGACAATTCCTCTTTATCACCACAGGATAAATGAAATATTCAGGGATGGGGAAAAAAAAAATAATCCCAAGCCACCAGAGTTCTGAATTACACAAGAAAAGCCACACAGCAAGTTTTGAAATTGAAGAAATGGTTATATTGCCCAGATATAGGAAATATTTAATAAATATCTGTTAAAAGGTTGTTTAAATGCAGTTTTAGTAAGTCTTGGGTTGTAAATAACATCATAGAAACAGCTGGTTAAATACATCCATATTCCACTCTCCTTTTATTTGTAGCAAACATCATTTTAGAAAAGTGACTCCACCGTTGTTTGTAGCAATTTTACATTTCTCAAAAACACCACAACACTCAAGTGGACGTACAAGAGTAAAAAAAATAAACAGAAGAATAGAGCTGGATTTAGTGCATTCAGCTTTCCTTGACTTCTCTTTAGACACAATGGAAGGTTTACAAAATGGTTTTACAAAACTTTGGGGTTTGCAGTTAAAGCCCAGGGCACCCCAGGGGGGTTCACTGCCACAAATCCTCCGTGCGACCAAACTTGAACACCAGGCCCCTGTGAAAACACAGCAAAGGGACAGCACAAATCAAACTCCTGTTTTAAACACAGCATTTCCAGGGGATTTGTTAACAGGCAGGTCCCAGCTTATTCACACAGGTCTGGTTACAAAATTTGGGACTTTAGGACCAACCAGATCACAGCCAGTTCTGGTTTTTTATCATTAAAAACCAATTAAATAAGAAACAAATAAAAGAGGAGAGTCTTACCCAAAAAAGATGAATGCATTCTGGAAAAACACAGCAATTCCTGGGTACACCACTGGTTTTTCTAAGAGAAAAAAATCCCATAATTTTTTATTTTGAAGTAGTTTTCAGACATATCCCATTTCTGTCATTTTCCCTTGTGCTCATTTAGCAGAGAGGCTTTGGGAGCAATCTGCAGGAACTCAGTGATTTGTATTCTGGGAATAAATGTTCACCCAGGGAATTATTCCCTTAAAACTGCAGCAGTTTAATTATATCCATGGAGTTCCCAGTTGGGCAAGAGCTGGCTTTGTACTTAGAAATAGATAAATCCATCCCAATATTAGTAAAAAATATGGGATTGTGGTTTGTAGGGCAAAATATTCAAACTGGGCCTGCCTGGAAACCCTCTAAATACCAGTTCTAAAATTCTCTTTTAAGGTTTTATGTTCATTATTTTTAACATCTGCTAACATATTAGTTAATGTAAGAGAGGAATAATTGAATTGCTTACTCAGCTATCACCCCAGCTGATTTAATTGTTTTACTGCTCCTGTTGAACTGAGTTGGGGTAGTAAAACAGATGTTGAAAACATTTTTAAATAACTCTATGGTTGGAAATTATTTTTTATAGATATATTTTTTCTTCTATGTTTTGTGATAGATTTTTTTATGGGGTGTTAGTAGAGTTAAGCTTTCTTAAGCTACCAAGTACAATGGCTTTGTACTTTGGGATTCTAAATCATAACAGGATGTACCTTAAACTTTCAAAAATAGGGTCAGGCCTTACCTTTAACCACGTAGCCCCCAAAAAGGATCCACATGGAAGCAATGAGGGACCCAAAAGCCATCATGAAACCGATGAAGAGCCAGATCCGAGCCCCTGCAATGGGATGGGGAACGTGCTGTACCTGTGGGACCCCATAAACCCCCCTGGCACAGCCCAGGCCCCACAGATCCTCCTGGCACAGCCCCACAGATCCTCCTGGCACAGCCCAGACCCCACAAACCCCCCCTGGCACAGCCCAGACCCCACAGATCCTCCTGGCACAGCCCAGACCCCAAAAACCCTCCTGGCACAGCCCCACAAACCTCCTGGCACAGCCCAGGCCCCACAAACCCCCCCTGGCACAGCCCCACAAACCCTCCCTGGCACAGCCCAGGCCCCACAAACCCCCCAGCACAGCCCCACAAACCCCCCAGCACAGCCCCACAAACCCCCCTGACACAGCCCCACAAACCCCCTGGCACAGCCCAGACCCCAAAAACCCCCCTGACACAGCCCCACAAACCCCTCCTGGCACAGCCCCCTGTCCCCTGGCTGTCCCCTGGCACAGCCCTGTGTCCCCTGGCTGTCCCTGGCTGTCCCCTGGCTGTCCCCTGGTACCTGTGGGACACCCCAGCCCCACAAACCCCCCTGGCTGTCCCTGGCTGTCCCTGGTGTCCCCTGCCTGTCCCCGGTGTCCCCTGGCTGTCCCTGGTGTCCCCTGGCTGTCCCTGGTGTCCCCTGGCTGTCCCCTGGCTGTCCCTGGTGTCCCCTGGCTGTCCCTGGCTGTCCCTGGTGTCCCCTGGCTGTCCCTGGCTGTCCCCAGCTGTCCCCTGGCTGTCCCTGGTGTCCCCTGGCTGTCCCTGGCTGTCCCCAAGCTGTCCCTGGCTGTCCCCCGGCTGTCCCCTGGCTGTCCCTGGTGTCCCCTGGCTGTCCCCAGCTGTCCCCGGCTGTCCCCTGGCTGTCCCCCGGCTGTCCCCTGGCTGTCCCTGGTGTCCCCTGGCTGTCCCTGGCTGTCCCCTGGCTGTCCCTGGTGTCCCCTGGCTGTCCCTGCCTGTCCCTGGTGTCCCCTGGCTGTCCCTGGCTGTCCCTGCCTGTCCCTGGTGTCCCCTGCCTGTCCCTGGTGTCCCCTGGCTGTCCCTGGTGTCCCCTGCCTGTCCCTGGTGTCCCCTGGCTGTCCCTGGCTGTCCCCGGCTGTCCCTGGTGTCCCCTGGCTGTCCCTGGTGTCCCCTGGCTGTCCCTGGCTGTCCCTGGCTGTCCCTGGTGTCCCCTGGCTGTCCCTGTACCTGTCTGGCCCAGGCAGCCCTCGCTGTAGCTGTCCCCTCGCACCTGCCCGTTGGACACCGCGTTGATCCTGGGGAAAACGAAACAAAACCAGCATGAAACCTCTGCTTTTCAATCTTTGTCAGAAAAAACCATTTTCTCACCCAGGGATGGGGCTCCTGAGAGGCATTTAAAGACTTTTATTCCATTTTCAGTCCCATGAGAAGGGTGAGGCAGTACAGATGTTACCATTCCTGCCATCAAAATCAGGAGCCAAACTATTTCCTAATTACATTATAAACATTTTCTGGCCTATCAGCCAAAACAATGCTGCTAATGCTTGCAAACCAATTATTTATTAAAACACCCACATGAGTTTGGTACAAAACATCTTTTATAGCTCTATTTCTCCAAAATATCTGCTCTATTTGCAAGGCCATAATTTAAAATTTGTTTCCAGCTCAATTTCTCTCTTAACAATATTTGTCCTATCCATGGCATTTTTAAATCAGCATTTTAAATCTCGGAGTTTGCACACAGATGCACAAGAGCTTTGGGAACTGTCTCCAAACCCATTTTCCCCAGTTTTTTACCACACAGAGGAGCTGCTGGGGATGCTTACATCAGGAAGGCGATGGTGGCAATGACCCCACAGGCGTGGTAGGAATGGTTGAAATCTTCCACTTGAGGATATTTCACAGCAGCATCGATGATGATCCACCAGCCTGTGAAAAACTGGGGGAAAGGAGAGCTTAAAATACACACACAGCCTTTCCTCAGAATGCTCTGGATTGCTCCAGGAAAAACATCATCAATATTTAAATACCCTCACAGGCTCCAACCCAGACTAAACTGGTGACACCGTTCAGTTTGGGATCAAGCTGACTGCAAATCCAGGGATTTGCCCGCTCCAGCAGTTACCTCTGGGGTAAAACTGAAATTTAAATAAAAAGTGGATGGATGGAGGAAGCCAGGCCAGATTTTGTTGGTAATTCTGGGACTATGCATCCCTGTTCTTCTTTTCCCTGGAATTCCTAAGGTTGGAGCATCCTCTAAAATCATCAATTCCAACCCACCAGGGCCACCACTAAACCACATCCCCAAATGCCACATCCACGTGGTTTTTAAACATTCCCAGGGCCACTGACTCCACCACTGCCTGGCCACCAATTTTAATTTTAATTGGAAATTTTAAAATTTCCAATTTTATCCAGCCTAAGCCTCCACTGGCACAACTTGAGGCCATTTCCTCTCATCCTTCCACTTGTAACGCGGGAGAAGAGACTCCCAAACTGCTCGTAAATTTTATCTTATTACAAAAAAGCCAAAAAAACCCAAAAGTGCCGCGCAGGGCGGGGCCGTACCAGCACCCCCGCGGCCACAGAGGCGATGGTGTTGCGCTTCTCGCCCCAATCCACGCACTCCGAGCACCGCAGGCTCTCCAGGAAGCCGGACATGGTTCAGCGCTGCCAGAGACTGCGGGAGGAAAAGGGAGCTTCGGTCCGTACAGGAAACGGCGGCAGCGGAGCGCGGGGACCGCCCGACCCGGGGCTGCCCGCCGGGGACCCGGCGCTGTCCCCGCGGCCCGCGCTCACCGGGCACCGCCACCGGCGGCTGCCACCGGGGCGCACCCCGGAGCCGCGCACCGCAAGCACCGCATGCACAGCAAGCACCGCGCACCCCGCTCCGCTGTCGCACCCCGCGCGGTCACGGGGCGCGCATCCCCCGCGCATTTCCCGCACCGTGCGCGCCCCTGGCCCCGCGCATCTCCCGCCTCCCCCGCCCCTGCACCCCGCGCATTCCCCGCGCATCTCCCGCACCGTGCGCGCCCCCCGGCCCCGCGCATCCCCCGCGCGCTCCCGCACCGTGCGCGCCCCCCGGGCCCGCGCATCCCCCGCGCGCTCCCGCCCCGCGCGCGCCCCGCGCATCCCCCGCGCACCGTCACGGGACGCGGCGGCGGCGGCGGCCGCGCGCAGGGGCGGGCGGGGTGGGCGGGGCGCGTCCCGAGCGTTGGGGGCGGGACCGGAGCGCGCGCGCCGGGAGGGGCGGGGCGGGGCCGGCGCGTGCGCCGCGAGCGCGGGGGTTGCGTAACGGGAGGGACGTTCTGGAAGGTTCTGGGCCGGCCCTCAGTCGCTGGCGGGCGGCGGTAGCGGGCGGAGGCTGCTCCTGCTTGCGGCTCTATCGCGGTTCTATCGTGTTTCTATCGCCGATCGCGGCAGGCGCAGCGGGCCCGGCGCTATGGGAGTGACTCACGAAGCGGGGCTCTCCCCTCAGGACCCGTGCGGGGGCAGCCCAGCGGGCTGGAGCCGGTGAGGCGGCGGGCCGGGGCACGGCCGGGGGGAAGGAGGCGGGAGAGGCCGATCGCGGTGGCCGCTGCGGAGTGAGGGCCGTGGATCGCTCACGGGTGGGTTTTTATGGGTGTTTGTTTGTTTTATTGCAGGAGCGCCCAGGTGCCTCAGGGGAACCAGCGCGGGGCGTGCCCGGCGGCGCCCAGCGGTGAGTGAGGGACCCGGGAGGGCTCGGCGGGGTCCGGTACCGGCCATAGGCCCCCATGGACGGGGCCGGACACGGGCCGGGGTGGGGTTGGTGGTGGCCGGTGGCACTTGGGTATTTCTGTTATCACCGTCCCAGCTGTGTGACCTTGGCCTTGGCGTAGAGGTGAAGTAGTTAAACTTTACCCGGAGTAATAGCGAGAGAAGCGCGTGTGACAACTCTCGTGTAACTTAAATTACAGATTTCGGTGAGGGGGTTGGATTTATTGCCTAACCTCGCTTTGCACTGAGCGCTGAATAGAAATTCCGTATCAAAGCGAGCTTCCCTAAACCGTAAACCGCTTACGTAACTCAAGGCTTAAGTCTTGTGATAAGATCCTTACCCCGAGTAACCTTTGTAGCCATAAAATGGCTGCCACTCCAGGGACAGCCATTTTAATTATTAATATAGAGCCGTGAGCGCTGCGTCCTGTGCCACTCACGGCCCCTGAATCATCACCTGCGTTTTGCGCTGTTTATGTGGAATGTTTTTAACAGCGGCTTGTTGCATACACTGCTGGGATGTGTGGGGCTGAGTGCCAGGAGTTTTGTGACAAGATGCTGGCAAGATCTTAGCAGCTTTTTACTTATAAGATACTTTTGTTTCCTTTCGTTGGAGTAAAAATCTCTGTGAAATTGTAGCAGAAAAATCCTCAAGTTATACCGAGTTAGAAGGCAAATGGTTATTTTGTATTGTAGATACGATGGGCTGTATTTAGGACAGAGGGAAGATAAAATACCTTGAAAATTCTTTTCAAGAATGTCAAGATTTTCCTCCTTTTTGGAGGAAAAAAAGTATTGCAAAAGAAGTTACACTTAAAACCCACACAGACTTCTCTAGAATTCCACACAGAACCACTCACGGTTTAAACTGAAACCTTTCTTTTTCTGTACAACCTTGTGTTTCAGTTTGGTGCCTGACTGCAGGAGAGGGAATGGCAGAGCTCAGTTGTCACTGGGAGGTGGCTGGGGGTTGTTGGGTTGTTTATTCACCCTGCCTTGCTGCCTGTGTGTCACTGTGGTTGTTGTTGCTGCGGAAATGCTCTAAATGCTAAATAAACCTAAATGCTAAATGAACCTAAACAAACTTCCCTCTCCACCCCACAGGAACAGAGACCGGGCACTGCAGAGCAGCAGCCAAACCCGAACCTGCTGCTGAGAGCGCCCAGAAAAGCAGCTCCGGGCAGACACACACCATGACAGAGTTCATGGACGACCTGAGCCTCAGCTCGCCCAAGCAGCGATCATCCCCGGCCAGCTCCCGGCGCAGCTGCGCCCGCTCCTCCAGCCGCTCCTCGCGCAGCTCCAGCTCCTCCAGCTCCACCTCCAGCCGCTCCTCACGCAGCTGGAGCCGCTCCCGGTCCCGCTCTCGCTCCCGGGCGCGGCGCAACGGCTCCCGGCGCTCCCGGCGTTACTCCCGCTCCTACTCCCGCAGCCGCTCGCGCTCCCGCGGGTACCGGCGCTACCGCAGCCGCTACCCCGCCCGGCACTACCGGCACCGGTACCGCCGGCCCCGCTCGCGCTCGTGCTCCCGCGGCAGGGCCTGCTACCGCCGCTCGTACTCGCGCAGCCGCTCCCGCTCCCGCGGCCGCCGCTACTACGGCTTCGGCAGGACCATCTACCCCGAGGCTTACCGCGGCTGGAGGAGCCGCTCCCGCACGCGCTCCCGGAGCCGCTCACCTCTGCACCTCAGCGAGAAAGGTACCCGGGGGGGTGAATTATAGATTCCCTCTAGGCAGCCCCCAGGCTCCAGCTAGCTCAGTTTGTCAGGGGTTTTTTATTTCATAGAGACAGAATAAAGGTCTCAAAAGGGTGGCTCTCACCCCTCAGCTTCAGTCCAAGCTTTATTCTTCATGTGGTGTTCTAAGAGAGTGAGGAGAGAGAGAGAACAGGAGGAGACAGGGGTTTATCGAGTTTTTGGCTAAGAAAAGATACTGGCCCTGAGCCAATGGGGTCAGGAGTAGGTAAGGTAGGGAGGAAGGGTCCAACTACATGGCACAGGCTTCAGGGGGACTCTGAGGGGAAAAACCATTTCTCAGAGGAACACAACAGGGAGCTGTTTGGGATTTGTTTGTGTGAGAGATTGTTGTTTGTGCCAAGTAGATTCTCCTTGGCTTGCTTGGTTTGTAAAGCCCAAGCAAAGGAAAAGCTCAGTGTGGTTGGACAAGTGTACTTAATAAAAATTGTTCTTCAGTTTATCTTCAATTATCAGCACGGCAGACAGAGATCAGTCCCAGTTAAAGCTCATATAGATACAAAACCTTGCAGGTTTTAGGTTTGAGTAGATAACACACGGATTTTAACACGACATTAATCACTTTTTTTAATTCCTTCCTCTTCTAGACAAAAGGGAACTCCTGGAAATTGCAAAAGCCAATGCTGCCAAAGCTCTGGGAACAGACAACATTGTCCTGCCAGCCAGCCTGAAGATCTCTGCTCCTGCCAAGGAGATCAAAACAGAGAAGCAGGAGCGTGAGGAGGCCACGGAGTCAGCTGAGGTAAGTATGGAGTGTTCTCCCTGAACAGGTAAACACCTCCTAGACTTGTCTGCATGGCTGTGTTGTAGTTCAGCTTGGAGGTTGTGCTTATGAGCTCAAACTCTGGAACAAAAACTTGTCCAGAAACCTCGAGGCGTTGCCTTAAGCTGGAAGCACAGAGACCCTCTCAGAGGTGATTGATCCCCTGAGTGTCCAGTAGGGACAGCTGGGGAAGGACAGGAGACTTGTTCCTTTGTCTGGTTCTCCTGCTGGGATGTTTCCCATGAATTCCAGTAGTTTATTCCTCTCTGACCTAAAGCCAGGAGTCTCCTTGCCAAACCTAGTGAATAGTGCCGGGTTATTTTTTTTTAAAGGTTAAATCTTTCTGCCTTTTTTAACTGTTAAAAGCTTTTACATGTGCAACAAACTGTTTCCCAGAAATTCCATACCCAAGCACACAATGCATTTTACATACTTTATTTCTGTCTTATAGAAATCATGACTATGGTTCCAGACATGAGGAAGAAAATCTGGTGGTAATTAAGGGACTTGTGGGCTGTAGCTGCTGTGAATTGAAGGGAGGGAGAAACTCGAGCAGCTTAAAGTGAATTTTAGTTTGGTTCTGTCGTGTTGTGTTACCCTGAGTCACAGTAAATACAAACCTGCAGCAGCTGCATGGCTCAGATGCTGCTTTGGAAAGGGAATTTGCTGAGGGTTTGACACCAATGGTCCAGGCATCCCTTTCATAAACATATGCAATATATTCCAGATGTTGAGAGAGTGCAGAAGAAGAGGCCTGCATCCCTTGCAGATAAGTTTATTGTTGTTCTCCAAAGCTCTGGGTGTGCAGAGCTGCTGCCACTCTGTGTCCCTGCTCTGGTGTGGCAGCTTTGCTGTGCCCTGAGCCCTCTCTGAGCTGAGACTGGGGCCTGCACTGCCCCCATCCCCACGGGCACAGCTGCCTCGGGCACGCCCTGGCCTCAGCTGCTCTGGTGTAGCTTTACACCTACCTTAGATTAAATCCTCACACATCTGCAGAAAGTTGTGCTGTGCAGTGACTGCCTGCCCTGCCCTGCCCCAGGGATCCCCACTTCAGCTGTGTCTGCTCTTCTTTAGCACCCCGGGAGTGCAGCTGAGGACGAGAGCAAGGCTGGCATGGAGAGAGCAACCATCCCCAGGAGCATTTCCTTCAGCCCTAATGTAAGTGTTTGAGTTCCAGAGGAGCATTTCCTTCAGTCCTAATGTAAGTGTTGGAACTGCAAAGGAACATTTCCTTCAGCCCTAATGTAAGTGTTGAAACTGCAAAGGAACATCTCCTTTAGTCCTAATGTAAGTGATGGAATTCCAGAGCAGGATTTCCTTTATTCCTAATGTAAGTGTTGGAATTCCAGAGGAGCATTTCCTTCAGCCCTAATGTAAGTGTTGGAGTTCCAGAGGAACATTTCCTTCAGCCCTAATGTAAGTGTTGGAATTGCAAAGGAACATTTCCTTCAGCCCTAATGTAAGTGTTGGAATTGCAAAGGAACTTTTCCTTCAGCCCTAATGTAAGTGTTGGAATTCCAAAGGAACATTTCCTTCAGCCCTAATGTAAGTGTTGGAATTCCAAAGGAACATTTCCTTCAGCCCTAATGTAAGTGTTGGAATTCCAAAGGAACATTTCCTTGAGCCCTAATGTAAGTGATGGAGTTCCAGAGGAGCATTTCCTTTAGCTCTGCTGTAGTCGATGGAATTCCAGAGGAACATTTCCCTCACCTCTAGTGTAAGTGTTGGAATTGCAGAGCAGCATTTCCTTTAGCTCTACTGTAAGTGTTGGAATTTGGAGTTTCAGCCTCCTGCCTTGGGCTTTTATGGAGTTCTCCATAACAAAAGGAATTTCATTGATCACGATTTCTCTGGAGGAGTTGGTGCAGCACCCTAAATAAACCTCAGCACTGTGTTTGAAATAAAGTGTTTACCCTCAGCCTGAAGAATTTCAAACTGGAACTAGTTTAAAACACAACTTACCTCAAGTGACATGTTTTAGTTACATGTTTTAGTAATGCAAACTTGGGGTTCAAGGATTTCTCCTGTGTTCAGTGCACGTGATTGATGCCCAGTGTAAGCATCAGGAATTCCAGGAGCTGGAGACAAAACATTTATATGATTTATATGATCAGCACAGACAAACCCCTCGGTTTAGCACCTTTTCTTACAGGAAATGTTTTTGCTTTGTTGTTTTGCAGAACACAATGGCCAAGCCGGCCCTGCAGAAGCCAGTGAGCCACGCTGTGGTCAAGGACCCGGTGGTTTCTCCACCCAGGGAGGAGGACAGGAAGGGAAGCCCCTATGGGCAGTGGGTTCCTGTCAAGAAGGAGGAGAAGAAAACATTCCTGAACTTCTCACCCAAAAGTTCCCTGTTCCGGGCACGCTGATGGGAATCCCTGTCAGACTGCAGCACTTCACACCCCCAGCAGAGAGATGGAAATTTCTGATGGGCTTGAAGATATGTTAATACTGAGTATTTATTTTGAAGTCTTAATTTTTGGAATCTTAGGTTTCTCTTTCAGATAGAGAGCACACAGATCCAGAAGCCACAGATGGGAATCTTGTGTATATTTGTAAATATTTTGTATTGCTTTATTGGACTAGAACTTGCAGGTGGGTAACTTTTTCTAAACCATAGTTGAGTAGCTGTTCTTTGAACACCTGGATTTACATTGTGTAACTGTTTACTTCAAGTGAATAAAGTTTAGTTTTGCACTGGCTGTGTCAGGTGTCAGGCCTGTGTTCCTGTGGTTATTTCTGGGTTTCCCTGCTCCCCTCAGGAGGTGCAACACAGCAGAGCTCTTGCATCATTCTCAAAGTGGCTCCTGCCTCCCTCAGGGCCTCTTCCTTCCCCTCTGGGGATTGTGGAGGATTTCAGCTGCCTGAAATGCCACAGAAACTGTGGCTGTTTCCATCACATTGTCCCTTAGACTGAACTCGAGTTATTACAGGATTATATTTGTTTGGTTTGCTTTAAAATCACCCTCCCCGTGAGGCAGGAAGGAAAATGGGCAGGGGGGGCAGGAAGGTTCCAGATCTCAGCTCCAGGAGAAAGGAGTTCAGGACAAGGAGCTCTTGCATGGACTGGGAATAACCTGGATTTTGTATAAATAAAAATTATTAGTAAAATAAACTGGACTGGACTACTTGTGTCTGGAAACTTCTGGAATGGGTGGGAGGATCTTGTGTTTATCTTGTCCCTGTGGGTGAGGCTGGACAGCTGCACTGCCAGGGGGGAATTCCAGCCTTGGAATTACTGCCAGGGGGGAATTCCACCCTTGGAATTACTGCCAGGGGGGGATTCCACCCTTGGAATTACTGCCAGGGGGGGATTCCATCCTTGGAATTACTGCCAGGGGGGGATTCCACCCTTGGAATTACTGGGGGGGGGGGGAATTCCAGCCTTGGAATTACTGCCAGGGGGGAATTCCACCCTTGGAATTACTGCCAGGGGTAGAATTCCCCCCTGGAATTGCCGAGGGACAGCAGGGGCGCTGCCTTTCCATGGCAATGTCACTCTGCTCTCCATCCTGCTGGAAACCAACCCCAGGAACAGACACCAACTCCCAGATTAGACCAAAGAGTTTATTTAGAGCACGGACGGCAGAACCTGGGTGCTCCTGCATTAAAGCTATTTACAGCTGAATGATGCAAATTACCTCCAGTACATTAAACACCATTGAGGGCAGAGAGCAACAGCCACAACCCACTTGTGATAAAAATTAAAATTGTCTGAAAACTGCAACAGAGGAGCCAGCAGTGAGCTGTGCCAGGCAGGCACACACAGCTCTGCCCTATTTTGGGGTTCTGTGTAGTGTGAGCTCTGCCAGGCAGGCTCACACAGTTCTGGCCCTGTGCAGGTTCTGTGTGAGCTGTGCCAGGCAGGTTCTCTGTGATCTGAGCTGTGCCAGGCTCACACAGCTCTGCCCCATTTTGGGTTCTGTTTGATGTGATCTGAGCTCTGCCAGGCTCACACAGCTCTGCCCCATTTTGGGTTCTGTGTGATGTGATCTGAGCTCTGCCAGGCAGGCTCACACAGCTCTGTCCCTGTGCAGGTTCTGTGTGAGCTGTGCCAGGCAGGTTCTCTGTGATCTGAGCTGTGCCAGGCTCACACAGCTCTGCCCCATTTTGGGTTCTGTGTGATGTGATCTGAGCTGTGCCAGGCTCACACAGCCGTGCCCCTCTCCAGGTTCTGTTTGATGTGCTCTGAGCTGTGCCAGCTCACACGGCCGTGCCCCTCTCCAGGTTCTGTTTGATCTCAGCCGTGTATTTCCCGTAGAACCTCTCAGCCTTCTGGTTGAACTTGGCGTTCCTCTCGTTGATGTAGTCGATGTCGGCGTCGTCGTTGTAGGGCCGCCTGCGGCTGTACTTCTCCCTCTTCTCAATCCTGGGGGGCAGCAGGGGCTGAGCCTGGGCCTGCAGCACCCCCAGCCCTCCCAGCCTCCCCTTTTCCCCGGTACTCACTGCTTCTCCAGGTCTGCCACCATCCTGTCCACGCCGTCCTTGGAGGGCACGTGGGTGCCGTGCAGGAGGCTGTTCGAGGTGGGGTACAGGGACTCCCCGCTGCAGGGCAGAGCAGGGGCAGCACTGACACACCTGGCACTGCTCTGGGGCGGTCTGACAATCCCACAGGGTTTGGGGTGGGGTGGGAGGGACCTTAAAGCTCATCCAGCCCCACCCCTGCACCTGCCACTGTCCCAGGCTGCTCCAAGCCCTGTCCAGCCTGGCCTTGGGCACTGCCAGGGATGCAGGGGCAGCCACAGCTGCTCTGGGAAACCCCTGCCAGGCCCTCAACGCCCTCACTGAGGATTCCTTCCCAATATCCAACCTAAACTTCCCCTCTGTCACTCTGAACCCCTCTCCCCTTGTCCTGTCCCTCTGTGTCCTTGAATTTTGTACCTGAGCCACTGTCACACTTCACTCAGCTCAGATGACAAATGTCAGCATTAAACCCAAGCTCTGTTATTTTGGGAGGGACCAGCAGGTGCCTCTGAAGGACACAGAACCCCCTAAAATCTGTCTGAGTGCAAACTGGGCAGGGCTCAGTCCTTAAACCAAGCTGGGCTGCTGAAGAAACCCAAACCCTGCTCCAGGAAGTGACTGATTACACTGAAACGTGACCTAACTGGGTTAATAATTCTTCCAACTCAGCAGTGCCAAGTTTGAAGAACTGAACCCCATTAATCACCCCATTAATCACCCCATTAATCACCCCATTAATCACCCCCTACCCCTCCTGAAGCAGGGCCAGATTAAAGGACACCCCAGCAGAAGAGGCAGGAATGATTTCAGTGTTTGCTGCTCCCTCAGAGATCCCCAAGCATTGAACTCAGGACTCACCACTGCTCCTTGAGCCTCTCGTACTGCTCCAGGTCGGGTTTGATCTGCCGGGTCAGCCGCTGGTACTGGCGCAGCTGCGCCGCCGCGTAATCTGGGGGAGCAGAGGGGCTGTGAGCCCTGCACCCCAAAAACCTGCACGGGGCTCCCCAGGGACACCTTGTGAGCCCCCTGCACCCCAAAAACCTGCACGGGGCTCCCCAGGGACACAGCCGGGCACCTTGTGAGCCCCCTGCACCCCAAAAACCTGCACGGGGCTCCCCAGGCACCGTGTGAGCCCCCTGCACCCCAAAAACCTGCACGGGGCTCCCCAGGGACACAGCCAGGCACCGTGTGAGCCCCCTGCACCCCAAAAACCAGCACAGGGCTCCCCAGGGACACCTTGTGAACCCCCTGCACCCCAAAAACCTGCACGGGGCTCCCCAGGCACCGTGTGAGCCCCCTGCACCCCAAAAACCAGCACAGGCACCCCAGGCACCGTGTGAGCCCCCTGCACCCCAAAAACCTGCACGGGGCTCCCCAGGGACACAGCCGGGCACCTTGTGAGCCCCCTGCACCCCAAAAACCTGCACGGGGCTCCCCAGGGACACAGCCGGGCACCTTGTGAGCCCCCTGCACCCCAAAAACCTGCACGGGGCTCCCCAGGGACACAGCCAGGCACCGTGTGAGCCCCTGCACCCCAAAAACCAGCACGAGGCTACCCAGGCACCGTGTGAGCCCCCTGCACCCCAAAAACCAGCACAGGGCTCCCCAGGCACCTTGTGAGCCCCTGTACCCCAAAAACCTGCACGGGGCTCCCCAGGGACCTTGTGAGCCCCCTGCACCCCAAAAACCAGCACAGGGCTCCCCAGGGACACAGCCAGGCACCGTGTGAGCCCCCTGCACCCTCTGTACCCCAAAAACCAGCACAGGGCTCCCCAGGGACACCTTGTGAGCCCCTGCACCCCAAAAACCTGCACGGGGCTCCCCAAGGACACCTTGTGAGCCCCTGCACCCCAAAAACCAGCACAGGGCTCCCCAAGGACACCTTGTGAACCCCCTGCACCCCAAAAACCTGCACGGGGCTCCCCAAGGACTCAGCCCTCACCTGAGAACCCCAGGTCGGGGTTTTTCTTCTTCTTCTTCCTCTCCCAGCGCTCGGCGTCCTCGGCGCTGATCTCCAGCAGCTTCACCCGCTCGTAGTCCTCCCCCCTGGCTGCACATTCCTGTGGGGCACAGGGACCTCCCAGTGCCACCAAAACCCCAAATCCGGCCCAATCCAGGCCATTCCAGGCCAATCCAGGCCATTCCAGGCCAATCCAGGCCATTCCAGGCCAATCCAGGCCATTCCAGGCCAATCCAGGCCATTCCAGGCCAATCCAGGCCAATCCAGGCCAATCCAGCCCCATTCCAGCCCCCCAGCCCAGGGGGACACATTGTCTATGTGCAGCTAACAAATAATTTCTAAGTTCCCACTGAAGCTGCTTTGAAAAGTTCCTTTAACACAAAAATCTATTCTGAGCATAGATTTATATAAATAAACACACCTGGAATAACAAGGGGTTTATCCCATGAGAATCAGTAAGGAAAATATGTAAAAATCCCGGAATGGAGAGATTTGATGGACAAATAAAATGTCTTTTACCAGCCAACCGAATAATTAACAAGAAAGTTATTACCTAATTAGAAGTTACCCTTGAGGTTTGTAAAACTGTATAAAATACAGCACGGGGCCATAATAAAGATAATAAAGGAGCTCTCTGAGTTTTTATGGTGTGTCCTGACTGCCCCAACAACGTGTGGGGCTCCGGGGGAGTTTTTTACCTTTTTCTTCTCCTGCACCTGCAGCTCCCACTCCAGCCGAGCTTTTTTGGCTTCCCAGTTCGGGGGCAATTTCAGCCTCTTGTCCTCCTCCAGCACCTCCTGGCTGTTCAGCTTGCAGGCCTCGAACTGGAACCAATAAAAATAGCACAATAAAAAACCCGGCACGGCTGGAGAACAACCCCAAACCCCGAACCCCGAACCCCAAACCCCAAACCCCGAACCCCGAACCCCAAACCCCAAACCCAAACCAACCCAACAATCCCAATAACCACGCTCGGAAGGGATCTCTGGACATTTCCCGGTGCCGTCCCCCGTACCCGCTTCATGTGCAGCTCCCGGAACCGGCGCAGCCGCTCCTCCCGTCTCTGCTCCGCCGCCGCGGACGGGCCGGGCTCTGCCTGCTCCTCTTCCTCCTCCTCTTCCTCGCTCTGTAACGACCCGCATTCAGCCGGGAGCCCCGGGAGAGAGCCGCGATCCCCGCCCCGCCCGATCCCGTCCCCACCTCACCCCAACATCGGCCTCGGGCAGCCCGAGGCTGCTGAGGGCCGACACCGCCGCCGCCATCGCGCCCCGCCCGACCGCACTTCCGCTTCCGGTGTTGCGCCGATCCCGGCACTTCCGGCTTCCGGTGCGTCCTGCAGGGCGCCCCCCAGCGGGCGGGAGGTGCCACCGCTCCCCCAGATCTCGGAGTTGTCCGGAATTCTTCGGAATTCTTCGGAATTCTTCGGAATTCTTCGGAATTGTCCCGGAATCTTCCTGGAATTCTCTCGGAATTCTCCTGGAATTCGCAAAATCCCCCCCGGGTGTCCCAAACCAGGGCACGGGCACAGCTCTAAAATAAATACAAAATAAAAATGATTTTGTTATGAATTTTATTATGAATTTTATTATGAATTTTATTATGAATTTATTATGCATTTATTATGAATTTTATGATGAATTTTATGATGAATTTTATGATGAATTTTATTATGAATTTTATTATGAATTTATTATGGATTTATTATGAATTTTATGATGAATTTTATGATGAATTTTATCGTGAATTTTATAATGAATTTTATTACGAATTTTATTTTGAATTTTATGATTAATTTTATGATGAATTTTATTATGAATTTTATTGTGAATTTTATTATGAATTTTATTTTGAATTTTATTTTGAATTTTATTATGAATTTCATTATGAATTTTACTATGAATTTTATGATGAATTTTATTGTGAATTTTATGATGAATTTCATTATTATTTTTATTATGAATTTTATTGTGAATTTTATTATTATTTTTATTATGAATTTTATTATGAATTCTATAGTGAATTTTATTATTTTTTAATTATGAATTTTATTTTGAATTTTATTTTGAATTTTATTATGAATTTTATGATGAATTTTATTTTGAATTTTATTTTGAATTTTATTATGAATTTTATGATGAATTTTATTATTAATTTTATCATGAATTTTATGATGAATTTTATGATGAATTTTATTTTGAATTTTATGATGAATTTTATCATGAATTTTATGATGAATTTTATGATGAATTTCAGCAGCGGCAGCGGGGTCGGGATTCGGGATTTCCATGGAATCGAAGCTCCCCCAGCGCTTTGGGTGAGGCTGAGTTGGATTTTCCAGCAGGGGGAAGCGCAGCCCCGGCCATGAGAGAGCCCCGGCAAACCCAAGGGATTGAATCCTGCTGAGGGATTAAAGAAAAATAAAAATAAAATTAAAAATAAAATTAAAAATTAAATTTAAAATAAAATTTAAAATAAAATTTAAAATGAAATTAAAAATAAAATTAAAAATAAAATTTTAAATGAAATTTAAAATGAAATTAAAAATAAAATTTAAAATGAAATTAAAAATTAAATTAAAAATAAAATTTTAAAATGAAATTAAAAATGAAATTAAAATTAAAAATAAAGATAAAGATAAAAATAAAAGTAAAAATAAAAATAAAAAATCCTGCTGGGGGATAAAATAAAAATAAAAATAAAATTAAAAATAAAATTTAAAATGAAATTAAAATAATTAAAATTAAAAATAAAAGTAAAAATAAAAATAAAAAATCCTGCTGGAGGATTAAATAAAAATAAAAATAAAAGTAAAAATAAAAAATCCTACTGGGGGATTAAATAAAAAATAAAAATAACAGTTAACAATTAACGATTAAATTAAAAATAAAAATAAAGATAAAGATAGAAATAAAAGTAAAAATAAAAATTAAAAAATCCTGCTGGGGGATTAAAGAAGAATAAAAATAAAATTAAAACTGAAGTTAACAATGAAATTAAAAATAAAAATAAAAATAAAGAAAATCCTGCTGGGGGATTAAATAATAATATTTTTTAAAAATAAAAAATAAAAATAATAATGAAAAATAAAGATAATAATAAATTTTTTTTAAAAAATGAAAAAGAAAATTAATAATAAATTTAATAATAAAAATAAAAATAAAGGCCTTCTTAATAAATACCTACTTTATATAAATAAATATAATTTTTTTAATATTTATATTAAACCCTGCTTTAGCTCTGTCCAGCCTCTGTTCCAGGTCACCCCTCCAGGCACAGCTGCAGGTGCCGGGTGTGCCCATGGTGAAACCCTGGAAATTTGGATTTTAAGGTTTTAGATTTTAATGAGATATATGGGACAATATGGAGGATTTGGGGTTTTGTTTAAATCCTTTTTCTTCACCTTCCTCTGAATGGTTTTGGGTGATTTATTTCTAATTGGGTGAAAGGGCCTTGGGTGGTCATTATTGGGTTAAAAGTACAAATAATAAAATATAAAAAATATAAATAATCCAATAATATCTCATTATTGGATAATTTATGTCTAATTAACCTTGGGAAGAGTCGGAGACGTCTCCATTTTCTACCCTGTTAGTTAGAGCTCGTGAGACTGAAATAGAGATTAAAATTAATAAATTATTTTATTTATTTATTTATTTAATAAATTAATAAATATTGAACACAAAACTGCCACTCCTGTGTGTAAAATTAATAAACACTGAGTCTGAACACGAAACTGCGACTCCTGTGTGTTAATCCTGGTTTTAACATAAAGAAAATGAGATTTAAACCCCCCAGCCCTGGCACAGCCGGGAATTTTATCCCAAATTCCCCAATCCCAGTGCCCGGGAGCGGGGCTGGCAGCAGGGACAGGCAGAGCAGCTCTGGCTGTCACTGAGAGCATTTTTATTTTTAGATTTTTTATTTATTTCTCAGCTCCTCCATTGTCTCCCGCAGCTCTGGCTCCCCTGCAGCGCCGCTGAGATGAGAAATTCCCGTTCCAGGGGGGCAGGAACTGACTCAGATCCGCATCTCGGGTGGGTTTGGTCCTGCCCGGGCTCCCAAATCACCCCCGGAGCTTTATCAGGGAGCTGCCCCTGAGAACAGCAGCTCCTGGGGCACGGGGAAGGGAGAGGGGCGGGAGATTCCCCCAAAAATAATGGGGTGACAGAGGTCACAGAGCCCGAGACCCCACAGGTGTGACCCACAGCCCTGGGGATGGGGGTATGGAGAGCTTGGGTGTGCAGTGCTGTGAGTTTGGGTGTGAAATTCCATGGAAATTCCATGGTTTGGGTGTGCAATTCCATGTTTTGGGTGTGCAGTGCTGTGAGTTTGGGTGTGAAAATCCATGGAAATTCCATGGTTTGGGTGTGCAATTCCATGTTTTGGGTGTGAAATTCCATGGTTTGTGTGTGCAGTGCTGTATTTGGGTGTGCAATTCCACGTTTCGGGTGTGTAAATCCATGGTTCGGGTGTGCAATCCCATATTTTGGGTGTGCAATTCCATGTTGTGTGTGCTGTGCTGTATTTGGGTGTGGAATTCCATGTTTTGAGTGTGCAATTCCATGTTTGGGGTGTGCAATTCCGTGGCTTGTGTGTGCAATTCCATGTTTTGGGTGTGTAAATCCATGTTTTGGGTGTGAAATTTCATGGTTTGGCTGTGTAATTTTATGTTTTGGGTGTGTAATTCCATGTTTTGGGTGTGTAATTCCATGTTTGGGGTGTGCAATTCCATGTTGTGTGTACAGTGCTCTATTTGGGTGTGCAATTCCATATTTTGGGTGTGTAATCCCATTTTTTGGGTGTGCAGTGCTGTACTTGGGTGTATAAATCCATGTTTTGGGTGTGCAATTCCATGGTTTGGATGTGTAAATCCATGGTTTGGGTGTGAAATTCCATGGTTTGGCTGTGTAATTTCATGTTTTGGGTGTGCAATTCCATGTTGTGTGTGCAGTGCTGTACTTGGGTGTGAAATTCCATGGTTTGTGTGTGTAACTCCATGTTTTGGGTGTGCAATCCCATTTTTTGGATGTGTAAATCCATTGTTTGGGTGTGTAATTCCATGTTTGGGGTGTGCAATTCCATGTTTGGGGTGTGAAATTCCATGGTTTGTGTGTGCTGTATTTGGGTGTGGAATTCCATGTTTTGGGTGTGTAAATCCATTGTTTGGGTGTGTAATTCCATGGTTTGGGTGTGTAATTCCATGTTTTGTGTGTACAGTGCTGCACTTGGGTGTGTAAATCCATGTTTTGGGTGTGTAAATACATGTTTGGGGTATGCAGTGCTGTATTTGGGTGTGCAATCCCATATTTTGGGTGTGCAGTGCTGTATTTGGGTGTGCAATTCCACGTTTTGGGTGTGTAATTTCATATTTTGGGTGTGCAATCCCATTTTTTGGGTGTGCAGTGCTGTATTTGGGTGTGCAATCCCATATTTTGGGTGTGCAGTGCTGCGATCCACACCTGCAGTGCCACAGCTTGGACCTGCACCACAGTGGGTCACTCTGTGTCCCTGCAGGGCTGTAGTGGTCACTGCTGTCCCCACAGCTGTGATGGTCACTGTGTCCCCACAGCTGTGATGGTCACTGTGTTCCCACAGCTGTGATGGTCACTCCTGTCCCCACAGCTGTGATGGTCACTGTGTCCCCACAGCTGTGATGGTCACTCCTGTCCCCACAGCTGTGATGGTCACTGTGGTCCCCACAGGTCTGTGATGGTCACTCCTGTGTCCCTGAGCTCTGTGATGGTCACTCCTGTGTCCCTGAGTGTGATGGTCACTCCCGTGTCCCCTCAGCTCTGTGATGGTCACTCCCATGTCCCCACAAGTCTGTGATGGTCACTCCTGTGTCCCTGAGCTCTGTAATGGTCACTCCTGTGTCCCTGAACTGTGATGGTCACTTCTGTGTCTTTGTGTGTCCCCACAGCTCTGTAATGGTCACTCCCATGTCCCTGAGTGTGATGGTCACTCCTGTCCCCACAGGTCTGTGATGGTCACTCCTGTGTCCCTGAGTGTGATGGTCACTCCTGTCCCTACAGCTCTGTGCTGGTCACTCCCGTGTCCCCGCAGGTCCCTCCCGTCCAGCTGTCCCTGCCCAGCCCTCTCCCCCTCCCGCTGTCCCCTCCCCGTGTCCCCGGTGCCACCCGCTCCGCCACGTGTCCCCTCGCGTGTCAGGCGCGGAGTTCACGGCAGCTGCGGGAGCCGCTCGCATTTCCTGCGCTGCAGCTCCGGGTGCTCCGCAGCTGCTGCAGCCCGGCCCGGCTGCGTGCTCGGGGCGGCTCCGGCGGCGGAAGAGACCGGGCGGGGGCGGCGCAGCCCCGGCAGCGGGGATGGATGTCCCCAACCCCCGGCACAGGGGACACGGGGATGGATGTCACCAGCCCTGGCAGAGGGGACACGGGGATGGATGTCTCCCCCTGGCAGCGGGGACAGCTGTCACCAGTCCTGGCAGAGGGGACACGGGGATGGATGTCACCAGCCCCAGCAGAGGGGATGGATGTCCCCAGTCCTGGCAGAGGGGACACGGGGGTGGATGTCACCAACCCCAGCAGGGAGGACACGGGGATGGATGTCCCAACCCCCGGCAGAGGGGACACGGGGATGGATGCCACCAGCCCCGGCAGAGGGGACACGGGGGATGAATGTCACCAACCCTGGCAGAGGGGACACGGGGGATGGATGTCACCAGCCCCGGCAGAGGGGACACGGGGATGGATGCCACCAGCCCCGGCAGAGGGGACACGGGGGATGGATGTCACCAACCCCGGCAGAGGGGACACGGGGATGGATGTCACCAGCCCCGGCAGAGGGGATGGATGTCACCAGCCCTGGCAGAGGGGACACGGGGGTGGATGTCACCAACCCCAGCAGGGAGGACACGGGGACAGCTGTCACCAGCCTCGGCAGAGGGGACACGGGGATGGATGTCCCCAGCCCCGGCAGGGAGGACACGGGGATGGATGTCCCCAGTCCTGGCAGAGGGGACACGGGGATGGATGTCACCAACCCCGGGAGCGAGGATGAATGTCACCAACCCCGGCAGGGAGGACACGGGGACAGCTGTCACCAGCCTCGGCAGAGGGGACACGGGGATGGATGTCACCAACCCTGGCAGTTGGGACACGGGGATGGATGCCACCAGCCCCGGCAGAGGGGACATGGGGGTGGATGTCACCAGCCCCGGCAGTGGGGATGGATGTCCCCAGTCCTGGCAGCGGGGACACGGGGATGGATGTCACCAGGGGCCTGGGGACCCTACCACGCCTTGGGTGTTTTTATGGACTTTTCTATCCGGTTACAAAATCCCACCCAGACCCACGAAGAAGAAGGAGAAAAAGGACTGGCCCATGCCCCAAAACCTCCATCTTGCTTTATGTATAAAAATACAAATATTATAAATATAAATTTAAAATAAATATAAATATATTAAAATATATATTATATTATTATACGTTATAATGTAGATTCATATGTTGTATAGAATATATAAAATATATTATATTCTGTATTTTATATATAATATAATACAATATAATACAATATAACACAATATAACAATATAACATAATGTAATACAATGTAATATAATGTAATGTAATATAATATAATATAATATAATATAAATAGCTTATATAACTATAACTATAAGCAATATTTACATTTACAAATATTTATATATTTATAAATATTGTATATATGTTTATCTACTACTATACTATTTTTTAATATATTACTATATTCTAAACCCTTAAACTCTAAATTTTCCACCCTGTGATATCACACATTTCTATTCAAACCACACACTCACAACCACAGTGCTGTCCCTCAATTTTGGGAGCCTTTTCCACGGCCTCAGGTCAGTGCAGGGTTTGCTTGGGGGTCAGAGCTGCCAGCACAGAAATCTGAAATTCTCAGTGCCCAGGAGTCCAACAAGGGGATTAAAAATAAAAGCCAAAATCAGGGGTGGGCATGGGTGGCATTTGTGGGGCTGATCTGATGTGCCCCACTGGGCCAGGTCCCTGCAGGGGATCAGGGAATTCTGGAGTGGGTTGGGCTGGAAGGACCCTAAAAAAAAAAATCCCATCCCATCCCATGGCAGTGACACCTCCCATGGGCAGGGACACCTCCCACTGCCCCAGGCTGCTCCAGCCCCGTCCAGCCCGGCCAGGGACACTGCCAGGGACACAGGGACAGCAGCAGAGGAGAATTTGTCCCTCATATTCCATCTGAACCTCTTTTAGTTTAAAACTCTCCCCTTTTAGAACCCCCACCTGGGGATCTCAGACCTGGAGGCAAATCTCTTGAAAAGGGATCCCCCCATGGCTGGGAGCAACTGGGAGTGGCCCCAGTGGGATACTGGGATCAGCCTCCCTTTGCAAGCACCAGCACTGGTCTGAGTAAGGAGAAGAAAACCGGGCCTGAAACTTGCACAGAACCAAACCAAACTCATAATAATAACACAAATCCAGCAAAAATTGGGGAATCAAAACTGTTGGGAAATTAATTAAGCCAGCTCTTATTGTGTGTGGTCATTAAAGCCACGGGGAAGCTCGGAGGGAGGGGAAACGCGAGGAGGGTTTGGGTTTTAGGGGAAGAGAAGCCGGGTCTGTGTCAGGTTCCTCTCCATCACAGCCCGTGTCCCCTCGGGTTGCAATTGCAATCTCTCAGATCAGACACAAAATCATTGGGCTGCAGAGCCAGGAGTACCTGGCTAATGGGATTAACAGAAATTAACCTGGTTACGTGGGGACTCCATCGAAAATGAGAAAGTGCTGATGGCCAAAATCAATTCCTCCCCAGCCAAATGACTGCGGGCCTGGCTTAGGGTTTCAGTTTAATGCTCAGCCCTCCTACAGCGAGCAGGGTGGATTCAATTAGGGCCTGATGGTGGATTCAAATGGTGGCAGGGGTTTGTTCTTAGTGCCAGCAGTGAGCCAGGGAAAAAGGGGAAATCTTCACTGGTTTCCTTCTGGAATCACAGGGAGGGCCCTGGGATGGGAAAATGGGAAATTCTCCCTGGTTTTCCCTTGGATTCACAGGGTCCTGCTGGGTGTCCTTGGGGTGGGAATATGGGAAATTCTCCCTGGTTTTCCCTTGGATTCACAGGGAAGGTCCTGTTGGGTGTCCTTGTGAGGAGAAAATGGGAAATCTTCCCTGGTTTCCTTCTGGAATCACAGGGAAGTTCCTGCTGGGTGTCCTTGGGATGGGAAAATGGGAAATTCTCCCTGGTTTAACTCTGGATTCACAGGGAAGGTCCTGTTGAGTGTCCCTGGGATGGGAAAATGGGAAATCTTCCCTGGTTGCTCTTCTGGAATCACAGCGAGGGTCTTGCTGAGTGTCCTTGGGATGGGGAAATGGAGAATCTTCCCTGGTTTTCCCCTGGAATCACAGGAGGGCCCTGCTGGGTGTCCCTAAGATGGGAAAATGGGAAATCCTCACTGTTTTCCTTCTGGATTCACAGGGAGGGTCCTGCTGGGTGTCCCTGGGATGGGAAAATGGGAAATCCTCACTGGTTTCCTTCTGGATTCACAGGAGGGTCCTGCTGGGTGTCCTTGGGATGGGAAAATGGAGAATCCTCCCTGGTCTCATTCTGGAATCACAGGAGAGTTCTGCTGAGTGTCCCTGGGATGGGAAAATGGGAAATTCTCCATGGTTTCCTTCTGGAATCACAGGGAGGGTGCCTGGGATGGGAAAATGGGAAATCCTCCCTGTTTTAACTCTGGAATCACAGCAGGGCCCTGCTGGGTGTCCCTGGGATGGGAAAATGGAGAATCTTCCCTGGTTTCCCCATGGATTCACAGGGAGGGCCCTGGGATGGGAAAATGGGAAATCCTCGCTGGTTTTCCCTTGGATTCACAGGGTCCTGCTGGGTGTCCTTGGGATGAGAAAATGGGAAATCCTCCCTGGTTTAACTCTGGATTCACAGGAGGGTCCTGCTGGGTGTCCCTGGTGCCCCCATGAGGGGCTGCCCTGCTCGTGTTCCAGCCCAGGATCAGAGCTGGAATTGGGGCGGTGGGCTGGGGACAGAGGGGTGGGATGGATTGGGATCCGCAATGGGGTGGGGAATGGGGTGGGATGATTTGGGATCCACGGTAGGCTGGGGGAGCAGGATGGGAGGGTTTGGGATCCACAGGGGCCTGGGGGAATTGGGATGGTTTGGGATGCACCATGGGCTGGGGACAATGGACTAAGGGATTTGGGATCCACAGTGGGCTGGAGGAATGGGGTGGGATGGTTTGAGATCCACAGAGGATTGGGGGAAATTGGGGTGATTTGGGATCCACAGTGGGCTGTGGGAATGGGATGAGAGGATTTGGGATCCACAGTGGGCTGTGGGAATGGGATGAGAGGATTTGGGATCCACAGTGGGCTGTGGGAATGGGATGAGAGGATTTGGGATCCACAGTGGGCTGTGGGAATGGGATGGTTTGGGATGCAGAATGGGCTGTGGGAGAGGAATGGGGCACTTTGGGCTGCACAGCCCCAAAGCTGCGGATAAACCCCGGCCCTGGCAGGCCGGGCTGCCCCTCTCGGAGCCTTTCCCAGCCCTCGGAGCGGGGCCGCTCCCGCATCTCCCGCAGCTCCCGCAGCTCCCCCCGCTCTCCTCCTCTCCCTTAAGAGCCGGAACCCGGCGGGGTTTCCTGGCTGCAGCAGCCCGGCCATTACCGAGCACGGGAAATGAGGCCGAGGGACGCACACAAACCCTCCCCGAGCCTTTGTCCCCTCGGGGACACCGTGCGGAGGTGGCAGCCCGGGTGTCCCCGCCGGGATCGGGGTGTCCTGGGGCTCCCCAAACCAGCGGGGATGGAGAGCTGGGAGGATGCCACAACTCCTGAGCTGTCCCCAGCGCTGTCGGAGCGGGGAAGGGACACTTGGGTGCTGGCAGGAGCCCCAGGGTGCCCTGGGCGCTCAGGCTTTGCTCCATCCCCGCTTTGGGACACCCCAAGGCTGGAGCCATCCCTGGGGGGGCAGCGGGGGCTGGGGGCGGGAGGATAACGTCACTTTTCCCCCGGATCGATGAAGATTTGGGTTGGGCAGTTATTAGCCCGGTGTCATAAACTATCTGAAAACCACAGAAGTAAAATGATGGATGTCCCCGCTCGCCTCCTGCGCGGGGTTTTTAAGTAGCCGGGTCCCTGCAGGCGGCGGTTCGATACGGACACAAATCACCCAGACAGGGCCGGATTTTGGGGAATGTCGGGCAGCCTTTGCCGGTTTCCAGCACTCGGCTGTGGCCAGGGGAGCTCCCCCGGGCTCCTTGGGCAGGGCAGGGGGGGCTGAGGTGGCTCCTGCCCCACAGCGGGAAAATTTGGGATGGTTCTTGCATGGCAAACACGCTTGGGGCATCGGTAAATTATTAAAATTAATCTGGTGCCGGTAAAACAGCAGGACCGCACCCCCAAACTGGGGCTCAGCGGCTGGGGGGGACAGGGGACGCTTCCCCAGTGACCCCCAGTGCTCCCAGTGCTCTCCCAGTGCCCCCAGTGCTCCCAGTGCCCCCAGAGCCCCAGTGCTCACCCAGTGCTTCCAGTGCTCACCCAGTGCCCCCAGTGACCCCAGTGCTCACCCAGTGCCCCCAGTGATCCCACTGCTCCCAGTGCCCCCAGTGCTCCCAGTGCCCCCAGTGCTCCCAGTGTTCCCAGTGCTCCCAGTGTTCCCAGTGCTCCCAGTGCTCTCCCAGTGCTCCCAGTGTTCCCAGTGCCCCCCAGTGCTCCCAGTGCTCCCAGTGTCCCCAGTGCTCCCAGTGCTCCCAGTGCCCCCAGTGTCCCCAGTGCTCTCCCAGTGCTCCCAGTGCTCCAGTGCCCCAGGGCCCCGGTGCCCCAGGGCCCCCAGTGCTCCCAGTGCTCTCCCAGTGCCCCCCAGTGCTCCCAGTGCCCCCAGTGCTCCCAGTGCCCCCAGTGCCCCCAGTGCCCCCAATGCACCCAGTACCCCAGTGCCCCCAGTGCTCCCAGAGCCCCCAGTGACCCCAGTGCTCCCAGTGCTCCCAGTGCTCTCCCAGTGCCCCCCCAGTGCCCCCCAGTGCTCCCAGTGCTCACCCAGTGCCCCCCAGTGCTCCCAGTGCTCTCCCAGTGCCCCCCAGTGCTCCCCCAGTGCCCCCAGTGACCCCCAGTGCTCACCCAGTGCCCCAGTGATCCCACTGCTCCCAGTGCCCCAGTGCTCCCAGTGCCCCCAGTGCTCCCAGTGTTCCCAGTGCTCCCAGTGTCCCAGTGCTCCCAGTGCTCTCCCAGTGCTCCCAGTGTTCCCAGTGCCCCCCAGTGCTCCCAGTGCTCCCAGTGTCCCCAGTGCTCCCAGTGCTCCCAGTGCCCCCAGTGTCCCCAGTGCTCTCCCAGTGCTCCCAGTGCTCCCAGTGCCCCCAGGGCCCCCGGTGCCCCCAGGGCCCCCAGTGCTCCCAGTGCTCTCCCAGTGCCCCCCAGTGCTCCCAGTGCCCCCAGTGCTCCCAGTGCCCCCAGTGCCCCCAGTGCCCCCAATGCACCCAGTACCCCAGTGCCCCCAGTGCTCCCAGAGCCCCCAGTGACCCCAGTGCTCCCAGTGACTCCAGTGCTCCCAGTGCTCCCAGTGCTCTCCCAGTGCCCCCCAGTGCCCCCCCAGTGCTCCAGTGCTCACCCAGTGCCCCCCCAGTGCTCCCAGTGCTCTCCCAGTGCCCCCCAGTGCTCCCAGTGCCCCCAGTGCCCCCCAGTGCTCCAGTCCCCCAGTGCTCCCAGTGCTCCCAGTGCCCCCAGTGTCCCCAGTGCCCCCAGTGCTCTCCCCAGTGCCCCCAGTGCTCCCAGTGCTCCCAGTGCTCTCCCAGTGCCCCCACTGCTCCCAGTGCTCCCAGTGCCCCAGTGCCCCCTCCAGTGCTCCCAGTGCCCCCAGAGCCCCCAGTGCTCCCAGGTGCCCCCCAGTGCCCCCCAGTGCTCCCAGTGCCCCCAATGCATCCAGTACCCCCAGTGCCTCCCAGAGCCCCCAGTGCCCCCAGAGCCCCCCAGTGCCCCAGTGCCCCCAGTGTCCCAGTACCCCCAGTGCCCCCAGTGTCCCCATGTCCCAGTGCCCCCAGTGCCCCCAGTGCTCCCCAGTGCCCCCCAGTGCCCCCAGTGCCCCAGTGCTCCCAGTGCTCCCAGTGCTCCCCCAGTGCCCCCCAGTGCTCCCAGTGCCCCCAGTGCTCCCAGTGCTCCAGTGCCCCCAGTGCTCCCAGTGCTCTCCCAGTGCCCCCAGTGCTCCCAGTGCCCCCAGTGCTCCAGTGCTCTCCCAGTGCCCCCAGTGCCCCCCAGTGCTCCCAGTGCCCCAGTGCTCCCAGTGCTCTCCCAGTGCCCCCCCAGTGCCCCCCAGTGCTCCCAGTGCTCACCCAGTGCTCACCCAGTGCCCCCAGTGACCCCAGTGCTCCCAGTGCTCACCCAGTGCCCCCAGTGCCCCCAGTGCTCACCCAGTGCTCACCCAGTGCCCCCAGTGACCCCAGTGCTCCCAGTGCTCCCAGTGCTCCCAGTGCTCCCGGTGCTCCCAGTACCCACCAGTGCTCCCAGTGCTCCCAGTGCTCTCCCAGTGACTCCAGTGCTCCCAGTGCTCCCAGTGCTCCCAGTGCCCCCAGTGTCCCCAGTGCCCCCCTGGGTGCCCTCTGGGTGTCCCCGGGGTGTCCGTGCCAGCAGCGGGGCTGTCCCTGGACCCGGAGGTGTCGCGGTGTCCCCTGACCCCTCCCAGCCCCAGGTCTGATTTTTAAAGCTTTTTTGGTGGAATTCCCGGTGGTTTTTTTGTCTCCGGGCCGTGGCCGCTGCTCCCTCCCTCCCTCCCTCTTTATTTCCAGGCTGCTCCGAGGTTTGCCCCCATCCCTCGAAACCCGCCAGAATAAACCTCTCAAAGGGAAAAAGAACCCCGGGAGAGAGATAAACCGTTCATCCCGGCCCCGCCCGACCCAGGGACCGCGTGGGGGCTGGGGCGAATGCAGGGAGAGCCTGTGCCCGACCCATATCACCACGAGGCCTCCTATCCGAAGCAGCACCCCCGGAGCTTTCCCGGGGCCTTCCCACGGGGCCTTCCCCGCAACCTAATTCCCGGAGTAATAAACCGGAGTAATCCCGGATGCAGCCCCGGGCTACCACGAGGCCTTTCCACACAGCGCCTTCCACGAGTATATCACCGGCATTCCCGGTAATCCCGGAAAGCCATTCCGAGCACTTACCCGAAGCATCACCAGGAGCATTCCGGCCGGCCAGCCGAGTATGCATCCCGGATCATTCCGGCTTCTTCCCCGGGCATTCCCGTTCCTTCCCGGGCATTCCCAAGGCCTCCCCGGAGCCTCCCGGAAGTAATCACCGGGAAGCATATCCCGAGTAATCCCGGAGCCTCCCGGGGCCTTTCCCGGAAACAGTTCCCACGGAGCATTCCGGTATACATCCCGGCCCATCCAGGGCCGTAGCCAGAGAGCCATTCCCGGGTAATCCCGGTGTCATATTACGGAAGCCCTTCCCGGAGCATCTCCCGACAATTCCCACAGGAGCCCTTCTCCATTTACCCTCGTGCGCAGCTCCCCGATTCCTACACCGTAGCCTCCTCTCCAGGGGCCTATTTCCAGTATATCCTTCCCCAAGGATGCCCTCCCGCTAGTCCGTCCCGATCCCGGCCCGCCACCCCATCATCCCGGATTCCACAATTTCCCTACATCCCATCCATAATTCCGCGTCCGAGAAAGGACAGTCGCCAGTCCACCGGCCCCTCCCCCTCTGAGGTTCCGCTCTCTATTAACTTCCCGGCGCTAATGCCAGTACCTCGTGGAGTGCTCCCCGATCACCCGAGGGTTCCTTTCCTTTTCCCTCTCTCAGGTTTCCACTATGCCCCTTGGGAGTTTATCTCCGCGCTCAACGACGTAAGCGAGAGCCGCAGACAAGGTAATCCTGCCCCAAATCTTTGTCTGGAGATTATTCGTGGGGTTTGTTTGTCGGGGTTTATTTTATCATGGGGTTTGATTTTGTCGGGGTTTGTTTTATGGGGTCTATCGTTTTGTCGGGTTTATTTATGGGGGGTCCTTTTTATATTTTTTTAATTTAGTTATTTGTGGGGTTTATTTTGTCGGGTGTTATTTTGAACGGTTGTTTGTTTTGGGGTTTTGTTGTTTGTTTTTTTTTTTGTTGGTGGTTTTGTTAGTTTGGGGTGGGGTTTTATTTGTTATTTTTGGGTTTTGGATTTTTGTGTTTATGTTATTGTCAGGAGTTTATATTTTGTGGTTTATTTTGTCGTCGGGGCTTTTTTTTCTCGGG
>JAJEOU010000289.1:0-100213 GCA_021534815.1 Acrocephalus arundinaceus | reverse complement strand
TTGTCCTGCTGGGGTTGGTGGCAGGGTGAGGGAGGAGCCCCCTGCCAGCCGTGCCCTCCCCTCCCTGGGACCTGGTGACACTGCGGGGTCGGGAGTGAAGTGACCACCAGGCCACCCCTGGGGACAGGAATGGACAATCGAGGGGTCACCATGGCTGGGAGGCTGCCAGGACCCTGCCCCTGTGCTGTCCCTGTCCCCAAGGGGGCTCAGGGTTTGGCTGTCGGGTGGCAGCAGAGCCTGGGGAAGGGTCCTGGCAGCCTCCCAGGGTTTGGCTGTGGGATGGCAGCAGAGCCTGGGGCAGTGCCAGGTGGGCACTGTGATATTTGTGATAGTTTGACTAGGAGAAAATAAAAAGCAAAGCAGGCCTGAACTTTAAAAGTTACAAAGATAATTTATTTGCACACTCTAAAGAGTAAAAGGAAAAAAATTTGAAGCTTCAAAACACTTCCCTTTCCCCCACAAACCGTTCAGCTTCTCACAACCGACACAGAGAGACAAAACGATGATTTTCACTCAGTTTCAACCATTTAAACAATTTTTCATCACCTCGGGAGAGGAGTCTGGCTAGGAGTGTCCCACAGAGACATTCACTACAAAAAAAAAACCAAACCAAACCGAGTCTGGTGGCTCCCGATGTCCCAAACCTGCAGATTCCTAAAGTTTGTGACATCTCACCCATCACCATCCCCTCCCTGGCGTCACAGCCCTCCCAGCACATTTGGGGTGTCTGTTTAAGAACCTGGCCTGGCTTTGTCCCAGCTCTGGTGGCTCCTCCTGTCACTGTCACTCGTTTTTCGGCGCCCCCTCCGCTGTCACCGAGGCCCTGGGGGGCTCAGCGCTCATTAAGGAGCTCAGCCCTCATTAAGGAGCGCATTAACGAGCCCCGTTTGTTTATCTCGATCTCAGCATCTCCTGGCTGCGCGCAGGGCAGCAGAGCCGGGCCCTGTAATGGTTCATTAATGCGCTGGAGGCCGGGGAGACGAGTTGGGGTTGGCAGGGAGGAGAACCCGAGATGCTTTTATGGCAGAAGGAGCAGGAGTGCCCTGGTGGCTGCCTCCAAATTCCCAGCGAATAAATGAATCATAGACAAATAAATGAATCATAGACAAATAAATGAATCATAGATAAATAGATGAATAATGGACAAATAGATAAATAATGGACAAATAAATGAATAATGGACAAATAAATGAATAATGGATATTTCAGGGTGTTGCCAGGCAGGGGTACCAGCCCCTCTGCCAGGTGTGACAGGGAATGCCAGCATGGCCGGGGCGGCCTTCATCCCTGGAGAGGAGGAGGGAAGGAGGAGGATGAAGGGATGTGGAGGATGAAGAGGATGTGAGGAGGATGGGGATGTGAGGGAGGATGAAGGGATGTGAGGAGGATGAAGGGATGTGAGGAGGATGAAGGGATGTGAGGAGATGAAGAGAGATGTGAGGAGGATGAAGGGATGGAGGAGGATGAAGGGATGTGAGGAGGATGAAGGGGGATGTGAGGAGGATGAAGGGATGGAGGAGGATGAAGGGATGTGAGGAGGATGAAGGGATGTGAGGAGGATGAAGGGATGTGAGGAGGATGAAGGGATGTGAGGAGGATGAAGGGAAGTGAGGAGGATGAAGGGATGTGAGGAGGATGAAGGGAAGTGAGGAGGATGAAGGGATGTGAGGAGGATGAAGGGATGTGAGGAGATGAAGGGATGTTTGGAGGATGAAGGGATGTTTGGAGGATGAAGGGAAGTGAGGAGGATGAAGGGATGTGAGGAGGATGAAGGGATGTGAGGAGGATGAAGGGAAGTGAGGAGGATGAAGGGAAGTGAGGAGGATGAGGGGATGTGAGGAGGATGAGGGATGTGAGGAGGATGAAGGGATGGAGGAGGATGAGGGGATGTGAGGAGGATGAAGGGATGTGAGGAGGATGAAGGGATGTTGGAGGATGAGGGAAGTGAGGAGGATGAGGGGATGTGAGGAGGATGAAGGGATGTTTGGAGGATGAAGGGATGTGAGGAGGATGAAGGGATGTGAGGAGGATGAGGGGATGTGAGGAGGATGAAGGGATGTAGGAGGATGAAGGGAGTGAGGAGGATGAGGGATGTTTGGAGGATGAAGGATGTTTGGAGGATGAAGGGATGTGAGGAGGATGAAGGGATGTTTGGAGGATGAAGGGATGTGAGGAGGATGAGGGGATGTGAGGAGGATGAAGGGAAGTGAGGAGGATGAAGGGAATGAGGAGGACGAAGGAAGTGAGGAGGATGAAGGGGAAGTGAGGAGGATGAAGGGATGTTTGGAGGATGAAGGATGTGAGGAGGATGAAGGGATGTTTGGAGGATGAAGGGATGTGAGGAGGATGAGGGGATGTGAGGAGGATGAAGGGATGTGAGGAGGATGAAGGGATTATTTGGAGGATGAACCTGCCCCCTTTGGAGGAGATGGAATCCCTCCAGCCTGGGTCAGGCCCTCGTTTCCATCCCCTTCCCTGCTTTCCTTTCCCCTCCTGGGTGTCCCCGGTGAAGGGCTGTGTCCTGTGTCACTGCAGGTGACAAACCCGGGCTGCTGCTCCTGGGGGGGTTCTCGGGGTGTTGTGCCCAAGCTGTGCCCTCGGGAGGTGACAGAGTCTGCCAGGACACTGTTCCTTGTCCCAGGACACCATTCCCTGTGCCAGGACACCATTCCCTGAGACAAAACGATGATTTTCACTCAGTTTCAACCATTCAAACATCATCTCCCATCACCTCGGGAGAGGAGTCTCGCTAGGAGTGTCCCACAGAGACATTCACCACAAGGAAAAAAAAAAAAACAAAACAACAGTCTGGTGGCTCCTGATGTCCCAAACCTGCAGATTCCTGGTTTGTGGCATCTCATCCATCAGCAGACACCATTCCCTGTGCCGGGACACCATTCCTTGTCCCAGGACACCCTTCCCTGTGCCGGACAGCAGGACAGGCTGTGGGAGGTGTCACTGGGGCTGTTCACCCTGTCCTGGCTGTCCCCTGGTCACAGGCTCCGGCCATGCCCTGTCCTGTCCATGCCCTGGTCACAGGCTCCAGCCATGCCCTGTCCGGGCTGTCCCCTGGCCGGAGGCTCCGGCCGTGCCCTATCCTGTCCATCCCCTGGTCAGAGGCTCCGGCCATGCCCTGTCCTGTCCATCCCCTGGCCAGCGGCTCCGGCCATGCCCTGTCCTGTCCATCCCCTGGTCACAGGCTCCGGCCATGCCCTGTCCTGTCCATCCCCTGGTCACAGGCTCTGGCCGTGCCCTGTCCGGGCTGTCCCCTGGTCACAGGCTCCGGCCGTGCCCTGTCCTGTCCATCCCCTGGTCAGAGGCTCCGGCCATGCCCTGTCCTGTCCATCCCCCGGTCAGAGGCTCCGGCCATGCCCTGTCCTGTCCATCCCCCGGTCAGAGGCTCCGGCCATGCCCTGTCCTGTCCATCCCACTGACCACAGGCTCCGGCCATGCCCTGTCCTGTCCATCCCCCGGCCAGAGGCTCCGCAGCACTAGAGGGAGACAAAGCCCCACGCTCGGCTGGGGGTGCCCAGGGGTGGGAACGGGATTCTCATGGGATGGGAACCCCAGGGAGGGGAATGGGATCCGGTGGGATGAGAATGGGAATCCCATGGGATGAGAATGGGATCCCTGTGAGATGGGAATGGGTGCCCACGGGTGGGAACGGGAATCCCATGGGACGGGAGTGGGAATTCCCATGAGATGAGAATGGGAAACTCATGGAATGGGAATCTGAATCCCATGGGACAGGAACCCCAGGGGATGGGAACCCGTTGGGATGGGAATCTGAGTTCCATGGGATGGGAACCCCAGGGAATGGGAATCTCATGGGATGGAAATCCCCTGGGATGGGAATGGGAACCCCATGAGATGGGATTGGGTGTCCCACGAGATGGGAATGTGAATTTTATGGGATGGGAACCCCTTGGGATGGGAACCCCAGGGAATGGGAACCCCTTGGGATGGGATTGGGTGCCCCATGAGATGGGAATGTGAATTTTATGGGATGAGAACCCCGTGAGATGGAGACCCCACAAGAACTGGTGCTGCAGGGGATGGGAATGGGAACCCAGTGGGATGGGATGGAATCCCCAGGCTCGGTCTCTGCCCAGCCCGGGCAGGCACTGATCCCCTCCCAGATTTCGTGCTGGGGGGGCACAGAGCCCTGGGAGCTCCTCCTTTGATCCATGGGGGTTTCCCGGCTGGAAAAGGCTCTGGGGGGACGGGGGTGTCTGCATGGGGGGGCTCCATGGAATTGGGATCACAGCCCTGCTCCCAGCTCCCCCTGGGAGCTTTTTGGGGTTCGGGGCTGTGTTCCTGCTGCAGGAACACACTCCCTGCCCATTCCCACCGAGCCTTCCCCATGCCTGGTGCTGGTTTCAGGGAGGTTTCTTTGATTTTCCTGCCTCTCACCCTGCCTCTGCTCTGGAGAAAAAACTCATTTTCTCTCATTTTCTCTCCCCGAGGCCTCACTGCCACCCTGCACACCGAGCCACGCAGGGTGGCCTGAGAGAAAAAAAAATCAGCCTGAAAAATAAAACCAGTCAATTAAACAAATGAAAAATAAAACAAGTCAATGAAACAAATGAAAAATAAAACAAGTCAATGAAACAAATGAAAAATAAAACGAGTCAATGAGACAAATGAAGTGAGCTGAGGCTTTCCCCTCCTTCCTCCACTCTGCCCAGGCCACAGAGGCTGCAGCACTGCTGAGGTTTCAGGTGTTGCATTTTTGGGGGTCACACTGAAACCTCTCACCCCAGCAGCTCAGCCTGGCACGACAATAATTATTGTTTGTTGGGCAAACAGCAATTAAAGCATCGATTGCACCCCCTGTGCCACGGCTGGGGATGGGAAGGACCCTGGGCAGGATTTTGGGGAGGGTTTGGGGTGTTTGGGGTGTTTGGGGTGAGGGCTCAGTGCAGGTGTCAGACTCTGTCTGTGCTGCCAGCCCAGAATATCCCCTGTGGTCGGGCTGAGGGATGCAAACGAGCTCTTGCTTTGCTTTGTTTATTTGTTTAGAGCCACCGTTTGTCTTTTTTTGGCTTCTAACACGGCCTCCTCCGAGCGCAGCCTCATTTGTTTAGGCAGCTCGTCTGTCCTAAAACAGGGCTTGAAAATTAAAAAAAAAAGCGTTTTTCTAGGACTCTTTGTAGGGCTGAGCTCACCCAGAGCTCTTTGGGAAGGCCTTGGTTGCAGTGGCAGCTCGGGGACCTGGTGGCAGCTGAGTTTTGGGGGTTTTGGGATTTTGGGGGGTTTTTGGGACACTCAGAGAAGCCACATGAAAGCCCCGGGTCCTGCACCTCTGCGGGGTGGCAGAATTGGAGCATTTTTAGGACACCTCATCGATGTCCCCACAGCAGCCCCAGCTGAGCTGTCCCCCAGGAGCGGTGACACCCTCGGGTGACATCCTGGGACCTCCCAGCCTCAGGGAGGGTTTGTAGCCAGCCCGGGTGAGTTTTTCCCCCCTTGTTCCTCCTTCTCTCCCCCTTCCCTCTCTGACCCAGGTAGAACTCCATAAATACCCAGCAAACCCAGAGCAGCTCCTCCCTGCGACCCCGAGCCGTCATTAACACCCGGAGCTGTTAATTACAGCCCAAATTACCCGGGACAGGCCTCGCTCAGCAGCCTGAACCTCGGCAGCCAGCAATAACTTTATTTTATTTTTTTATTGAATAACTTTATTTTATTTTTTTATTGAATAACTTTATTTTAATTTTTTATTGAATAACTTTATTTTATTTTTTTATTGAATAACTTTATTTTAATTTTTTATTGAATAACTTTATTTTAATTTTTATTGAATAACTTTATTTTAATTTTTTATTGAATAACTTTAATGCTGTTGCTGTTTTTGGGGGGGGGGGTTGGGGTTGTTTTAATTTCTGGGTAAATTTTCATTGGGGATTGTTTTGTTTTTGTTGTGAATATGTTTCACTGGGGCAATAATTCACATTTTCTGCGGAGTCCTGGCTGGGCAGAGTTTCCTGCCTGCTGTGGGTGTTGGCTGGGGCTGCCTCCACCCCTGGAGAGGAGGAGGAGGAGGAGGATGAAGAGAAATTTGGAGGATCAACCAAATCTTTTTTTTTAAAACCTCCAGCAATTTGGAGATACAAACATCATAAAATCACGCCAGGACAATCCTGGAGCTGCTGCATTTCTCCCCCAGGGTTTGGGGCTGCGTTTCTCGGTGGGAAATCCGAGGGTGAGGCGAGCCTGTCCCTTTTCAGGGAATGCAATCCTGCATTTCTGCCCTCTCCCCGCTCCTCGCAGGGAAGGAAGGCGTAGCCCTGAATCACTCAGCCCCGCAGCCGGGGCTTTAATGCTGCTTGTGCTAATGTAGGAAATCATTAAAGATCAATAAAGGAATCATTAGCAGCGCGACGCCCTCGCCCGACCGCCCGGGCTGCGGATCCCCCACTTAATCCGGCCATAAAAACGGCACCATGAGCTCATTTTAATGCGTGTCAGCAAGATGGATCGGCCGGGGCCAGAGGTCACGGCGGCAATTTGGGAGCAGCGCGGCTTAATGCACTTGGAACTGTGCTGGGCTTTAATGCCGCTTAAACACAAATGCCCTGAGACCGCAGCCCGGCCGGCCCTGCAGCGGCGGGGAGGGCTCGGGTGTGAGGCGGGATTGACAGGAGCGCAGAATGAGCACGGAATAATCACAGAATAATCACAGAATAATCACAGAATTCACAGAGAATCACAGAATAATCATAGAATAATCACAGAATTCACAGAGAATCACAGAATAATCATAGAATAATCACAGAATAATCACAGAATTACAGAATCACAGATAATCACAGAATAATCACAGAGTCACAGAATAATCACAGAATAATCACAGAATAATCACAGAGTCACAGAATAATCACAGAATAATCACAGAATAATCACAGAATAATCACAGAATTACAGAATCACAGAGAATCACAGAGTCACAGAATAATCACAGAATAATCAGAGAACTCACAGAATTACAGAATAATCACAGAATCACAGAATCATAGAATTCACAGGATCACAGGGTCACAGAATTCACAGAGAATCACAGAATAATCACAGAATAATCACAGAGCCACAGAATAATCACAGAATTACAGAATTCACAGGATCACAGGATCACAAAGTCACAGAGTCACAGAATCACAGAGTCACAGAATTACAGAATAATCACAGAATCTCAGAATTCACAGAATAATCACAGAAATCACAGAATTACAGAATTCACAGAATCACAGAGTCACAGAATTACAGAATTACAGAATTACAGAATCACAGAATAATCACAGAATCACAAACCCAAACCCACTGACCAAACCCAACCCCGCTGACCAAACCCAGCCCCACTGACCAAACCCCGGCCCCACTGACCAAACCCAGCCCCACTGACCAAACCCCGGCCCCACTGACCAAACCCAGCCCCACTGACCAAACCCAACCCCACTGACCAAACCCCAGCCCCACTGACCAAACCCAACCCCGCTGACCAAACCCCGGCCCCACTGACCAAACCCAGCCCCACTGACCAAACCCCGGCCCCACTGACCAAACCCAGCCCCACTGACCAAACCCAACCCCACTGACCAAACCCCAGCCCCACTGACCAAACCCAACCCCACTGACCAAACCCAACCCCACTGACCAAACCCAACCCCACTGACCAAACCCCAGCCTGGCTGACCAACCCCAGCCATGGCGCTGCGGTTTCTCCTTCCTGGAGTTTGAATTGAACGCTGCTCTTAATCGGTTTTTTCATTAGAGGTTTGTCCTTTGGGGTGAGCAGGAGGGTTTAGCCCGGGCTGGGGTAAATTTGGGTTTGGTTTGGGTTGGTTCCACACCGTGCTGCAGCTCCATTTCCGTCAGGGAGGAATTCATTTGGAATTCATTCGGAATTAATTCGGAATTCATTCGGAATTAATTCGGAATTAATTCGGAATTCATTCCCTTCCCTGCCTCTGCCCGTGTCACAAACCCCTCGGTCCTCACAGATCCTCTCTCCTGAGCAAAATATCAGAGCTGTGTAACAAACTAGGCATCAATTTTCACTTAATTCACTCCGCTAGAATTTATGGGATTGCTGGAATGGTGTCATGGGATGGTTGGAGTGGGAAAAGACCCCAAAGCTCACCCCACTGCACCCCTGCCATGGCAGGGACACCTCCCGCTGTCCCAAATTGCTCCAAATCCCGTCCAGCCTGGCCTGGGATCCAGGGACAGCCGCAGCTGCTCTGAGCACCCAGTGCCAGGGCCACTGAGGAAGAAAAAGCTGAAAAACTGGAGAATTGTCCCGAATTCCCAGCAGCCCAGGCCATGGGAAGGCGTTTGCAGCAGCGGGGCACAAACCATCCCCAGGGGCATCCCCTGAACCCTTCCCCGATCCCCGCCGCTCTTGGCTGTGCTGTGCGGGGATTTCCAGCCCCGAGCATTGAATTTTAACTGCCCAAGAGCCCCGGGCTGGCCGAGCCCGCGGACGCTGCCGGTGCCTCCCTGCAGCCCTCGCTGCCCCCGGAGCTTTGCCGGGTGTTAAATCAGCAATTCCTGATGGAAAGCGAGGAACCCCGGGGTCAGGGTTAGGATGTGTTGTGAGATTCTCGGGGAAGGAAAAACCCCTGCGAACCCCAGCCCGGGAGAGCGGAGGGGACCCGATCTGTCCCGGGCTGAGCTCGGGATGCTCCGGGTTCCTCCTGTGGCTGCGGAGGGATCCTGGTCCCTCCAGGGATGGGATCAGCCCCGGGGTGCTGCGGGTGCCGCGGGAGGAGCAGAGACCCGGCCTGTGCTGCCCTTTGCTCTGGGAACCACCAAAACTTCTCCGTTTGCAGAGTTTGGTCTATTTGGGTTGGTTAGTTTGGGGCCATGTCCCCGCTCCGGGCCCTTTCACAGCTCTTATCTGGGTCACTGATAAGGGCGTGGCAGCCCCGCCGCTGTCACCGCAGGGTTCCTGCCGGGTTCAGCAGCCGCTGCGGCCGCCGAATTTCGAATCCTTCCCCGAGCAGCGAGAGCCGGAGCCGCCACCGCTGTCCCCAGGGTCCCTCAGGGTCCCTCAGAGTCCCCAGAGTCCTCAGGGCCCCCCAGGGTCCCTCAGGGTCCCCAGGGTCCCTCAAGGTCCCTCCGAGTCCCTCAGGGTCCCCAGGGTCCCTCAGGGTCCTCAGAGTCCCTCAGGGTCCTCAGGGTCCCTCAGGGTCCTCAGGGTCCCTCAGGGTCCTCAGAGTCCCTCAGGGTCCTCAGGGTCCCTCAGGGTCCCTCAGAGTCCCTCAGTGTCCCCAGGATCCCTCAGAGTTCCCAGGGTCCCCAGGGTCCCTCAGAGTCCCCAGGGTCCCCATGATCCCTCAGTGTCCCCAGGATCCCTCAGGGTCCCTCAGTGTCCCCAGGGTCCCTCAGTGTCCCCAGTGTCCCCAGTGTCCCCAGGCCGCCCGGACCCCGCGGGATGTGCGGCTCCAGCCCCTCAGGGTGGCGAGCAGAGTTCGAATTTCACCCCGTCAGGCTGAGGGGAAGTGGTTCCAGCGCTCCGAGCCGTGACTTTGTGCCCCGAAACCCTCGAGCAGCAGCCGGAGCCTCACACGCAGCCTTTGTTTCCTCCCAGCCCCCAACCTGGCTGTAATTTTTTTTTTTTAATTTTTTTTTCTCCCTTTCTGATCTGCTTTTTAGGTTTGGATCCTTGCTGCGCTCTCTCGCAGTTCTCGAAATCGCTCAGGAACTGGGAGAAACCGGATTTGGGGGGGGGTTAAATTTTTTTTTCCCTTCCACAGCAGCCTGGCCCTGTGCTGGTGTCACCCATTGTCACCCACAGCCCGCCCTGGCACCCCAAAAAAGAGACATTGAAACGTGGCCCTGCAATTTATTTTTTAGGGTTTTTTTTTTGTCGAATTTTTTAGGGTTTTTTTGTTTGAATTTTTTTGGCTTTTTGTTTGAATTTTTTTAGGATTTTTTGCTTGAATTTTTAGGAGTTTTAGTTTGATTTTTTAAGGGTTTTTTTCGAAGTTTTTAGGTTTTATGTTTGAATTTTTTAGGTTTTATGTTTGAATTTTTTAGGATTTTTTGTTTGAATTTTTTAGGTTTTATGTTTGAATTTTTTAGGCTTTTTGTTTGAATTTTTTAGGATTTTTTGTTTGAATTTTTTAGGGTTTTTTGTTTGAATTTTTTAGGATTTTTTGTTTGAATTTTTTAAGTTTTTTTGTTTGAATTTTTTAGGGTTTTTTTGAATTTTTTAGTTTTTTTGTTTGAATTTTTTTAGGTTTTTTCTTTGAATTTTTTAGGGTTTTTTGTTTGTTTTCTCCCCCCAGCTTGAGTCACCTGCCAGCGAGGCCCTTCCAAACCTTAGAGCAAATTACAGGAATTCAACATTTCAATTTTTGGTTTCATGGGCAGATTTGGGGGCAGGTGTGAGGCCCCCCCAGCACCCCTGGGTGCGTCAGCAGCGCCCGCGGGTGGCTTCGTGCTGACGCTGTCCCCAGGAAGAGCCACCCCCGGCTCTGCTGGGGCTCCTCGGCCGGGCAGGGGCAGCAGGGAGGGGACAGCGACTTCAGGGGTGTCACACCTGCCACCTGGGGGCATCGAGACAGCCAAAAATGGGCGTTTTCACCTCAAAAATGACACCACTCACACAGCCAAATATGGGCATTTTCACCCCAAAAATGACACCCCTGAGGCAGCCAGAAATGGGCATTTTCACCCCAAAATGCCATTCCTGAGACAGCCAGAAATTGGAGTTTTCACCCCAAAAATGCCACCCCTCATACAGCCAGAAATTGGAGTTTTCACCCCAAAAATGACGCTCCTCATTCAGTCAGAAATGGGCATTTTCACCCCCAAAAATGACACTCCTGGGACAGCCAGAAATTGGAGTTTTCACCCCAAAAATGCCACCCCTCACACAGCAAAATATGGGCGTTTTCAGCCACAAAAATGACACTTCTGAGACAGCCAGAAATTGAGTTTTCACCCCAAAAATGACACTCCTCATTTAGCCAGAAATGGGCGTTTTCACCCCAAAAATTACACTCCTGCGACAGCCAGAAATTGGAGTTTTCACCCCAAAAATGCCACCCCTCATACAGCCAGAAATTGGAGTTTTCACCCCAAAAATGCCACCCCTCATACAGCCAGAAATTGGAGTTTTCACCCCAAAAATGACACTCCTCATTTAGCCAGAAATGGGCGTTTTCACCCCAAAAATGACACTCCTGCGACAGCCAGAAATTGGAGTTTTCACCCCAAAAATGCCACCCCTCACACAGCAAAATATGGGCGTTTTCAGCCACAAAAATGACACTTCTGAGACAGCCAGAAATGGGCGTTTTCACCCCAAAATGCCATTCCTGAGACAGCCAGAAATGGGCGTTTTCACCCCAAAAATGACACTCCTGAGACAGCCAGAAATGGGCGTTTTCACCCCAAAAATGACACTCCTGAGACAGCCAGAAATTGGAGTTTTCACCCCAAAAATGACACTCCGTGGGGAGGGTTCCAGAGAGGTCCCGACCCCTGCAGCTGCCCGGGGGTCCCGGGGCCACCCAAGGGTCCCCAGGGTGCCAGAGGTGACCTGAGCACCCCTAACCGGGGGTATCCCATTTCAGAGAAATCTTTGGGCTTTCTTAGAGTTTTGGGTTTTTTTTGGTTTGGGTTTGGTGGGTTTTTTTTGTTTGTTTGTTTTGGGTTTTTTTGGGGGTGGTGGTGGGTTGTTTTTCTGGTTTCTTTTTGTTTTTGTTGTTTTGTGTTGTTTGGGGTTTTTTTTCCAGGCAGGGGATTTTTTTTTTTCCTATTAAAAGAGGAGGGGAAAAAAAAAAAAAAAGAAAAAAAAAAGAAAAAGAAAAAATAAAAAGAAAAAATAAAATTTAAAGAAAAGCCCTTTTTGGAGCTTTATCCTGTGAAAAGATCCCTGAAAAAAAAAATGCGCTGCGGGCTCGGGGAGACAGCGACACCAAATTTCTGGGGACTGGAGTGGGGCGCTTTAAAAAAAAAAAAAAAAAAAAAATTAATTTGGTTTTTTTTGCCTTTTTTTTTTTTTTGGTCTGGTTTCTTTCTTCTCCCCCCTCGCCTTGCCGTGCCTGTGACTCACCCGGCGGCAGCGAAGACACGAGAGAGCCGCCGCTCGCAGCACAAACCGCACGTCTGCAGGAGGTTCCCACGGTCTGGCTTTAAATAGAGCCCGAGCGCGGCCGGGCCCGAGCTGCGCTTCCTCCCATCCTCTTCCTCTCCGCACGCCTTCCCCTTTCCCCCAAAAAATTAAAAAAAAAAACACCCCACGGGGGATTTTTATCTTTTCCCGGAGGTTTCCTGGGCAAACCGCGCTCCTGGTGGCCGAGCCCGGTTGGTGGCACCTGCCACCACCGCCGTGGGGACAGGCGCTGCTTCCGCCCGCGGCGGGGCTTTGCCGGGAAAGTGGCGGCAAAAAAGGGGGGAAAAGGGGAAAAAAATTTTAAAAATAAATTTAAATAAGACCGGAAAGAACGCGTGGTGAGAAAGGAGAGAGCGAGGCAAGAGAGGGGACAGGAGGGGACAGGAGAGGGGACAGGAGATGGGACAGGAGAGGGGACAGGAGAGGGGACAGGAGATGGGACAGGAGAGGACAGGAGGGGACAGGAGAGGGGACAGGAGATGGGACAGGAGAGGGGACAGGAGATGGGACAGGAGAGGGACAGGAGGGACAGGAGAGGACAGGAGGGGACAGGAGAGGACAGGAGGGGACAGGAGGGGGGACAGGAGAGGGGACAGGAGGGGGGACAGGAGAGGGGACAGGAGAGGGACAGGAGAGGGACAGGAGAGGGGACAGGAGAGGGACAGGAGAGGGACAGGAGAGGGGACAGGAGAGGGGACAGGAGGGGACAGGAGAGGACAGGAGGGGACAGGAGAGGGGACAGGAGAGGGGACAGGAGGGGACAGGAGATGGGACAGGAGAGGGACAAGCAGGGACAGGAGGGGACAGGAGGGGACAGGAGAGGGGACAGGAGGGGACAGGAGGGGGGACAGGAGAGGGGACAGGAGGGGACAGGAGGGGGGACAGGAGGGGACAGGAGAGGGGACAGGAGGGGACAGGAGAGGGGACAGGAGAGGGGACAGGAGGGGACAGGAGGGGGGACAGGAGAGGGGACAGGAGGGGACAGGAGAGGGGACAGGAGGGGACAGGAGAGGGGACAGGAGAGGGGACAGGAGAGGGGACAGCAGAGGGACAGGTGGGGACAGGAAGGAGGACAGGAGGGGACAGGAGAGAGGACAGGAAAGGGGACAGGAGATGGGACAGGAGAGGGGACAGGAGAGGGGACAGGAGAGGGGACAGGAGGGGACAGGAGAGGGGACAGGAGAGGGGACAGGAGGGGACAGGAGAGGGGACAGGAGAGGGGACAGGAGAGGGGACAGGAGGGGACAGGAGAGGGGACAGGAAGGGGACAGGAGAGGGGACAGGAGGGGACAGGAGAGGGGACAGGAGGGGGGACAGGAGAGGGGACAGGAGGGGACAGGAGATGGGACAGGAGAGGGACAGGAGAGGGACAGGCGGGGACAGGCAGGGACAGAAGGGGGGACAGTCAGGGACAGGAGATGGGACAGGATTGGGGACAAGCAGTGACAGGAGGGGACAGACATAATACTATTGTAATTAAATTACTACTGTAATACTTATTATTATATATAATTATATTATATATATATAAAATATTAGTATATACTTCTATTACTACAACTACTACTACTTTCCCTCCTCCTCCTCATTATTATTGTTATTATTAATAATTTTATTTTAATTATTATTATCATTATTACTATTATTGCTATTATTATTATTAATTTTTTCAACTTTTTTTGTGACCACACATCAAAAATTTCCCTTCTGGCTTCCCAGAGCCTTCTGATCTGGATTTTAGGATTGAAAAGGATGCCGAGCCCCATGGATCAGAAATTCCTGCTCAGGAGCTGCAAGTCCCACCTTTCCTGTGCAACCCGGGCTCGTTATTTTTGTGTTTTGCACAAATTCTCCTCTCCGGGCAGTGCGGGGTGCAGGGAGGGGCTCTGTCACCCCCGCGATGTCCCTGAACTCAGCCTGCCCAGCTCAGTGGGGTCTTTAAGGGGGAAAAATTGGGATTTTTGAGCTTGCTGAGATCCCCTGGAGGTGACACCGCCAGGGCCCCCCCAGCTTCTGCAGGAAGCTCTGCCTGGAGAGCGCAAACTGCCAGACCTCAGCCAGACACAGAAATTCCCTTTTCTGCCCTAAATTGTTTGTTTTGTCTCGAGAGCGGGTGAGGGCACGGCTGGCCAGTCCCGACCCCAAAAGGGGAAGAGAATTTCCTCGTGCTCCGGGGATCGATTGAGCTCGGGGGGATTTTCAGTTTTCCCCCCCGTGGGGCTGGAGGTGGCTCCGGCCCTATGAGCATCTCCAGGCCCTGTGTCCCACCCCGGGGTGCTGGCAGGGCTGTCACCCCGGGTCACCCGGTGCCTGTGATGGCTGTGCCAGGCAGGGGACACTGCTGTGACCGCCCTGCCCTGCCCTGCCCATGAGACTGTGCCGTGACCCGGTCGGGGACTTCTCCAGCAGGGCTGAAATGTCCTGGCCTGGCTGTCACCTCTGTCCTGGCCTGGATGTCACTTCCAACCTGGCCCGGCTGTCACCTCTGTCCTGGGCTGGCTGTCACACCTGTCCTGGCCTGGCTGTCACCTCTGTCCTGGCCTGGGATGAGTGGATGGACAGATGATGGATGGATGGATGGATGGATGGATGATGGATGGATGGATGATGGATGATGGATGGATGGATGATGGATGGATGATGGATGGATGGATGGATGGATGGATGGATGATGGATGATGGATGGATGGATGATGGATGGATCCAGGAGCAGATCCAGGGATGGATGGACAGATGGATGATGGAAGGAGGGATAGAAGGACGCATGAATGATGGATGATGGATGGATGATGGATGATGGATGGATGATGGATGGATGGATGGATGATGGATGGATGGATGGATGGATGGATGGATGATGGATGGATGGATGATGGATGATGGATGGATGGATGATGGATGGATGGATGATGGATGATGGATGGATGGATGATGGATGATGGATGATGGATGATGGATGATGGATGGATGATGGATGGATGATGGATGGATGGATGGATGGATGGATGGATGATGGATGATGGATGGATGGATGATGGATGATGGATGATGGATGATGGATGATGGATGGATGATGGATGGATGGATGGATGGATGGATGGATGGATGATGGATGGATGATGGATGGATGGATGGATGGATGATGGATGGATGGATGATGGATGGATGGATGATGGATGATGGATGGATGATGGATGGATGGATGGATGGATGATGGATGGATGGATGATGGATGATGGATGATGGATGGATGGATGGATGGATGATGGATGATGGATGGATGATGGATGGATGGATGGATGGATGATGGATGGATGGATGATGGATGATGGATGGATGATGGATGGATGATGGATGGATGGATGGATGGATGATGGATGGATGGATGATGGATGGATGGATGATGGATGGATGGATGATGGATGGATGATGGATGGATGATGGATGGATGGATGATGGATGGATGGATGATGGATGGATGGATGATGGATGGATGATGGATGATGGATGGATGATGGATGGATGATGGATGGATGGATGATGGATGGATGGATGATGGATGGATGGATGGATGATGGATGATGGATGGATGATGGATGGATGGATGGATGATGGATGGATGGATGATGGATGGATGGATGGATGGATGATGGATGGATGGATGGATGGAGGATGGATGGATGGATGATGGATGGATGATGGATGGATGGATGGATGGATGATGGATGGATGGATGGATGGATGATGGATGATGGATGGATGATGGATGATGGATGGATGGATGGGATGGATGGGATGGATGGATGGATGGATGGATGGATGGATGGATGATGGATGATGGATGGATGATGGATGGATGATGGATGGATGGATGGATGGATGATGGATGGATGGATGATGGATGATGGATGGATGATGGATGATGGATGGATGGATGGGATGGATGGGATGGATGGATGGATGGATGGATGGATGGATGGATGATGGATGGATGATGGATGGATGGATGGATGGATGATGGATGGATGGATGGATGGAGGATGGATGGATGGATGATGGATGGATGGATGGATGATGGATGGATGATGGATGGATGGATGATGGATGATGGATGGATGGATGATGGATGGATGGATGGATGGATGGATGGATGGATGGATGATGGATGATGGATGGATGGATGGATGGATGATGGATGGATGGATGGATGGATGATGGATGGATGGATGGATGATGGATGGATGATGGATGGATGGATGGATGATGGATGGATGGATGATGGATGGATGATGGATGGGTGGATGGATGGATGGGATGGATGGATGGATGGATGGATGGATGGATGATGGATGATGGATGGATGGATGGATGGATGATGGATGGATGATGGATGGATGGATGGATGGATGGATGGATGGATGATGGATGGATGGATGATGGATGGATGGATGGATGGATGGATGGATGATGGATGGATGGATGATGGATGGATGGATGGATGGATGGATGGATGGATGGATGGATGGATGGGTGGAAGGGTGAAGTATGGACGGAGTGACCCAGTGTCCCATCCCTGCTCCAGGCTGGGCAGGCAGTCCCTCACAAGGCTGGCTTTGTGCTGGGCCCCGGCGTTCCCAGAGCGGGCTGGCGCCGGCCGGGAGCGCTGGCAGCGCCTGGGACAGCGCCGGGAGTCGTTGCCGGGTCGTGACCGCGGGGCTGCAGGGATCACAGGGATCTCAGGGATCACATGCCTGCTTTCCCATGGCTCGGGGCGCTGGGGCAGGGATGTGGCTTTGTGGCCTCGTGGCTCGGGCACAGGGTCGTGCCCTGGCCTGCCCTGGGCTCCTAAAGTGGCTTTGGGGCCTCGAATCACTCTGGAGCCTCCTCCACCTCTCCATCCCTCTCCACCTTCCCTGGTGCCCTCCCTGCAGCCAGAGCTGTTCATTCTGCTGCCTGTGCTTCCTTTCTTTGGCCTAATCCGAACTCCCAGCAAATCCTGGGCCAGAGGAGCCTCCATCCCCACATATGGAGGCAGTCTGGGCACGCAGACCCCGTGCCTGGCTGGGAGGCTCCAGCCGAGTGGTGAATGTGGGGAAAAGGGAGAAAACCACGGCCTGTAAACCGGTTATTACTTCAATCACCCAATTAAGGCATCTATGGGCTCTTTGCTTCGTTTGTTGTAAGGCAACAATTTCATTAATTAGGGAGAAGCCTCCCCTCTGCTCCCGTCTGCTGCCCGGGGTCCCAGCCAGCCCTCCCAGCTCCAAACCAGAAAATTATCGGTTCAAAAAGTGCAGGGAAAAAATCAACCCCAGAGCCCCAAAGCCACAGCCCCAGCCAGGCCCCGCTGCTGGCTCAGGAGATGCCACCGAGAGCCTCCAGCCAGCCTGGCCTACCTGGGCTTCCTCCTCTTCCTCCTTCTCCTCTTCCTCCCCCTCGCTGCTGCCTCTCCCAGCCCTCCTCTTCCTCCCGCAGGGCCCAGAGGATGGGATCCAACAGCATCTTCGAGCCCTTGGCCACTTCTCCTCCTCCTCCCTCCACGGTGAGTCCAGCTGGGCAGCAGAAACCTCTTTGGGGGTTTTGTGTAAATTTTGGGGTTTTTTGGTCTTGCATCCATTCGATTTGATTTTTTTGGTGAGGCACTGAACCAGCAGCTGTGGCTTTGCTGGCACCTCTCTCCTGGCCGGGGTTTCTGCCATGGCTCTCCAGGTTTGGTCCCGTTGGGTTTTTCCCTTTCCCGTGCAGCCGCAGCCTTGGGCAGGGTCTGGGCAGTGCTGGGATGGGTTTGGGGGGTTTGGTGACCCAGGTTTGTGGGGTGCTGGCAGGATCAGCCCCAGGAGCTGTGCCAGGCATGGGGAGAAGAGCTGGGGGACATCAAGGCTGCCCTTAAATTCAGTGTTTTATATACTTTAATGACTTTGTGTTCTTTAATGACTTTGTGTAACACTCTAAATGCACAGACACACCACTGAGCATTTTGGCTGAATTTTTAACTCCTTTGGGAGAAAAATCTGCCCACCCTGCTCTTCCTGGTGTCTCCTGTCTAGCAGAGGTGTTAGGGCATGAAATTCCTATAAATTCTGTGATTCCTCACACCGTGGGACGTGATGCTGTCCTGGGAGGTGCCTCGGTGCCCAGCAGGACAGGGCAGGGGGGGCTGGATACCCCAAAGAACAAAGCAGAGCAGAATTCAGTCCTGCAGAGCAGAAATTGGTCCTGCAGAGCAGAACTCAGTCCTGCAGAGCAGAAATGGGTCCTGAAGAGCAGAACTCGGTCCTGCAGAGCAGAATTTGGGCCTGCAGAGCAGAAATTGATCCTGCAGAGCAGAAATGGGTCCTGCAGAGCAGAAATGGGTCCTGCAGAGCAGAATTTCATCCTGCAGAGCAGAAATGGGTCCTGCAGAGCAGAAATGGGTCCTGCAGAGCAGATTTGGTCCTGCAGAGCAGAATTCGGTCCTGCAGAGCAGAAATTGGTCCTGCAGAGCAGAACTCGGTCCTGCAGAGCAGAAATTGGTCCTGCAGAGCAGAACTCTGTCCTGCAGAGCAGAACTCGGTCCTGCAGAGCAGAATTCGGTCCTGCAGAGCAGAACTCGGTCCTGCAGAGCAGAATTTGGGCCTGCAGAGCAGAAATTGATCCTGCAGAGCAGAAATGGGTCCTGCAGAGCAGAAATGGGTCCTGCAGAGCAGAACTCTGTCCTGCAGAGCAGAAATTGGTCCTGTAGAGCAGAACTCTGTCCTGCAGAGCAGAAATTGGTCCTGTAGAGCAGAACTCGGTCCTGCAGAGCAGAACTCTGTCCTGCAGAGCAGAAATTGGTCCTGCAGAGCAGAACTCGGTCCTGCAGAGCAGAACTCTGTCCTGCAGAGCAGATTTGGTCCTGCAGAGCAGAACTCTGTCCTGCAGAGCAGAAATTGGGGCTGCAGAGCAGAATTCGGTCCTGCAGAGCAGAACTTGGTCCTGCAGAGCAGATTTGGGCCTGCAGAGCAGATTTGGGCCTGCAGAGCAGAATTTGGGCCTGCAGAGCAGAAATTGATCCTGCAGAGCAGAATTCGGTCCTGCAGAGCAGAAATGGGTCCTGCAGAGCAGATTTGGGCCTGCAGAGCAGAATTCGGTCCTGCAGAGCAGAAATTGGTCCTGCAGAGCAGAATTTGGTCCTGCAGAGCAGAAATGGGTCCTGCAGAGCAGAAATGGGTCCTGCAGAGCAGAATTCAGTCATGCAGAGCAGAAATTGGTCCTGCAGAGCAGAACTCGGTCCTGTAGAGCAGAACTCGGTCCTGCAGAGCAGAAATCAGTCCTGCAGAGCAGAATTCGGTCCTGCAGAGCAGATTTGGGCCTGCAGAGCAGAAATGGGTCCTGCAGAGCAGAAATGGGTCCTGCAGAGCAGATTTGGGCCTGCAGAGCAGAATTCGGTCCTGCAGAGCAGATTTGGGCCTGCAGAGCAGAAATGGGTCCTGCAGAGCAGAAATGGGTCCTGCAGAGCAGAATTTGGTCCTGCAGAGCAGATTTGGGCCTGCAGAGCAGAAATGGGTCCTGCAGAGCAGAATTCGGTCCTGCAGAGCAGATTTGGGCCTGGCTCTGAGCCTGCAGAAGGTTCTGTGTGCTCCTGAGCTGGGTTTTGAGCTTCCTGCTGAGGAGGAGGTGCTGGAGAGGCAGCAGGAGGAGCCAGGGATGCAACAGGAGCACAGAATCCTGGGATAATTTGGGTTGGAAGGGATTTAAACCTCATCCATGGCAGGGACACCTCCCACCACCCCAGGTTGCTCCAAACCCCGTCCAGCCTGGCCTGGGACATTCCAGGGATGGGATAAGAAGGAGAAAGGGTAAATCCAGCCTGGCTTTCCCATGCCCAGCCTGGAGCACCACGTCCCTGTCCCTGTCCCTGTCCCTGTCCCTGTCCCTGTCCCTGTCCCTGTCCCTGTCCCGGTCCCTGTCCCTGTCCCTGTCCCGGTCCCTGTCCGTGTCCCTGTCCCTGTCCGTGTCCCTGTCCCTGTCCCTGTCCCTGTCCCTGTCCCTGCCCCGGTCCCTGTCCCTGTCCCTGTCCCTGTCCCTGTCCCTGCCCCGGTCCCTGTCCCTGTCCCTGTCCCTGTCCCTGTCCCTGTCCCTGTCCCTGTCCCTGCCCCGGTCCCTGTCCCTGTCCCTGTCCCTGTCCCTGTCCCTGTCCCTGTCCCTGTCCCTGTCCCTGCCCGGAGCTGGTGGCATCACAGCCGTGTCCTTTGTACTCGCTGCAGTTAATTAAAGGCAGCCCCCGTGGCAAGGAAAGAAGTTTATAAAAACCATTCGCAGGGTTTCTTTTGAATCTCCCCTTCTCCCTCCCTGAGCCAGATGAAGAAACGTCGGGGTTGAAGTCGCTCGTTTAAAAATAAATAAAAAAAAAAAGGCGGCGGGGCAGCAGAAATCTCACATCTCGTCTGCAATTTCCACACAAATGGGAACTCGTAAAAGCAATAAACATCTTTGTCTGAGACATCGTTTTGTATTAAATGGGGCAGAATTAAATGATTGCACCAAGGCTGGGACGCGGCCAAGTGGTGAAACATTTGTTTGGGATTAGGACAAGAAACCCTTGTTTTCTTTAAGGAGCTCAGTGTGTCCTCTCCAAAAAAATCCCAAAATCCGGATGCTGCTCTCCAGGCACTGCCTTCACCCTCCTCTTCCTCAGCTCTAAAAGTGCTTTATTAATAGTTATTATTATTATTATTATTAATATTAATAATAATTAAATTATTACTATTGCTATTACTATTACTATTGCTATTACTATTATTACTATTACTATGATTACTATTATTAATATTACTACTATTGCTATTGTTGTTATTACTATTACTATTACTATGATTACTATGATTAATATTATTACTATTACTATTAGTAATTGTATTAGTTGTATCAGTAATAGTATTAGTAATAGTATTAGTATTAGTTGTTATTACTATTACTATGACTATTATTAATATTATTATTAGTATTGCTGTTGTTATTGCTATTACTATTACTATCTTTATCATTATCACTATCACTATTATTACTTTTAATATTATTAGTATTATTAATATTGCTATTGTTATTATTACTACTACTACCACCACTACTACTACTATTACTACTACTACCACTATTACTATTACTATTACTATTACTATTACTATTACTATTACTATTACTATCACTATTATTATTATTTTCAAGACAGTGGGCAGCCAACACCCCTGTGATCCAGGGTTATTTTCCACAACGTAAACACATCAAAAGGAAAAAAAAATAAAAAAAAAAAAGAAAAGAAAAGGGAAAATAAACCAGAAACAATGATTTTTCCATTCCCACTGGAAGCAGCGAGCGCCTTTGAAACATGAGGAATGTATTACTCGGGCTATTGTAAAGGAAAATATAAAAACAACTAAAATAGGAGGAGAAGGGAGAGATTAAAAAAAGAAAAAGGCCTCAGTTGGTAAAAGAGACACAGAAAATTGGGGTTTTATTCACTAAACTCTGCCGTGCAGGAGAGTCTGGCCTTGGGGAGTCTGGGGTGGAGGGAGAGGAGGCTCCAGGTTTGAGTTCCAGAGGTTCCAGGGTCTGGATTTTATAGGTTCCAGGGTTTGAATTTTAGAGGTTCCAGGGTTTGGATTTCAGAGGTTCCAGGGTTTGGATTTTAGAGGCACCAGGGTCTGGATTTTAGAGGTTCCAGGGTTTGAATTTTAGAGGTTCCAGGGTTTGGATTTCAGAGGTTCCAGGGTTTGGATTTTAGAGGTTCCAGGGTTTGGATTTCAGAGGTTCCAGGGTTTGGATTTTAGAGGCTCCAGGGTTTGGATTTCAGAGGTTCCAGGGTTTGAATTTCAGAGGTTCCAGGGTTTGGATTTCAGAGGTTCCAGGGTTTGAATTTCAGAGGTTCCAGGGTTTGGATTTCAGAGGTTCCAGGGTTTGAATTTCAGAGGTTCCAGGGTTTGGATTTCAGAGGTTCCAGGGTTTGGATTTCAGAGGTTCCAGGGTTTGGATTTTAGAGGTTCCAGGATTTGGATTTCAGAGGTTCCAGGTTTGAGTTCCAGAGGTTCCAGGGTTTGGATTTTAGAGGCTCCAGGGTTTGGATTTCCACGCGGGGAGGTGCAGGGATCCCTGTGACACTGGAAGGGATCTCCAGCATCCCAGCAAGGAGCATCCCTGAAGAATTCACATCCCTGAGGGATTCCCATCCCTGAGGGATTCCCATCCTGAGGGATTTGTGCCCCAGCCAGGAGGAAACCCCTCCCAAGGCTCTTTTCTCCTGGAATTTCGGGGTCCAGGGCTGTTTTTCTCTCTCTGTGAGTTCACGGCGGCCACCCCGGGCTGTGATTTGAGCGGCCGCGCGATTTTTGTCAAAATAACTCCTAAAAAACCCCTCGGAACTGAAGGGCGGGGATGATGCCAGCGGCACAGCCCGGCCCGGAGCCAGGACAGACAGACGGACGGACAGAGGCTGTGACAAACCCCCGGAGCGCATCACCGAGCCGCTCATTAAAGGATAATTAATTTATTAACGAGCCTCGCTCCGGGCTTTGCAGGAGCTGCAGCATCCCCCGGTCCCTCCGCGGGTTGTCCCGCAGCCGGAGCGAATTTTCCCGCAGGAAAACCTCGGGAGCGGCGGCTCCGCGGTGTCCGCGGGGAAATTCCCGGGAGCTGCAGCATTCCCGGCCGGCACACGCCTCCCGCGGCCGCCACGGGAATATCCCGGCTGCGGCTCCCGGTACCGAGCCAAAAAAACAGAATTAAAAAAATCCGGGGAGGAAGCTCGGCTCGATCCCGAACACCAAAATATCCCCGCTTCCATTCCTGTTTGGTGTGGGGTAGGAAATGTTGAGGGGATTCTGTGATTGTGTGAATTCTGTGATTGTGTGAATTCTGTGATCCTGTGATTCTGTGATGATTCTGTGATTGTGTGATTGTGTGAATTCTGTGATTCTGTGACTCTGTGATTGTGAATTCTGTGATCCTGTGATTCTGTGACTCTGTGATTCTGTGATCCTGTGATCCTGTGATTCTGTGACTCTATGATAGTGTGAATTCTGTGATTCTGTGATTCTGTGACTCTGTGATTCTGTGATCCTGTGATTATGTGAATTCTGTGATTGTGTGATTGTGTGAATTCTGTGATTCTGTTTGATCCTGTGATCCTGTGATTGTGTGAATTCTGTGATCCTGTGACACTGTGACTCTATGATAGTGTGAATTCTGTGATTCTGCAATTCTGTGAATTCTGTGATCCTGTGATCCTGTGATTCTGTGACTCTATGATAGTGTGAATTCTGTGATTCTGTGACTCTGTGATTCTGTGATCCTGTGATTGTGTGAATTATGTGATTGTGTGATTCTGTGAATTCTGTGATTGTGTGATTGTGTGAATTCTGTGATTGTGTGAATTCTGTGACTCTGTGATTCTGTTTGATCCTGTGATTGTGTGAATTCTGTGATCCTGTGACTCTGTGACTCTATGATAGTGTGAATTCTGTGATTCTGTGATTCTGTGATTCTGCGATTCTGTGAATTCTGTGATCCTGATGCCTCAGCTTTTATATTTTCAGGCTCTGTGCTGCCTAGGGATGAAGCCTCGTGTTAGGAACTGTACTGAGCTCCCTCCACGGAGCAGTGAGACAAAACAAATCCATTTCTGCTGGAAGACCAAGGACAACTTTCAGGCCAAGAACACAAACAAGGATGGACTGGGGGGTGGGACAAGGATGGGACCTCATGGCCTGGGGCTGGAATTGGACAATTGGACCCCAAAATGCAAATAGACCTAAACTTATAAAAGGGCAAAATCTCGTGACTGTGGGGCCATCTTGGCCACCACTTGCAGCCCACCCTGTGTGCAGCCTTGCTCAGGCTTCTGTAATGCCCAGGGTGGATTCTGGGGACCTTTTAATAAATCCTGATTTTATTCTCTAGTTTTGCCAAACCTCTGTTTCAGGTCAGCCTTCCCAAGGCAACAATCCTGTGATTCTGTGACTCTGTGATTGTGTGATTGTGTGACTCTGTGACTGTGTGAATTCTGTGATTCTGTGATCCTGTGATGCTGTGACTCTGTGATTTTGTGATCCTGTGACTCTGTGACTCTGATTGTGTGAATTCTGTGATCCTGTGAATTCTGTGATCCTGTGATTCTGTGATCCTGTGATTGTGTGAATTCTGTGATTCTGTGATCCTGTGATCTGCTGTCCCCAGCCCAGATCCCCTCTCTGCCCTGGGACAGCCGGGGCTGCTCCCTCTCTGTCTGGGCAAGTTCTCCATTTCCCATCCCCAGCCTTCTCCAGAGCCTCTCCGACTTCCCAGGCCGTGTCTGGGCTGGCTGCGGAGCCTCCCGTGGTGGCAGCCAGCTGACCCAGGCACCTCCTGCTTGCGTAGGAACTTTTATAAGAAACTTCTGCAAAAGCCCGTGAGATGAGCTCACGCCGGGTTCCCTTTCCGAGCTGAGGGGTGAGCAGCAAACAGTGACTTCAGAGCAGCCCGAAATAACAGCGAGCTGGAGCTGTCCCAGCTCAGAGCCAGACACCAGAAATGCACCTCCCGCCTCGTTTTTAGCCTCTGACTAATTCCCCCGAATTGGGGATTGGTCTGGGCCAAAGGGGAGGTGTAAATGTCGGGTGGATTCGCAGCCTGAGCCCTCTCAGGGGAATTTTTGGAGCTTCCCTACAACCTCCAGGTTTATTGATGGGCAAAGTCACATCTGTGGGAGTCTCCATGGAAAGGGAGACCTGAAAGAAATGTTTATACAGGAAAAAAACAATCTGGGGAAGGAGCACAGGCAGCAGCACCCAGTCAGAGCAGAGATCACATCCCCGGGGTTGTTCTTGCAGTGAAAGTGGTGAAGAATGGCAAAGAGCAGATGGGCCTGGCAGGAATGGTGTGACAGGCACGGGCTGAGGTCGGGGAAAGCTGAGCTGGCGTCAGTGGCTTGGGCCAGGGATGAACTCCTCAGGGGGAGCATTGGGAGGGGTTTCCTGCTGGCTGGGGCACAAATCCCTCAGGGGTGTGAATCCTTCAGGGTGTGAATCCCTCAGGGAGGTGAATCCTTCAGGGATGGGAATCCCTCAGGGGAGTGAATCCTTCAGGGATTGAATCCTTCAGGGGTGTGAATCCTTCAGGGATTGAATCCTTCAGGGGTGTGAATCCCTCAGAGATGTGAATCCCTCAGAGATGTGAATCCCTCATGGATGGGAATCCCTCAGGAGTGTGAACCCTTCAGGGATTTGAATCCCTCATGGAGGTGAATCCTTCAGGGAGGTGAATCCTTCATGATGTGAATCCCTCAGGGGTGTGAATCTCTGGTGGGATATAAATTCCTAAGGATGTGAATCCCTCATGGATGTCAGTCCCTCAGGGGTGTGAATCCCTCGGGGATGTGAATCCTTCAGAGATGTGAATCCCTCAAGGCTGTGAATCCCTCAGAGATGTGAATCCCTCGTGGATGTGAATCCCTCAGAGATGTGAATCCCTCAGGGGTGTGACTCCCTCAGGGTGTGACTCCCTCAGGGATTTAAACTCCCCGCAGCCCGGGGATGTTCCAGGAGGGGTTTTGGGGGTTCACCCCCGCGGTTTCCCCGCGGGACAGCCCAGCCCCTCATCCCCCCCAGCAGGTGCAGACCATGCCCGGGGCCCTGCACAGCTGCGGCTGCCCGGGGCAGGGTCTGGGAGCCGGGGGTGCCCTCAGGGCGAGCCCTCCGGGTGCTGTGGCCACTCCGGTGTCCCAACTCCGGGTGCTGTGGCCACTCCGGTGTCCCACGGGAGCTCAGCAGAACCGGGAGCGTTTGCCCGGCCTGCGGAGCCGCCGTGACCTCTGCGAGACCCGGGCCGAAAGGGAAACCGGAGTTCCCTGTCTGACACCAGCGGCGGCTGAGGCAGCGCCAGAGCCTCGGGGGGACAATCCCGGCCTGTCCCCGCACAGAGGGACACGGAGGGAGGGAGAGAGAATGACAGGGACAGGGAGGGACAGAGAGGGGCAGGGAATGGACACAGAGGGACAGGGAAGGACAGGGAGGGATAGAGAGGGACAAGGAGGGATAGAGAGGGACAGAGAGGGACAGGGAGGGACACCCCTGGCTCAGGGAGGGACTGGGACAGACAGAGAGGGACAGGAAGGGACAGAGAGGGGCAGGGAAGGGACAGAGAAGGACAGGGACAGACAGGAAGGAACAGGGAAGGACAGAGCAGGGCAGGGAGGGACAGGCAGGGACAGACCCCCGGCTCAGGGAGGGACAGGCAGGGACAGACCCCCGGCTCAGGGAGGGACAGGCAGGGACAGACCCCCGGCTCAGGGAGGGACAGGCAGGGACAGATCCCCGGCTCAGGGAGGCCTCGGGCCGAGCTTTGCCCTCGGCAGGGCCGGGCCGGTGGGTTCGTGTTCCCCCAGGGTCACTTTCTCTCCTCTCCTTCCACTTCCCCAAATGGAACTTTCCAGAGCAGAGCCTGGCCCAGCTCCCTCAGCCCCCGGGGCTCAGGGGCACCCCTGGGCCCTGGCTGGGTGTGGGTGCTGACCCTGCCCAGGGAGGTCACAACAGCGCTGCCCTTGCCCTGTACCCACAGGGACCCCAACATTTGGGGCCAGGCTGGGGGGACAGCACTGAAAAATCACCCTGGAGCCTCCTCCTGCTCTGGGCAGGAGTTTTGGAGCTTGGGTCAATCCTTGGGGGTGTCCAGGACTGTCCCCTCGATGGGATTTGGTGTCCTGAATCCCTGAGGTGCTGGCACTGCCCCATAGGAGCCATCCCAGGATAACCCATGGAAAACCCAGCAGGCTGGAGCCCTGGGGCTGCCCTCACCCCTGACTGCAGCAGTGAGCAGGAGCACTGGTCACTCTGTTTAATAGTGATAAAAAGTTAAAAAACACAGGAGCACTGCGTTTCTTGAGGGAAAAACAGAGTTTGGAAGCGGCAGGATGAGAAATTTCAGGATGGAGTTTGATTTTGCAGCTCATGTGAGAATGATGAGAACCCCTGGCTGTGCCTGTGCCATTATTACTTAATTACAGATCGGTTTTATCACTTAAAAAATTATATATTTTAAATAATCCCACAGGCTCAGCTCCCTGGGCCCCTCCACGACACCGGGGGTTGGATTCCCCACCCCACCAGCACCGCCAAAATTTACCAAATCCCCACCACTTTCCAAGGCAAAACCCGACTCTGCAGCCTTTTCCTGCAGCAGCAGCGCCTTGCTCAGCACGTGCGGGAGGATTTCCCTGCGCCTTGGAGCTCTGCCCGGGAGCCTTTCCGTGACAGAGCAGCTCCCAGCTCCTCTCCCTGCAGCCGGCACTCAAACCCTGTTTGTTCTGCGCCCGTTGTGTTTTTTTCTGGCCGTCATGTGCCTCTCGGTTCCTCTTTTCGCCCTCCAGACGTTTCCCCTTTTTCTTTCCTTTGGAATTTTTTTTTTAATTTCTCCCCCCTGTCGCAGCCTGGGTTTGGAGGCTCTGGTGGCCGTGCCGTGGGAGAGGAGCCCACGGGTGGGTTTGGCTGTGCTGGGCTCCAGGGAAGGTTCCAGGAGTCCCATGGAACGATTTCCACGAGGAATGGCCAGGCTGGAGGTGCCTCCAGCGAGGAGAGCCCTCACTCCCTGCACAACCCTGCCTAAAACCCCCCCAAAACCCCCGAGAAGGAGAAACCCCGGCGAGCTCCAGCATCTCCCAACAAAACCCGGCGCTTCCAGCTGTGCCGCGCACCTTTGGGCATTTTTTGGAGGAGCCGGGGTGTCCTCAGGTGCTCCGTAACCTTTGCATGAATGGCTCCTTTTCTCCGCTCGGGCAAATTCCTGGAGCAGCGCTCGCTCCGCTCTCGCCCTCAACCGTCGGGCTCCTCTGTTCACTTGTTTAAACCCAGCATAAAGCTCGAGCTGTTCTTTGAATATTTATGACCAGTTTTTATCTCATGCCATGCATACAAAACATACTTGATCCCTTTCCTAAAAGTTTTTTTTTTTTTATTTTTTTATTTCAAGCGCAAAGTTTTAAAAACATGTGGCTTTTATTGCAGGCAGGAATGAATAACAGCATTCCACCCACGACCACATTAAATGGAACAGTAATATTCATATGCGTAAGGGCAAAAAGCTGCCTTGTTTCCTATTCGCAGCGCAACTCTGAAATTAATTAAGAACTGAGGAGGATCTGACAGTCATTAAGATCTTTTTAAGAAGGAGTGGAAGCGGCAGATGGGACCCACGCTCCGAGAGCGCGGCCGGGCTATCAATAGCACGGAGGATGTGAGCCCCGAGCGTGCTCCCGGCCGCGGGGCTGCCGTGGGGAGAGCGGAGTCACAAAGGAGAGCGGCGCTTTCGTGACTTCACCGCCGCAGCGCTCACGTCAATGGCACTCGTGCTCCCGAGTCACTTCGCAGCTTTTGAGAGCCCCGGCTGAGCCCTGCGAGGGCTGTGCCGCACCCGCCGTGCGGGGACAGCGGGGACAGCGGGGACAGCGGGGACAGCGGGGACAGCGGGGACAGCGGGGCCCGGATCTCCTGGGGTGGGACAAAAACCTCCAAGGGCACCGGGATCGCTCCTGGGGAGGTGACAAATCCACCCCCCCAAGGGCAGCGGGATCGTTCCTGGGGTGGGACAAAAACCCCCAGGGGCACCGGGATCGCCCCTGGGATGGGACAAAAACCCCCAAGGGCAGCGGGATCGCCCCTGGGGTGGGACAAATCCCCAAAGGGCAGCGGGATCGCTCCTGGGGAGGTGACAAATCCCCCCGCAAGGGCAGCGGGGCCCGGATCTCCTGGGGTGGGACAAATCCCCCCAAGGACAGCGGGATCGCCCCTGGGGTGGGACAAAAACCCCCAAGGGCAGCGGGGCCCGGATCTCTTGGGGAGGTGACAAACCACCCCCAAAGGCACCGGGATCGCTCCTGGAGCCCCCCCGAGCCGCCCCGGGGGGTGCGTGTGGCTCCCGCCCCGAGGGGCAGAGGTGCGGCCGTGCCACCCCCGGGGGTGCTGACAAAGTGACAAAACCTGCAGGTCTCAAACGGGGACAAGAGGGAGCACGGGCAAGCCCCGAAGGTGTCGGGAGTGTCGCTGGTGGCGATTTCCGCAGCTCAGCTGAGTGAGAGCTGGGCCCCGCAGCCAGGTGGGAATCCCGAACCATTTTCCCGCTGACAGCGCTGAAACTCTGGCTGGAGCCTCGCTGCGGCTGCTGCTGCTGCTGCCCCGAGCGGGGATCTCGGGCTCTGTGCACTCACAGCGGGGCTGGCCCGGGCTCCCTGCGTGTCCTGGCTCAGGGTGCGACCTCAAACAGCAGCGCTGGGGTCGGGGCTGATCCCACTGCGGCATCCCCAGGGCACAGCAGAGCCCGGGGCCGTCCTGGGGCCGCTCCCGCAGCTGCTCCCTCTGCCCAGGACGAGATTTCCCTGATTTATGTCGCTGCCTTTTCCTCCCTCGGTTTCCCCTCATTCCTTCCCCCGAGCCCCGCAGTTTCCTCCCGCAGGGAAATGCCCCCAGCTCCCGGAGCTGCCCCCAGAGCCCGGAGCTGCCCCCAGAGCCCGGAGCTGCCCCCAGAGCCCGGAGCTGCCCCCAGAGCCCGGAGCTGCCCCCAGAGCCCGGAGCTGCCCCAGCGCCCGGAGCTGCCCCCAGCGCCTGGAGCTGCCCCCAGCGCCTGGAGCTGCCCCCAGAGCCCGGAACTGCCCCCAGCTCCCGGAGCTGCCCCCAGTGCCCGGAGCTGCCCCCAGAGCCTGGAGCTGCCCCAGCGCCCGGAGCTGCCCCCAGTGCCCGGAGCTGCCCCAGTGCCCGGAGCTGCCCTCAGAGCCCGGAGCTGCCCCAGAGCCCGGAGCTGCCCCAGAGCCCGGAGCTGCCCCAGAGCCCGGAACTGCCCCCAGCGCCCGGAGCTGCCCCCAGAGCCCGGAGCTGCCCCAGAGCCCGGAGCTGCCCCCAGAGCCCGGAGCTGCCCCAGAGCCCGGAGCTGCCCCAGAGCCCGGAGCTGCCCCCAGAGCCCGGAACTGCCCCCAGCGCCCGGAGCTGCCCCCAGAGCCCGGAGCTGCCCCCAGAGCCCGGAGCTGCCCCAGCTCCCGGAGCTGCCCCAGTGCCCGGAGCTGCCCCCAGAGCCCGGAACTGCCCCCAGTGCCCGGAGCTGCCCCCAGTGTCCGGAGCTGCCCCCAGAGCCTGGAGCTGCCCCCAGTGCCCGGAGCTGCCCCCAGAGCCCGGAGCTGCCCCCAGAGCCCGGAACTGCCCCCAGAGCCCGGAGCTGCCCCCAGAGCCCGGAACTGCCCCCAGTGCCCGGAGCTGCCCCCAGTGTCCGGAGCTGCCCCCAGAGCCTGGAGCTGCCCCCAGTGCCCGGAGCTGCCCCCAGAGCCCGGAGCTGCCCCCAGAGCCCGGAACTGCCCCAGCGCCCGGAGCTGCCCCCAGTGCCCGGAGCTGCCCCCAGAGCCCGGAGCTGCCCCCAGAGCCCGGAGCTGCCCCGCGGAAGCCCCTCCGAGCAGCGACACTCAGGGGTTAAAAATTGTCACCGCCGTGCCCCCCCTGGGCCCCGGCATCTGCCGTTTGATTGATGAATGAACCGCACGCTCCCTCCCTGCGTGCCGCTCTCAGATCCCCTTCCCTGAGCTCCAAAACAGATCCAGACACCCGCCCGGCCCCACCGAGCGCCGAGCTCCTGAGAGTCGGCGATGAATTTTTAATAGAAAGCTTCCTCCGAGCCGCTCCGCTGTGCAAACCGGCGGCTGGGCTGCGAAAAGAGCAGCTCAAATGAATTAAAAACTCCAGAGGAGCCTGGGAGGGAAGCGATCCCAGGCAGGGATGATTTAAGGAGCTGCTGACCTCCCCGCCATGCGAACAGTAGCTTTTGGAGCGTTTGTAAAGAGGCCCGTGCAAATCCCGGCTCTGATACTCCATTAACCCCGGCGGGGGCGCGGGGAGGGCGCTGCGGGGACAATCCAGCCCCACCGTCAGCATCTCCCGGGCCGCTCCGAGGCTCGGATCCCGCCGGGATCCAGAGAATTCCCGCAGATTCCCAATGGGAACTCGCACCCCGCAGCTCTGGGGAGCCTTTGCTCGGCCGGACAGCGCTGGCAGGAGCAGCCGCGGGGTTGATTTGAGGGTTCTGCCCCTCGGGAGGCCTGCGGGCAGTTTTGGGGTGTGGGGAGCCGCGGGTGTCGCAGCTCCGTGGTTTGGGTCTCGTCTTTGGGCTGGGGGCTGCGGGTGAGGCTGCACCCGTCACCCTGAGCGGGGAACGGGCAGGGTGTGAGAGCAGGGAGAGCTGAGGGAGGATTTTGGGGAGGATTTTGTGTTCCCCGGCACAGCTGGGACTGCAGCCGGAGGTGGATCGGGAGGTCCCTGGAGGAATCCAGGTGATGCGTTAATCCCGTCCCAACAGATCGCTCCCAGCATAAAAATCAGAGAAATCCGCGGGTGGAGGGGCTGTGACACCGCCAGTGCAACAATCAATCAGTGAGGGCAGGGAACGGCCGGTCCTGCTGCGGGGGGACACCCCGGAACTGCAGGGACACTGCCCAAACCGCCCCAAAACCATCCAAAACCATCCCCAAATCGCCCTAAACCACCCCAAACCATCCAAAACCATCCCAAACCACCCCAGACCACCCCAAACCACCCCAAACCATCCAAAACCATCCCCAAACCGCCCTAAACCATCCCCAAATCGCCCTAAACCACCCCAAACCATCCCCAAACCGCCCCAAACCACCCCAAAGTGCCCCAAACCACCCCAAACCATCCAAAACCATCCCCAAACCGCCCCAAACCACCCCAAACCACCCCAAAGTGCCCCAAACCACCCCAAACCACCCCAAACCATCCCAAACCACCCTAAACCACCCCAAACCACCCCAAACCTCCCCAAACTACCCCAAATCACCCCAAACTACCCCAAACCACCCCAAACCATCCCCAAATCACCCAAACCACCCCAGCGGGGCTCCACCTGTCCTTGCGGGGACCCTGCCCCCTGTGCCCCCGGGGGGGTGACAGGTGACACCGCCAGGACCCCGCAGAGGCGGGGGAGCCCCGGGGGTCGCGTCAGCGGCGGGGAGGGGCAAGAGAAGCAGCGGGGCGGGACGGGAGGTGTCGGGATGGTGCGGGGGTGTCAGCAGCCCGGGGGTGTCAGCAGCCCGGGGGGTGTCAGCAGCCCGGGGGGAAGGTGTCAGCATCCCGTCCCGTCCCGTTCCCGTCCCGTTCCTTCCCGTTCATCCCGTCCCGTCCATCCCGTTCCCGTCCCGTTCCTTCCCGTTCATCCCGTCCCGTCCCGTCCCGTCCCGCCCCGGCGGAGCCCCGGTGCCAACCAGCGGCCTCACGGCGGAACTGCAGCCTCGCCCCGCATGCGCCGGGTGCCCCCCGTCCTCCCCTCCGCGCCCCCCGCCGCGGCTACCGGGGGGCACCGGGACGGGCCCTGCCTGACCCCCGGCCAACCCCGCCCGCAGCTCTGCCCCCGCCCCGGGGTTTGTGCGGGTTCCTCCCGCTGGAGAACGGGGGGCGAGGAGCAGAACGGAACCGGCGGCCGCTTTCGCCTAAAAAGGGCAGAATTGGAGCTCCGGTAGCGGCGGGGGCCGGCCCGACCCGCGGGGCTGCCGGGGCTGCGGATCCCGGGGGGGTCTCGGTGTAACGGGAGCTGCGGGGCGGGAGCCGCCGCTCCCCGTTTAAAAACCAAAAATGTGTTTTTTGTTGTTGGTGGTGGTTATTTCTGCAGGAACACCGGGGATTTGCGGGGCTCGCAGAGCCCGGCCCGGGCTCGCCCCTCGGGGCACCGCGTGGAGGAAAATGGTTCGTGGCTGAGTGAGGGGAGCCCGGGAAAGGAGGAATTGCTGGTGCTGGGCTTTATTGGGGTTTGTTTTAAGGGATTTGGGTTTCACAGCGGGCAGCGCGGAGCCGGGATTGCCGCGGCCCGGCCGGCTCCTCTCGGTGCCGGGCTGAGAACCCCGGACCGAGCCGGGCACCGGGAAACAGCCGGGGAGCAGCGCGGGCACAGCGAGATCCTCCTCTCGCCTGGTTCTGCCCCGGTTCTGTCCCGGTTTAGCCCCGGCCCGGCCCGCGGTTCGGGGCACCCGCGGGGCGCAGGGAGCCGCCGCCTTCGTTGTGTTTGTTCCCTCAGAACCGGTGGCTTCGCCGCGAATTTTCTCACCAACGGATTCCGGCCGGAGCCGCCGGCCCCGCCCGCAGCCGCAGCCCCGGGGGAGCCGCCGGGGGCGCCGGGGGCTGCGGGCGCCCCGAGACCGCCGGGGCAGAGGCGGACACAGCTCTGGGGAGGGCAGAGGAGGAGGTTTGGGAGCCGCGGTTTGCAGCGCAGGCTGAGAGGCGAATCCCCCACCGGGGACGCGAGTGCCGGTGGTCCCGGTGGTCTCGGGGGTCCCCGCTGCCGCCGCCCCGCCACGGTCGCGCCGCCGCGGGGAGGGCGCGGGCGGCCGCGGGAGCGCCGGGCCGGGCTGGGCAGGGCTGCATCCTCATCCGCTCCGGACGGCGGCGGCTGCGGCCCCAAACCGGCCCCACCGCACCCCAAAACCTCCCCGGCGGCGGCGGCGGCGCGGCCAGAAACCACCGGAGCCCCGACGTGCGCCGGGGGGCGTGTCCGGGAGACCACGCCCCTCCGCGCCAACCACGCCCACTCCTCACAACCACGCCTGTTTAGCGCTGATAAGCGGGGCCAGACTTCCCCCTCTGCGCTCCCATTGGCGGAGCGGCCCGTCCGTCACGGCCGCCCCGCCCCTCCGGGGCCGGCAGTAAATACGGTACCGGGGGCGCGGCGGGGCCGGCAGCGGGGCTCGGGCTCGGCGCGGGGAGCGGCACCGGGACTCGGCACGGAGCTCAGCGCACCCACCGCCCGCCAGCCCCGGATCCCCGCGGGATCCGCCGCCGTCCCCCCTCCCATCGCCGCTCCGCCGGCACGGAGCGAGGCAGCGCGGGGCTCGGCCGCCGCCTCCCCCGCCGCCCGCCCGTCCCGCCCGGCTCCCTGCCGCCCGCCGTTGTGATGCGTATTCCCGTAGACCCGAGCACCAGCAGGCGCTTCACTCCCCCGTCCACGGCCTTCCCCTGCGGTAAGATGGGCGAGAACAGCGGGGCGCTGGGGGGCCCCGCGCCGGGCGCCCGCGCTCGGCCCGAGGTGCGCTCCGTCGTGGATGTCCTGGCCGACCACGCCGGCGAGCTGGTGCGCACCGACAGCCCCAACTTCTTGTGCTCCGTGCTGCCGTCGCACTGGAGGTGCAACAAGACGCTGCCCGTCGCCTTCAAGGTGAGCCCCGAGCCCCGAGCTGGCCGCCCGCTGCCCCTTTCCCCCTTTCCCCTTTCAATCCCTCCTGACATCACCGCCGAGCGAGCCCGGGTGATTATTATTTTTAATCAAATCGCCCGGTTTATTATTATTTTTAATCAAGTCTCCGCATTGCCCCGCGGTCACGGCATCTTAGATATTCCGTACAGTTAGGAGCTCTCAGGCAACTTTGAAGTTTAATGAGCTGCAGGTTAATTACCTTCCTGGGAGAGGGAGAGCCAGGCGGGGAGGGCAGATTTAATCTGCACAAAGAGAGAAGAACCGAAGCCCCGGTGCCGGGGCAGCGCTGCCCGGGCTCCCCGGGGCTCCCCCGGGCTGGGCATCCCCGCGGGGAGCGGCACCGGCCGGGGAAGCACAAACCGAGCCCGGGAGAGGCGAGAGGAGTCCCGGGAGCCCGGAGGGGTGAGGGGGGCTCGGATCCGCGTTCCCCCGGCCCCGGACCGCGTTCCCCCGGCCCCCGGACCGCGTTCCCCCGGCCCCGGGAGCTCCGGGCGCTGCTCCCCGGGAGGGCTGCGGGCCCTTCCGCGGTGCCGCTGCTTCCCCGGGGCCTCGCCCCGCCGTTTATTTTTATCCCGAACGCAACAAAATAAACGCCCAGACTCCTCCGACGGGGCCTGACCCCCCCTCACCCCCTCCCCGCGGACCCCCCGTCTGCTTTTAACCCTTTGGAGCTCATTTCCCCCTTCCCCTCTCTTTTCTCAGCCTTCCTCGGGGGGCTCGCGCTGCTTTTGGTTTTGCTTTGGGGATTTTTGTGGGGTTCAGGGGGGGATCCCATAGCCCAGGTTGGCTCCGGGGAAGGAGAATTTCAGCCTGAACCGCTCTGGCCCTGCCCTAGGTGGTGGCGCTCGGAGATGTCCCCGATGGCACCGTGGTCACGGTGATGGCGGGGAACGACGAGAATTACTCGGCGGAGCTGCGCAACGCCTCCGCCGTGATGAAAAACCAAGTGGCGAGATTTAACGACCTCCGGTTCGTCGGGAGGAGCGGCAGGGGTAGGTACCGGCCGGGAAATGGTTGGCCCTTTTATTTGGATTTTTTTTAGAAGGTGGGAAAAAAATTTAAAAAAAAATTTTTTTTGTATTATTTTCTTTTACATTTTTTTATTTTATTTTAAAATTTTATTTCGTTGGTTTATTATTTTTTTTTTCATGGTTATTTTTATTTTATTCCGTGTTATATTTTATTTCAACCGCGGTTTCGTTGCCGGGAGGAGCCCCCAAACCCCGGAGCTGTTCCCGAGGGATGCGGGAAGGATGCGGGATCGCTCCTGGAGCTCCTCCCGGAGCTTCTTCTCTGCCGAGGTGTCGGGAACGGGCGATGGAGATGGAAAAAAAAATTAAAATACAAATTTAAATCAATCTAAATATCCCCAAATCAATCTAAATATCCCCAAATCTCTCTAAATACAAATCAGGCGGCCCCAGCCCGAATCCTCCCCAATTTCTCCATCGCTCAAGACCCAGCCTCGGTGAGCAAACCCCACCTGGCAGCTCGAGTTTAAATAGCGAAAATCAAGAGTTTGAAATGAAATAACAACGCAGAGCTCGGCCTGGAGGGGCTGGCACGGGCGGGGATCTCCGGGGGGGATTTTGCTCATTTTCCCCCACGCTCGTGGCAGGGATAAAAAACAGGGAAAAGCAGGATTTGGGTTTTCCACACCAATCCGAGCAGAGGGAAGAGAATCCCTTGGAAATGTCGGACACGGAGCCCTCCCTGTACCTGCATTTCCGAGGGTATAAATAGAATTTATAAATAGAATTTATAAATAGAATTTATAAATAGAATTTCAGCCTTTCGTCACCAACGAGCCCGAATGAGAACTCGATATTTTCAGGGCCATATGGCAGCGTTTTCTCAAAGGCTGCAAACGCACACACGGTGTCGGGGATATTTTGACTTCTCGGCATTAATTAAAAGCAGCGATGTTAGGAATTATTTGCATGTAATAACTGTTTACTTGTTCCTCTTTATGAAACTTGAATAGTTTACATTCTTTCATACATTTCCTTTTTCCTGTTGGCTCCTTCTCCGCGCTGCAGTTTGCTTTAAAACTCCCCACTTAACTGGTTGCAGGTTGATGGATGGAAAATGTTTTTTCTTTTATGAATTAAGCTTTCATTTCTGTAATCAATTATTCTCTTAGGCTCTTTTCTTTCTGGTTGGGCGCTTTTTTTTTTGCTTTTATTTTTTTTTTCTCTTTATCCTCGCACTAATTTCCAAACTGAACGCAACCCAATCTCAGCGTGACTCTTGAATTCATTATGAATTTGCTTCCTCCGCACTCTGCAGCTCGGAATGAGAAGGGGTTTGGTCTCACAAAACCTCGGTGAATAAATTCCTTCCCCGGGCTGAGCCCTGCGCTCATTACAGCGGCACCTCCGCTGCCTCTAACGGGCGGGACTGGGCGCTAATTATCATTTTAATTTTAATTTATTATTTTTTTAACATATTCGTGTGGGGCGAGGCTTTGTCATACCCAGAGAGGAACAACCCCAGTGGGGTTTTCTGCCCGTGTCGGGGGTGGATTTCACTCCCTGCTCTCTCTCTCAAAGCGATTTGCTGTGAAAAAACAAAAAAAATTAAATAAAATCGCACCAATTGAATTTTTATTTCTGGTGCCACGCTCGGCTCTGCCTGGTTTGGCTCCGTCCCTGACATCCCCGGTGCTGCTTTCATTTATCCTGGCAGGAATTTGGGGCCGCTGCGGAATGTTTCCCCACGCGTGTGCAAATGTTTGTGTAAATGAGGAGTGAGGACGTGCGGGTCCCTCAACACCGATCGTGCTCCCTGCAGGAGCCTGGAAAACCCCGCCTGAAATGGGCCAGAATTGGGTATTTTTAGTAATAAGGTGTCAGGGATTTAAAAAATATTATTATTATTATTAATTTATTATTTATTATTATTAATTAATTAATTATTATTATTAATTTATTATTATTATTATTATTCTCCGGTGCTCTGAGCTGGGAAGAGCCGCTCACAACTCCCCCCCCAAAAAATAAATTCCCGTCTCCATGTGCAAGAAAAAAAGGGAAAAAAAAGATTTTTAAAATTCAGGTTGAGCTGTATAAAATGTATAAAATGAGATTCCTGCTCAATCTCCCCCCGGAGCATCTCCTGGAGCCGCCGGGTCTCCCAAACCCGCCCGGGAGCCGCGGTCCTGCCCCGGCGGGGATGAAAAACCCCGGCCCGGCTTCCTGAGAAGGCGGGAAATGACTAAAAATGATGCTGGGGCAGAATCGTCATTTTCGGTTCAGGGCAGGGGGGTTTGAGAGAGGCAGAACCGGCCCGGGCTGGGTTTGTGTGTGCAGAGAGGGACTCCGGGCCGGGGGGGTGTTTCAGGTGGAGAATAAAAAATTAAAGAGTATAATAATAATAAATTAAAGAATTCAGTATAAAAATCAGTATAAATGCAGTATAAAATCAGTATAAATTCAATATAAAATCAGTATGAATTCAGTATAAAATTCAGTATGAATTCAGTATAAAATTCAGTATGAATTCAGTATAAAATCAGTATGAATTCAGTATAAATTCAATATAAAATCAATATAAAATCAGTATAAATTCAGTATGAATTCAGTATAAAATCAGTATGAATTCAATATAAAATCAGTATGAATTCAATATAAAATCAGTATAAATTCAATATAAAATCAGTATAAAATCAATATAAATGCAGTATAAATGCCATATAAAATCAGTATGAATTCATTATGAATTCAATATAAATTCAGTATGAAATTCAATATAAAATCAGTATAAATTCAATATGAATTCAGTATGAATTCAGTATAAAATTCAGTATGAACTCAGTATAAAATCAGTATAAATTCAGTATAAAATTCAGTATGAATTCAATATAAAATCAGTATACATTCAATATAAAATCAGTATAAATTCAGTATGAATTCAGTATAAAATCAGTATAAATTCAATATAAAATCAGTATAAATTCAATATAAAATCAGTATAAATTCAATATAAAATCAGTATAAATTCAGTATAAACAGGAGGTGCCAGGCTCAGCTCTGGGGTTCTCTGCCTCCCCGCCGGGTTTTGCTGCCCACAAACCCTTCCCTCTCCTGCCAATTCCCCAAATAATTGGGAATTTATCATCCTCACCCCGAGCTCGGGCTCTGCAGAGGTTTTACCTCGCTGCTGGTTGGTTTTTTTCCGTGGTCGGATCCTCCCGGGCCCATCCCGTCCCTGCATCCCCGGGGGTTCCGAACGATCCCGTTCCGTCCCTCGGGCCCTCCCAAACGCTCCTGCCCGTGCAGAGGATGAGCAGAAATTTTGTGTGATTTGAAAGCCGAGGTGAGGCAGGATTGGCTTTAAAACCCTCATTCCCTCCTTTCCCTGCTCCATGCAGGAATTCTCCCACCTGCGATAATCCCAGGATGTTCTGTGAGAGAGATAATTTCATTTTTATCCAGTTTATTCCTTTTTTTCCCCTCCTATCTGGATAAATCCCGTTTTGCTGTGGATATTCTCAGGTCCGGCCCTGCAGAGAGGTGACCTGAAAACCCCTGATTGCTTCAGGAGGTGGAATTGTTATTCCACCTGCTCTTCTTGGTGGAATAAAGGCTGGAGGAGCAGAAATCCGGCACACAGATATTATTCCTGAAATCCCAGACCTCTGGATACCTTGGGAATCCCGCAGGGATGGTGCTGGGCCTGTGTGTGCAGCCTCCCTCCTCCAGCCGGGGGTTCCTGAATTTGGGGAGCCCGAGGAGGAGCTGAGCCCATCCCGGGGGGTTCTGTCCTCCCACAGCCCCCCCAGGCAGGAGGTGAAGCCTTTGGGGTCAGGGTGGGCCCAGGGGTGCTGGCACCTCTGTGATGATAAAGAAATTTCCCAGGTATTTTTCAGTCATTTCCAGGCATTTTTTCAGTCATTTCCAGGCATTTTCCAGGCATTTCCAAGCATTTCCCGGGGTTTTCCAAGTATTTCCCAGGCATTTTTCAGTCATTTCCAGGCATTTTTCAGTCATTTCCAGGCATTTTCCAGGCATTTCCAAGCATTTTCAGGCATTTCCAAGTATTTTCTAGGCATTTTTCAGTCATTTCCAAGCATTTTCCTGGCATTTCCAGGCATTTCCAGGCTGCGGATGGAAACATCTTCTGCTGGAGCAAAGAGGGCTCTCCTTGCAAAATTTTTCTCCCAAGAGCTTTTCACTGCTTTTTAATTCCTTTTTAAATTTTTTTTTTAATTTTTTGGATAAAAGGTGACAGCTCGGTGCTTGGGAAGCATCTCTGGAACCCTCCCCGGGGGTACCCAAACCCTTTCCCAGCACGGATCGGTGCTCCTGGGCAGGGCTGGGTGGGGGGACAGCCCCGGGTCAGGGCACAGCCCCGGGTCAGGGCACAGCCCCGGGTCAGGGCACAGCCCCGGGTCAGGGCACAGCCCCGGGTCAGGGCACAGTCCCGGGTCAGGGCACAGTCCCGGGTCAGGGCACAGCCGTGCTGCCGCTGGCCGCTCCCGGTGCTCGGAGCTGGCCGGGTTCCGTTCCCGTTTTGCAGTTCCCGGTTCGGGGCCCTCCTGTGGGATCTCCCCTGGCCGAGGCCGAGCTCGGCTCCCTCCAAGCGGGAGCACCCCAGGGACCCTGGGTGCCGATCCCACCGCCCAGGGGAGACCCACGGGCACCGGGACCCCGCACCCAGCGGGAAAAGGGGGAAAATCCCCGAGGGAACCCCCAGGGAGCTGTTTTGGGTGACGGGGTCGATCCAGGGCAGGGATTTTTCCATGCGGGAAGGTGGCGGCTCCAGGGCTGTGTCTGTCCGGGCAATCCCGGCTCGTTCCTGCGGGGATTTGTGTCTCCCGCAGAGCTGAACCCGGTGCAATCCTCACTCCTGTTGTGGTTTTTTCCCCTCCCTCTGCAGGGAAAAGCTTCACTCTGACCATCACCGTGTTCACCAACCCCACCCAAGTGGCCACCTACCACCGAGCCATCAAAGTCACCGTGGACGGGCCCCGGGAGCCCCGCAGTGAGTGAAGGGTCGGGGTTGGGGTTTGGCTGCGGGGGTGGCACCGGGGGTGGCACCGGGGGTGGCTCGGGGGTGGCACCGGGGGCTGCTCGGCTTTTCCCGTGTGTCCCTCCCTCTCCTCATCCATCACGGGGGGCTGGGTTAGAGCTCCTCGCTCTGCTCCCCAACCCACCCTGGGGGGATAATTGACCCCTCTTGGAGGGACAATTTCACATCTCCAGGTCGGGATGCTGGTTAAACACAAAATCACAAAAGAGCCGGCCTGGCTGTTCTGAAATCCCAGATCTGTGCCCGGCTCCGGGGGTTGATTCCTGGCATTAAACCCAACCCCGTGCAGGTTCCCCGGGTGCTGAGGCGCTGCCTGCGCTGTCACCGAGCTCTTCCCCTCGGCCCCGCCGTGGTTTCGCTTTCGGGGCTGTCAAAGGCTGGCGCTGGCAGCGCCCGCGGCCGGGGGCTGAGCCTGGAGAAACCAAAGCGACTCCGCGACCGCAGCGCCGTCTCTGTTGTGCCGCCGAGGCTCTCCCGGGGCCGGGATGGTGCCTCGTGGTTCAGGGAGGCTCCGGGAGCTGCCCTGCCCGGCTTGGGTTTCGGCGTCGGGGCTGCTCGGAGCTCCCCCGGGGGCTCTCGGGCATCGCTGCTGCCCGCGGGGGTTCCCTCCGACCGCCAGGATTCCCTGCCCGCTGGGACCCCCCCGGTGCGGGGTGGGATTTTATCCCTGGGGGCTCCATCCCCGCCTTTGCCTCGCTCAGCTCAGCGCCACCCCGGGATTATAAAGCCGAGTTTGTTCCCTTTGCGTGTGAGTGCCCACATCGAGGGGAAGCGGTTTGATCCTTCCAAAAACGCCTGGGAAAACACTGAAAAAAAAATTTTTCTGTTGATGCTGTCGCCGGGCCATGGGTGCCCCTTGATGTCAGGCCAGGTTACCTCGGCCAGGGGGGTGGGTTCGTTTGCATCGGGATTTTGGTGGATTTCCCCCCTTCCCTCGATTTTATTTTGGAGCCTGCCGAGGATGGATTTAGCAGTGGAATGCAGGAAACCCAACGCTGCTCTTGTGGGGTTTGGGGTTGGTTTTTTTGAGCCAGAATCATCGGGCAGGTCCCTGGTGTGGGGCACCTGTGGGTGCTGGGGCTGGGCAGGGAATTTCACAACTGTGCCAGGAGTGTCAGGAATAGAAACCAGCCCTCCTGTGCCTGCTCAGCCCCTTATCGGCCTCATCAGATCGCCTTTCTAATAATAATAATCATTATCAGCGGCAGCAGGAATACATAAATAATAATACAAGGTGAGATAGCTGCAGCTCCTGGAGCTGGGCTGGCCAAACCCGGGTGAATCACACCCGCCCCTCCTGACCTGCAGCATTTCAGCCCGAATTTCATCCTGCATTTCCATTTTCTGATCGGGCCAGAGCAGCTCCTCCTGGCTCTGCTGTGGGGTTCCCTCCCTGAGGCACAGCCCAGCGTTTTTCTGAGGTTTTCCCTTTTTTATTTTTGATGATTTCTGGACCTCAAACTGTGCTGGAAGCGTTGGCTCCTTTGGGAGATCAGTGTGGGGTTTATTTCTGCTGTGCCCTTGCCTTGTGTGGCCCCCAAATTTTGATCTCTCCCTCATCCCTGCAAGTCCCCAACTCATAAATTCCTGATGGAAAAAGTTTAGACCCAAATCGTGGCTATTTGGGGTTTTTTTCAAGGGATCATAGATTAATTGGTCATGTTTTGACTCTCAATTTGATCCTGGGGCTTGAGCCAGGATTGAGCTTAGACCCAAATCGTGGCTATTTGGGAATTTTTTCAAGGGATCATAGATTTGTCAGTCATGTTTTGACTCAGTTTGATCCTGAGGCTTGAGTGCATGGTTGACGAATTTCCAGTGGGACAAAAACATATTTTTTTTAAAAAATCCATTTTTTTGTCACACTTTTGAATGAAGACAATTTCAAAAAAAAAAAAACAAACCCAAACAAACAACAACAAAAAAAACCCCCAAAAAACCAAAGACAACAATTTCAAAAAAAGAATGAATTTTTTTTTTGAATGAAACCTTTCTCCCCGCTCTGCAGAAACCCTGGGTGTGGGAGCAGCAGCTCCAAACCGATCCTGGAAAGCCGAGGAGCTTTTCCAGGCTCACCTGCCGCTGGGTGGCTCCCGGGCACAGCGCCCTGGCAGTGCCACCCGGGGTGGCATTCGGGGCTGGCACCGCCCTGGGGATCCCCAGCTTGGGCTGAACCCCGAGGCCGGGGCTGCTCTGCCAGCAGGAATTGCAGTTTTTATTTTTATATATATATATACACATTACATACACTTTTTAACATGTGTGTGGGCATAAAAATAATCGGAATTTTCTCCCTTTTCGGCTTCAAACGCTGGGCCCGGTGTGTGCTGGTGCTGGGCAGGGCTGGAGGCTGATGTGGGGCCGGTGGGGAGCACAAACCCATCCTCAGTGTGAGAAGAATTGTGCGTTTGTCTTGGCACCCTGGGAAAGCCCCGGGCAGCGACTTCTCAGCGCGGCCGAGCCCCTGCAGCCCGCGGCCGTGCGGGGCCGTGCGGGGCCGGGCTGGGCCGGGCTGGGCTGGGGGGCCGGAGCCAGGGCCGGGCCGGGCAGGGCCGGGCTGGGCTCCACCTCTGAGCGTCCCATTGATCCCCCGAGCCCGGCCCGGAGCCTCATCCCAGCCCCTGAGCGAGGATTCAACCCGGGCTGTGCCCGGAGAAAAGTTCTGGGGAGTCCGGGAGGGATGGGAGAGGGCAGAGCCCGGCCGGGGGAGCGGGAGGGGAATCCTTTGGGATCCCCCTGGAGCAGGAGGGGAATCCTTTGGGATCCCCTGGCAGCAGCACCGGGGCTCCTTTGGGATCCTCTGCCTTTGGGATCCCCCGGGAGCAGCACCAGGGCTCCTTTGGGATCTCCGGGAGCAGGAGGAGGATGATCCTTTGGGATCCCTTGGCTTTGGGATCCCCCGGGGGCAGAAGGGGAACCCTTTGGGATCGATCCCCCTAGAGCAGGATCCTTTGGGATCCCCCTGGAGCAGCACCGGGGCTCCTTTGGGATTCCCCGGGAGCAGTAGGAGAAGGATCCTTTGGGATCCCTCGGCTTTGGGATCCCTCGAGAGCAGGAGGAGGCTCCTTTGGGATCCCTCTGGAGCAGCACCGGGGCTCCTTTGGGATCCCCCCGGAGCAGGAGAAGGATCCTTTGGGATCCCCCGGTAACAGGAGGGGGCACCTTTGGGATCTTCTGGCTTTGGGGTCCTCCGGGAACAGGAGGAGGCTCCTTTGGGATCCCCTGGGAGCAGGAGGGGAATCCTCTGGGATCCCCTGGCTTTGGGATCCCCCGGAGCAGGAGGAGGGAGCTCCTTTGGGATCCCCTGGGAGCAGCACCGGGGCTCCTTTGGGATCGATCCCCCGGGACCAGGAGGATCCTTTGGGATCCCCGGGAGCAGCACCGGGGCTCCTCCTTTGGGATCCCCGGGGTGACCCCGGCGCTGCCTCTCGCATCCCCTCCGAGCCGTTCCCCGGCTCCTCCCAGCGCCCCGCTCGCTCCCAGCCCCTTTTCCTCGTGCTCCTCTCTGGGTAGATCTGGAGGGGGGATAAAAAAGGACATTCTGTCACGTTGGCACCTTCGCTCTAAACAAATAGCGCAGCGGGTGCCAAGTGTTGACATTCTCTGTACAAACAGGAAGTAATAAAATATTTGAACTTCCTGTGGAATTTCCTTCTTTTCCCCCCTTTCTGCGGCTGCTGCAGGAGCCCTCCCGCATCCCCGGCGGGCAGAGCTGGGGAGCGGAACGGCTGGGGCAGAACGGGGCGTTCAGAGAGTTTCTGGGGAGAGGGGAGCGGCCCTGGGGTCCCCCTCACACCCACCTGCTGCCTGCCTTCCCTTCCCTTTTCCTTCTCCTTTTCCTTTTCCTTTCCCCCTTTTCCTTTCCCCCTTTTCCTTTCCCCCTTTTCCTTTCCCCTTTTCCTTTCCCCTTTTCCTTTCCCCTTTTCCTTTCCCCTTTTCCTTTCCCCTTTTCCTTTCCCCTTTTCCTTTCCCCTTTTCCTTTCCCCTTTTCCTTTCCCCTTTTCCTTTCCCCTTTTCCTTTCCCCTTTTCCTTTCCCCTTTTCCTTTCCCCTTTTCCTTTCCCCTTTTCCTTTCCCCTTTTCCTTCTCCCTTTTCCTTCTCCTTTTCCTTCTCCTTTTCCTTCTCCTTTTCCTTCCCCCTTTTCCTTCCCCCTTTTCTTTTCCTCTCCCCCTTTTCCTTCCCCCTTTTCCTTCCCAGGGCTCTCACCTTCTCTCCTCTCACTTTTCCTTCCTCTCTCACACTCCAGCCCCTTTCTGCCCTTTGTGCAAAGTCTCTTTTTCCCTTTTCAATTCCTTTTCTCCCCCTTGAACTCTTTTTTTTATCACCATTCAGTCTTTAACCTCTCTCCCCACTTCCTAAACCCTTTTTGGGTTTAACCCCTTCCTTCTGCCTCCCCACCCCATTGCTGCTGTCCTTGCTGGGGAGGGAAGGGACACCAGGGGGGTTTGTCACCCCCGGGGTCCCTGTGTCCCCCCTGGGCCCTGCTCAGCCCTGGGGCTGTGACTGTCCCCGGGGCTGTGACTGTCCCCGCACTGTCACTGTCCCGGGGCTGTGACTGTCCCGGGGCTGTCCTTGTCCCCGGGGCTGTGACTGTCCCCGCACTGTCACTGTCCCAGAGCTGTGACTGTCCCCGGGGCTGTGACTGTCCCCGCACTGTCACTGTCCCGGGGCTGTGACTGTCCCCTGGCTGTGACACTCCCTGGGCTGTCTCTGTCCCCAGGGCTGTGACTGTCCCAGGGCTGTGACTGTCCCCGGGCTGTCGCTGTCCCTGCGCTGTCCTTGTCCCCGGGGCTGTGGCTGTCCCGGGGCTGTGACTGTCCCTGCGCTGTCCTTGTCCCCAGGGCTGTCACTGTCCCCGGGCTGTCACTGTCCCCGGGCTGTGACTGTCCCCAGGCTGTGACTGTCCCCAAGCTGTCACTGTCCCAGAGCTGTGACTGTCCCGGGGCTATCACTGTCCCCGGGTTGTGGCTGTCCCAGGGCTGTCTCTGTCCCCAAGCTGTCTGTGTCCCCAGCCTGTGGCTGTCCCCAGCCTGTGACACTCCCGGGGCTGTCTCTGTCCTCAGCCTGTCTCTGTCCCCGTGCTGTGGCTGTCCCAGGGCTGTGACACTCCCCGGCCTGTGGCTGTCCCCAGCCTGTGGCTGTCCCAGGGCTGTGGCTGTGGCTGCCCCTGTCACGTCGCCGGCGGGTGGGAAGGATCTCACCTCCCCCGTGCCGAGGCGTTTCCAGGAACCGCCGCTGCTCTGAGGCGTTCAGAGCTCTGAGAGCCTCAGCTGAGCGAGGGAAGCCCTCCCGGCGGGGCTGAGAGCCCGGCCTGAGAGCTGAGCGGGGAAATGGGGTTTGGGGTGTGCAGAGAGGAGTTTTGGATGTGCTGAAATGGCGGATTTGGGGTGTGCAGAAATGGGGAATTTGGGGTGTGCAGAGATGGGGAATTTGGGGTGTGCGGAAATGAGTTTTGGATATGCAGAAATGGGAAGTTTGGGATGTGTAGAATGAGGAGTTCTAGGATGTTCAGAAATGGGTTTGGGATGTGCAGAGATGAGTTTGGGATGTGTAGAGATGAGGGGTTTGGGGTGTGCAAAGATGAGGGGTTTGGGATGTGTAGAAATCGGAAGTTTGGGGTGTGCAGAGAAGAGTTTGGGATGTGCAGAGATGAGTTTCAGATGTGCTGAAATGGGAAGTTTGGGATGTGCAGAAATGGGGAATTTGGGGTGTGCAGAGATGGGGAATTTGGGATGCACAGAAATGAGGAGTTTGGGGTATGCGGAAATGAGTTTTGGATATGCAGAAATGGGAAGTTTGGGATGTGTAGAATGAGGAGTTCTAGGATGTTCAGAAATGGGTTTGGGATGTGCAGAGATGAGTTTGGGATGTGTAGAGATGAGGGGTTTGGGGTGTGCAGAAATCGGAAGTTTGGGGTGTGCAGAGAAGAGTTTGGGATGTGCAGAGATGAGTTTCAGATGTGCTGAAATGGGAAGTTTGGGATGTGCAGAAATGGGGAATTTGGGATGCACAGAAATGACGAGTTTGGGATGTGCAGAGATGGGAAGTTTGGGATGTGTAGAAATAGAAAGTTTGGGATGTGCAGAATGAGAAGTTTTGGGGTGTACAGAAATGTGGAGTTTGGGATACACAGAAATGGAAAATTTGGGATGTGCAGAGATGAGTTTTGGATGTGCAAAAATGGGAAGTTTGGGGTGCACAGAAATGAATTTGGGATGTGCAGAAATGAGTTTGGTTTGTGCAGAGATGGGGAATTTGGGATGCACAGAAATGAGGAGTTTGGGGTGTGTGGAAATGAGTTTTGGATGTGCAGAAATGGAAAGTTATGGATGTGCAGAATGAGGAGTTCTAGGATGTTCAGAGATGAGTTTGGGATGTGCAGAGATGAGTTTGGGATGTATAGAGATGAGGGGTTTGGGGTGTGCAGAAATCAGAAGTTTGGGGTGTGCAGAGAAGAGTTTGGGATGTGTAGAGATGAGTTTCAGATGTGCTGAAATGGGAAGTTTGGGATGTGCAGAAATGGGGAATTTGGGATGCACAGAAATGACGAGTTTGGGATGTGCAGAGATGGGAAGTTTGGGATGTGTAGAAATAGAAAGTTTGGGATGTGCAGAATGAGAAGTTTTGGGGTGTACAGAAATGTGGAGTTTGGGATACACAGAAATGGAAAGTTTGGGATGTGCAGAGATGAGTTTTGGATGTGCAGAAATGGGAAGTTTGGGATGCACAGAAATGAATTTGGGATGTGTAGAAATGAGTTTGGTTTGTGCAGAGATGGGGAATTTGGGATGCACAGAAATGAGGAGTTTGGGGTGTGTGGAAATGAGTTTTGAATGTGCAGAAATGGAAAGTTATGGATGTGCAGAATGAGGAGTTCTAGGATGTTCAGAGATGAGTTTGGGGTGTGCAGAGATGAAGAGTTTGGAGTATGTTGAGATGAGTTTGGGATGTGCAGAAATGAGAAGTTTGGGGTGTGCAGAGAAGAGTTTGGGATGTGCAGAGATGGGGAGTTTTGGATGTGCTGAAATGGGAAGTTCGGGATGCACAAGAAATGAGGAGTTTGGGATACACAGAAATGATGATCCCATTTTTGGGATGCACAGAAATGAGGAGTTTGGGGTGTGTAGAGATGGGAGTTTGGGATGCACAGAAATGAGGAGTTTGGGGTGTGCTGAAATGAGGAGTTTGGGGTGTGCAGAGATGAGTTTGGGGTGTGCAGAGATGAGGGGTTTGGGGTGTGCTGAAATGGGAAGTTTGGGATGCACAGAAATGAGGAGTTTGGGGTGTGCTGAAATGAGGAGTTTGGGGTGTGCAGAATTAAGGAGTTTGGGGTGTGCAGAATTAAGGGGTTGGGGTGTGCAGGGTGGCACCCCCTTGTCCCTCCAGTGCAGCTCTTTGTGGCATTGCTGTCCCACGGTGCTGGTTGCCCTCACCTCACACATTGTGAACTCTTGGCTTGAATATGAGCTAAAAAAGATAAAAATCTGTGAGAGAGATGGGCTGGAAATGGGAAATGTTGTGTGTGGGTGCAGCCTGGCTGGGCTCTGCTCACAGCACTGCCTGCAGGAGGGTCCCCATGGCCTGGAGTGCCCCAGCCTGGCTGCTGGGATGTCTGTTCCCAGTTTGTGCTGCCCAGTTGGGAACTGGGAGGAGGAAAGGCTCTCTCAGAACTCCCTGGGGCTCCTCTCTCCATCCCCAAGGGATGAGAGCAGAGCCCTGGCCCAGCCCAGCCTCACCCCTGAGCCACAGAGCGGCTGCAAACCACCCTGCAAAACCCTCTCACATCTTTATTTATGGACTGAAGGTGCCTCTGCATCCTTCTCCCTTGGGTCCAGAGCAGTCTGTGCTGCCAGGCCTTTCATGGAATCACAGGGTTGGAAAGGACCTTAAATCCCCCTTGTTCCAACCCTCACCTTCCACTGGGAGGGATTTTTTTCCCTCTTTTATTCCCAGTAGAAGCTGGAGAGAAAAAGGAAACGCAGGATTGTGCTGGAAAAATGAGTGTCCCCACCTCTCATGGCTCAGATTTATTCCCAGAAACAGCAAAACTGAAACCCAGTTTTCCCTTCTTTTTGTCATGATTTGAAGCAGCTCTGAGAGGAGCTGCAGGTTTGGGAAGGTTGGGGTGAAGCTCTGTGGGACAGCAGCTCCAGGAACCTGAGGATGGTGAAATAAAATTCCCCCCAGTCCAGGGGGAATTTGGGAAATTCCAAACTGAAATCCCGTTTTGCTGAGGTGCAATGTTGTACCTGGTTACAGCACCCTATTTCCCTGCCTTTGGGGCTCAAATGCCACCAAAATACCAAATGCTCTGTTTATTGGATTGCAGAGCTGGTTATTTCTGTGCTGAGTTTGGGTTCTTTAAAAGCATTGCTGAGATTTCTGACCTCTGCTCGCTGCTTGGAGCAAACAGCATCTCTAAGGGTTTCCCTCTTTGTTTTGGAGGAAATAAAGAGGAAAAGAAGCAGCTCTGAGAGGAGCTGGGAGAGCTCTGCAGCTTTGGGAAGGTTGGGGTGAAGCTCTGTGGGATGGCAGCTCCAGGAACCTGAGGATGGTGAAATAAAATTCCCCTCAGTCCAGGGGGAATTTTGGAAATTCCAAACTGAAATCCCGTTTTGCTGAGGTGCAATGTTGTACCTGGTTACAGCACCCTATTTCCCTGCCTTTGGGGCTCAAATGCCACCAAAATACCAAATGCTCTGTTTATTGGATTGCAGAGCTGGTTATTTCTGTGCTGAGTTTGGGTTCTTTAAAAGGGTTGGTGAGATTTCTGACCTCTGCTCACTGCTTGGAGCAAACAGCATCTCTAAGGGTTTCCCTCTTTGTTTTGGGGGAATAAAAGAGGAAAAGAAGCAGCTCTGAGAGGAGCTGGGAGAGCTCTGCAGCTTTGGGAAGGTTGGGGTGAAGCTCTGTGGGATGGCAGCTCCAGGAACCTGGGGATGGTGAAATAAAATCCCCCCAAGTCCAGGGGGAATTTGGGAAATTCCAAACTGAAATCCCATTTTGCTGAGGTGCAATGTTGTACCTGGTTACAGCACCCCATTTCCCTGCCTTTGGGGCTCAAATGCCACTAAAATTACCAAATGCTCTGTTTATTGGATTGCAGAGTTGGTTATTTCTGTGCTGAGTTTTGGGTTCTTTAAAAGTGTTGGTGAGATTTCTGACCTCTGCTCACTGCTTGGAGCAAACAGCATCTCTTGGGGTTTCCCTCTTTGTTTTGGGGGAAAAAAAGAGGAAAATAGGGCACAGAAATATTCTTGTTACCTCTGAGGAAAGTGAATTATCCCTGCAGGGCTGGGAACCCCCCAGCAAAGCTCCTGCCCAGCCTGGAGGGATTTTGGCCTCCCTGCTTCGGGAAGTTTTGTGGCCTGGACCCGTGCCCCGAGGGGATTTGTGTCAATCCAGGCTGTTTTCTCCTCAAAGGAGATAAAAACAGGTTTTCCTTCCGTTTTGTTGTGATTTGAAGCAGCTCTGAGAGGAGCTGCAGGTTTGGGAAGGTTGGGGTGAAGCTCTGTGGGACAGCAGCTCCAGGAACCCGGGGATGGTGAAATAAAATCACCCCAATCCAGCGGGAATTTGGGAAATTCCAAATTGGGAATTTCCTGAAAATTGGGATTTGCTGAATGACAGACGAGCGTGGCTCAGTGGGGACAGCCTGAAACAGCTGAGGATGAGGAGGATGGATTTGGGTTATGGGGTGGGAGCCCAGGAGGAGCAGGGGCAGAATCCCTGTCCCCACATCCCTCTGGAGGCAGAGATCCCGTGCTTTCCTCACATTTATCCTCGGAGATTTGGGAATTGCTTGGAGAATAAATTATTGGAGAGCCTTGTGCCTCTCAGAAGCTGGAGTGGAGACCCAGGACAGGGCTGGGTTGTGCCAGTATTGTCCAATTCCAGATCTTTATCTTGGCTCCCTCGTGGGGCTGCGTAAAACTCGGCCTGGAGATGTTTTCTGTAATTAAAAGCAGACCCGGTGCTGAAGTGCTCCCGTGGGGTGATAGTTTTGGGTATTATTGAGGCCTTTTGTTTTATTCCCTTGCTTGTCCTTAGCTAGAAATAAATGCACAGACAGTTCCCAGATTGTCTGGGAATAAGGAAAAAAAAAAAAGGAAATGGCAAAAAAAGGGAAAAAATAGGAGAAAAAAAAGATAATTTCAATAAATAAATGACCTCAGCACTTCCTGGACAATGACTTGTCCATGTCAGATTGCTGTAATCTGGTCTGATTTAATACTTGGTATTTAAAACAAGCTGATTTCCACTCCTGGAGGTCTGTCCTGTCCCTGGTGAGGAAGAGGAGGAAATCCTTTATGGCTTCCCTATTGCCTGAGCTCTGGCAGGGCTGAGGCTGCTGGAGGAAACTCCGTGTGCCCATCCCGGAGCTCTGACATCCCTGCTGCTGCTGTGGGCTTCCCTTGGACATCCTCGGGAATCCCAGGGATGTTCTTGGGATGCTCAGAGGGATGGGGTTTATCCCAGCTGTGTTCCAGCCTCTGGTTCTGGGATGAATCCTGTGCAGCTCGTGGGTCTCTGCTGATCCAGCCCTGCCTGCAGGAGAGAAAAGGCTTTGGGTCATTCGGGGGATTTTGGGGGAGCCTTGGGGCTCCCCACGTCCTGCAGGAGACTTTGGGGGAGGCTCAGGGCACCTCAAGCCCTGCAGGAGCTTTTAGGGGAGCCTTGGGGCTCTCAGCTCCTGCAAGAGCCTTTAGGGGAGGCTCAGGGTTCCCAGCTCCTGCAGGAGCTTTTAGGGGAGCCTTGGGGTTCCCCAGTTCCTGCAGGAGCCTTTGAAGGGAGCCCAGGAACACCTCAATTCCTGCAGGAGCCTTTGGGGGACCCTTGGGGCTCCTCAATTCCTGCAGGAGCTTTTAGGGGAAGCTCAGGGTTCCCAGTTCCTGCAGGAGCCTTTGGGGGAGGCTCAGGGTCTCCAGTTCCTGCAGGAACCTTTTGGGGAGCCTTGGAGCACCCCAGTTCCTGCAGGAGCCTTTGGGGGACCCTTGTGGCACCTCAATTCCTGCAGGAGCTTTTGGGAGAGGCTCAGGGCACCTCAAGTTCAGCAGGAGATTTTGAGGAAGGCTCAGGGTTCCCAGTTCCTGCAGGAGCCTTTTGGGGAGCCTTGGAGCACCCCAGCTCCTGCAGGAGCCTTTGGGGGACCCTTGGGGCTCCTCGATTCCTGCAGGAACCTTTGGGGGAAGTTTAGGTTTCCCAGTTCCTGCAGGAACCTTTTGGGGAGCCTTGGAGCACCCCAGTTCCTTGCAGGAGCCTCTGCAGACAGGCACTGGCTGCACAGGAGGTTTCTCTGCCCATCCCTGACACATTTTGATCCCAGAGGGAGATTTTCCCCTCGGGGACACCCGACATTCCTGCCCGGGGCTGCATAAAAACGCCTCAGGGCCCAAACCAGCCGTGCCTGGGTTCTGTGGGACCCCCAGTCCCAGTGGGGACCTCAGGGGGACACGGGGATGGCCCAGGGGACACCGGGGTGCGGAGAATTCCTGGGGGGAGCAGAGCAGGGATGAAAGGTGCTGGATGAAAGGTGCCTGACAGTGCTGCAGGTGCTGGGTCTGCATCCCCAGGGCCTTTGGTGCTGCAGCTCGAGGCTGTGACCCGGCCCCAAAGGGATAAAAGAGCAGCTGAAGTGATCTGGGCTCCAGCAAATGCACCCCTGTAATTATTTCATTCCCCACATGCAGCAAATTCCACCTCTCCTTTCCAATCCCCCCCGTGTAACAACTTCAGAATCATTTCTGGTGGAAAGGGCCTCGTGAAAAGATTTCCTAAGTGCAGCAATATCGGGAGTCAGGACAGGGAAATGGTTTTTGCCTGCGTCCTACAAAGGAATCTTTGTTGGGATTGGTTGCAACACCTCCTGCTTTTGAAAGGAAAAGGGAAAACCCCAGGGCACGGCTCTTGCTGGGGTGGAAGAGGCAAACCTGGCCCTGGGGTGGCTTTGGAAATAACTGAGAATGGAGAAATGGGCATTGATCCTGAATTTGGGAGAGATTAAACTGGCCAGAAGGGTTCCTGCTGGGATCTGGTGTCATTTAGGGGTGTTTGGGGATGGATGGCACTGAAGGTTTTTCCCAGGAGATGTTGGTGGTGCTCTCTTGGGTTGTGTCAGGGGCTGTTCAAAGGCCCAGCAAAAGAAATTCAAACACAATTCCAACACACAACAAAGGAAATTCCTGCTGGATCCAGCAGCTGTGCAGGAGGATGAGAGGGCTGGGCTGGGATGCAGGTGGCACCAAAAATGGAATTTTTGTCAGCACCACAGCAAGGTGAGCGTTGCTCCTTTTCAGAGCAGCAGCGTTTTGTTCTGTGCCTCAGTTTCCCTGTCTGTAATCCTGGGGGCAGCAGGGGATGTGCAGGAGCTGCAGGGTGATTAACGCAGCCCGGCTCCCCCGGGCAGCATTCAGGAACTCGGGAGGACACCGAGAAGGGTCACGGGTTGGAAAGGAGAGAAGGGAAAAAAGCAAAAATAGCCGGAGCTAAAAGGCAAGTTTCGTTTCAGGGAAGACAACAGCTAAAGGAGCAGAACTATCAACCAAAACCACAACATCACATCAGATGTCAGGCAGGACACATCTTGTTTCTCCCTCCCGAAAGGGTTTATCAGTGCAACCAATCACTTTAATGATGTGGCGGGGGAGGAAGAGGATTTGACTCAGAGTGAAATGAAATTCAGCTCCCGAGACCCTTCTCTTCCGCTGCCGGAGCGCAGTCACCTGTCCTGCAGCCAGCCTGAGATCAATCACCTCCTGCAGCGGAAGGGGCTCAGACATGAGTTTGCATTATTCTCCCTGACTCCTTCCAGTGTCTCTGCGTGCTGCAGCGGGAGCGGGGCAGGGAGGGGAGGAAGAGGAGGGAGACAGCGAGCAGGGAGTGCCCCTGGTGCCCTTCCCGACCTCCGGGGATGGTGGCAGCGGGATGGGAACCTCTGTGCTGGGATCTGTGTTCCAAATCAGGTGTGGGAGCAGGGAACCCCTTTCCTTGGGGTCAGTTCTGCTCCCTTGGTTTTGGGGAACAGGGAACCCCTTTTCCTCATGGTCAGCCCTGCTTCCTTGGTTTTGGGGAACAGGGAACCCCTTTCCTTGTGCTCGGCTCTGCCCCTTTGGCTTTGGGGAGCAAGGAACCCCTTTCCCGTGGTCAGCTCTGCTCTCTTTGCTTTGGGGAACAGGGAACCCCTTTTTCCCTGGGTAGCTCTGCTCCCTTGGTTTTGGGGAGCAGGGAACCGCTTTTCCCATGGTCAGGTCTGCCTCTTTGGCTTTGGGGAGCAGGGAACCCCTTTTCCCTGTGGTCAGCTCTGCTGCTTTGGGGAGCAGGGAACCCCTTTTCCCCTGGTCAGTTCTGCTTCCCTTGGTTTTGGGGAGCAGGGAACCCCTTTCCTCATGGTCAGCTCTGCTCTCTTGGTTTTGGGGAACAGGGAACCCCTTCCCCATGGTCAGATCTGCCCCTTTAGCTTTGGGGAGCAGGGAATCCCTTTTCCCATGGTCAGCTCTGCTTCCCTTGGTTTTGGGGAGCAGGGAACCCCTTTCCTCATGGTCAGCTCTGCTGCTTTGGGGAGCAGGGAACCCCTTTCCCCATAGTCAGCTCTGCCCCCTTGGCTTTGGGGAGCAGGGAACCCCTTTTCCTCATGGTCAGCCCTGCTCCCTTGGTTTTGGGGAACAGGGAACCCCTTTCCCCATAGTCAGCTCTGCCCCTTTAGCTTTGGGGAACAGGGAACCCCTTTTCCTTGTGGTCAGCTCTGCTCTCTTTGCTTTGGGGAACAGGGAACCCCTTTTTCCCTGGGTAGCTCTGCTCCCTTGGCTTTGGGGAGCAGGGAACCCCTTTCCTCATAGTCAGCTCTGTCCCCTTTGGGGAGCAGCATTGCAGGGAGGATGAGGATGAGGATGAAGGTGCTGTGCAGGTGCCATCACTCTGGGGCTCCTCCTTCCAGCACAAAGCTGGGCAGGAGCTGTAATCATCCAGCAAGATGACACCAGCCATGCTCTGGAGATGGAGCCCTGGGATGGAGGGGATCAGTATTGAAACACCAGGGCTCAGCCCCAGCTCTGTCAAAGGAGAAAAGCAGCGCTCAGCACCCTCAAACCTCGGCAAAGTTCAGGTCTGGAGGCACAGGCCGGGCTGGCAAAGTGCTGCTCCCTCCCCACAGCACCAGGGACATCTCAGCTCCATCAGCTGAGCTGAGACATTCCTCATTCCTCACACAGGGATGAAGCTGGTGCTCCCCATGCCGGGCACAGTGTCCCTAACCAGTGTCACCCCCAGGAATGTGATGTGCTTGCCCTAATGGAACAGGTTGGGAACTGGGAGGAACCAGCTCGACTGGTAGGTGCCGGTCCAGGTTGTTAGATAGCAGCAGGAACTCACCGGGGCTGGCATCTCTCCATGGATCTATGGAAGCTGCAAATCTGATCTGAGCCAGGGCTGAGGCAACACCAGCTGCATGTCCTTGAGATCTGTCTGCTTCCCCCCAGCACCCAGCTCAGAAATTGAGGGGTTTGCCTGGTTCTGTGAGAACCACATCACAGCCCCTCAGTGAATTTTGCCTTCCTGGAATGGGGAGTGACTGCAGAGAGGCCGTCAGGGCTGGTGGTTTTTGCACCCTGTTCTGAAAGCTGCCCGATTTCCCGCAGATGTGCACCCACCTGCTGCGCGGTGACACCCGGCCTGCAGCTTTCACATCTGTAAATCACAACTTTGAACCCCCACCCTGCTCACTCTGCAGCCTCAGGGGCAGATTTGCAGAGTTCTTACGGATGGAAAAAGGCAGGAAAGCACTGGTGGGGGTTTTCAGCCAGGCACGAGTGGGCTGAGTGCTTAAACCTGATGAACTTTACTGAGAACACCCTCAGCTTTCCCTGTGTTCTGAAAGGCTTCAGAAAAATATTTCTGCAAATCCAGAAAGACCCTTGAAACCCTGGGAACGGGGATTCTGTGTCCTGCAGGCATTTGAGCCGCAGTTGCGTGGAAATTCGGGCGTGATGTTCCCTTTGATTTGGGAACGGGCCACAGCTCTCGTGTCCCCGGAGCTTTTGGAAGAGCTGCTCTGGATTTCTGTCTGAATTAATGCCCTGCTTTGTTTTCCTCCTGCAGGGCTCAGTTCTGGGGTCTCCCAGCTCAGGGTTTATCAGAGATGTGCCAGGGTGGGCACAGGCTGGGCAGGGAGAGAGGCAGAGGAGAGGTCTCAGCACTAACCCAGGAGCCAGAGGAGATCAGGGGGCTCCCAAAGCCTCCTAATCAATCCCAGCCCGCCTAGAACGAACATCTCTCCCATGCTGGAGCTTCAGACACTCAAAATCCTACTGTAAATGCAACATATCTCTGTGCTTCCTGCCAGCTGGCCCGGAGCCAGCCTATTTCCTTCAAAAAGAGGGATATTTATTTTCATCCTTTTAGAGGCAGCCAATTCATCTCAGACCACCACCAGCTAAAAAAGCTTTATAAATTAGCAGCCTTTTTTTTTTTTTCTTTCCTTTTTTCTCTTTCTTTTTTTTTTTTTTTTTAATTCCCCTCCTTCCTAATTCTCTCCCCCACCCCTTTAAATATTATTTTCCTTTGGTTGTTGGTGTGAAGGCTGTGCCAGGACATGCGGGCCGGGGCGCATTGCGCCACACTCCCCTTTCTCCCCGAGCTGCAGAAAGACAGTAGCAGCAGTGTCTCAGCAAAGCCAGAGGAAACCAAAGCAAAGCCCGGCCGTGACTGATTCTCCTTCCAAATGGCGTAAGCAGGCCAACTTCAAACATGTGAATAATGAGTTATCTGTGCCTGACTTTGTTCGGCAGCACAAGGGACGGTGCCTGGCCGCCTTTCCCTCCTGTGAACTCCTGGGCTGGGGGTTGAGCGGTGGGGTGGGAGCTCGGAGGGCACCTCCGTCATCCTGCGTCACCTCTGAGTCCCTTCCAGCTCCCTCCCAGCTCCCAGCCCTGCGCTGTCCTCCCCTCCCTCCTTCCCTGGCACTGGGGCTCCAGGGAATTCTTCTTGGCTGGGAATTTCCCGTGGTGGGTGCAGAGGTGGAGGTGGGATTCCAGGGAGAACCTGGAATTGTTCTTTGCCCGCTGTTAGAGGTGTGCAAAGATGAAACCAGCCCGGCATCTGCTGCAAGGGACAGGCCTGCTGTTCCCATAACACGGGAGTTTCACATGTGGCTTCTCTCGGGAGCACATGCTGGGACTTGATAGTCTAGCCGAGACTCAGACTGGGAAAAAATTCCAGCCTCTGCAGAGGACTGGCGTGTCTCTCTGAAGTACCTACTCCGAGGGCTACGGCAGGGATCTGAAAGGTGTTTTGCACATTGAGACGGAGTTTTATCCCCTGCTGATTGCTTTCTTGTGGTCCCTTCTCACGGACGTGTAGAGACTGAGCCACGGCTTCACGGGCAGGGACTGCTCCTGGAGTTAGGCTGGGAATATTTGGGCAGAGCTTTGGTGGGAGGACGCTGGAATGCTGGGGGGATGCTTTGAAGGAGGCTGAGTGTGGCTCCAGCTGCTGTGCCAGCCCATGCCACCCTCTCCTGGCTCAGCCTCCTCCTGTCTGGGGCTGAGCGATGATCTGCAGTGTGTGTGTGTGTGAACGTCCCTCGGCGTTTCCTCCTCTCCAGATTGCCGCCAGCATTCCGCAGCCAGGCTCCCGGGGAGGGCCCAGCCACTTCCCAACATCTGCTCTGCCGGCTGAGCCGGGGGCTGGGGCTGAGCAGGACCCCCAGCTCGGAGCCCAGCAGGGCTGGCAGGAGGCTCTGCAGCTCCTCTGCTCTCAGCTAACCCCATCCACACAGAAATCAGGGAACTGGGGCTCCCACTCACCCCCCAGAGTGGTTTTTGGAATCAAATCTCTCAGGTGTCACTCGAGGCATTAAATTCCTGGAGCCTCTTTCTACCTTTAATCAACTTTATATTCTGCATCTCAGTAATCTGAGGAAATCAGCTGATTTTGGAACTCCTCCTCCCCAGCCTGGAAACCCCATCCTGGTCCTGGATTGGGAAGGTTGCACACTCCTAGAAGGAAGAGCAGGCTCTGTTTGGTGTTTGAAAGATTTTAATGCAGAAAGTGTGTCTTTAAACCATAGCTCTGAGGGCCTGAGCTGGTGTGGCACACACTGCTTCGCTGTCTGCATTCCAAGGAAACACCCAAAACTTCCAGTGTGCTTCTTATTACTGGCCTAAAGTGTCAAATTCACGTCGGCTCTTCCAGCTGGGAAGTGTTCAATGGGATCGTTTGTTTGATATGCTGATACAGATCTTGTTGTTCCATCAGGATCGGAGGTGATCTGTCAATGTTTACATCATGTCATGTTCAATACCGGCGTTAACCGATCCTGAAACCCAATCCAACCCTAAAACCCTGGCGCTGCTGACAAGGAGTGCCCAAGGTCAGGAGCTGCCACCATCTGATCCTGCTGAGCTCCGCTCTTTCCATAAATATTGACCCATGAGCCCAGCTGGAAACGCAGGGCAGAATCTCCAACCCCAGCAGCGCCTTTTGTGCCCCAAAATTCACAGGTTGGGGTGGTTAAGGCTTCTCACAGAGATTTCTTGGGATGAGGGCTGGGGCTGTTTGAAGTTGAGTGAAAATCCGCCCACTGGCTTCGGGAGGCTTTGAGTCAGTGCTTGGGTGAAGGTAGAAACCACCTTCCTGTTCTCTAAGGTATGAGCTATTGTTCACTGGTTTCCTCTCCGTGACAGCTGTGGGCAGATGGGGAAGGGCTTTTAATGAAGCCAACCGCTGCAGAAATTAAAAAGCTCAGGTCGTTCTGATGAAAGAAACCCATTAACAGCGATTCTCTCTTGCGTGACAAAGTCTGACGTCCCCAGCCCTAAGTGACAAGCGGCAGGAAGTCCTGGGGAGACAGCCTGAGCTAAAGAGGGCTGGCAGGCCGAGCTGGTGGGGTTTAACTCATTCTCTGCCTGGTTTCACAGCGTTTGGGGCTGCCAGGTCCCACCCGTGGGGACACAGACTGGAGAGGGTCTGGGAGATCCCACCTGATCCCACCTTTGAGTTTACCTTGACTCACATTTTGCATCAAGTTTTTCAGCAGGATATTTCTTTTCAGCAGGATATTTTCAGAGGTTTGGGGTTTTTGCTGGTGATTGTGGGGTCTCCCCACAATCCAGCCCCTTCTGGAGGGTGTTTGCTGCAGGCTGGCAAAGCCCACGGGGCTGTGCCCACCTTCAGACCGGAGCAACCAGAGTGCAGCACGACACGGCCACATGGAGCCCTTGGTGGGGCTGCACGGCTGAATAATCTTTCAAAACATTATCAGCACAGAGATCACTTGATATATTTTTTCAGGATTTCCCCCGTCACATGCCAGATACCACCACAGGATAGGGTTTGTGCTGAGATAAAGGAATTTAATTTTCATTAGATTTCTTGGGGAACTTGGTCTTTGAAGTCCTTTTTGGCTCTCCTGCGAAGCTCTGCCCCAAAAAAACCTGGGTAAAGGTGAAATATAACCTTGTTTTTCTTCTTCTGTGTTTAAATGTAGGGTGAAATAGTAAAATGTGGGCTAAACCAAGCCACCTCCGTGCACACACTTTTCCCCTGGAGAAAGCACCATGTGGCAGATGCTGCTCACAGCTCCAAAGGCCCTGGGTAATGCAGAGGTGCCTGAGGTCTGGGGACACACAGAGATGAGATCGTTTATGGTCTTGCTTTGAGGTTTCCTTGGTTTACTTCACACAGCAGGGAAAATACATTTTCAAAATACCGCTGGGTTTTTTGCTTTCTGCTGGGTTGGTCCTCCCCAGGTTTTCCTCTCTGGTGCCAGCGCGTTTTCCCTCGGTTTGGACTCGCACATCCCTGGAAGTCTGGGGATTATAGAGCTTGGAGGGGATGGTGGGGCTCACCTGGGTGTGGAGAGAGCAGAGGGGGGTCAGAGCCCCTCAGAATCTCAGAATTGCTGCTGGGACACGCATGGAGCTCAGTGGGGAGTGTGAGTTCCCTCTGGAACCTCATGCTTTCCATCCCAGCCATGCAGCCTGGCAAGCACAGCCCGAGCCAAGCAAGTGGGAGATGAGGAGATACCAGACGTTGGATTTAAAGAGGGGGAAGTGTGGTGGGGACTTTTTGTGACTTTGCCATGAACTGACAGCTCTCAGAGCAGTGCAGATGTGAGGGGGAAGGGCAGGGGGGTGCGGCCGAGAGGTGCCTGCGTTCATCGCCTTTTAAACGCGCTGCTTTGCTTTCCTTTTCTTCTTTAAAAGCCACCAAGAGCTGAGCTTGGCTTGCTGGATGTCGGTCTGTAGGATCTGATAAGGCCCAGCTCTCTGAAGTGCTGCAGAAGGGTTTCTCTCCTCTCTCCCGGCGTGCCTGCACATCTCCGGTGCCCCGGAGCGCCGGGGCTGTGCCGGGATGGATGAGGCGGTGCCACCCGGGCGAGGTCGCTCCGCGGCAGGTGCAGAGAGCTGCGGGTGTTGCGGGGCAGCCTGGCTGTGACAGGGGCAGAACAAGCTCTGAACCCCGCACTGATGCGAGGCTGAGGCTCCTCTGGAGCCCCTCCAGCTTTGTGCGGGTGTAACTGAGACTGGAAGCCGGCCCAGAGAGAGAGCGAAGCCGTTTGGCGATGATTAATTCAGTCAAATGTGAAAGTTATGTATCAAGTGCGTTTCACGCGCCTCTCGCCTCGGGACAATTAGCATAAATTTAATAATTATTGCCCTGTGCCAGCAGCTGCTACCTAAGGAGCTGGGAGTGCTTTATGAAGGCTCATTAGCCGCTGCCCTGCCTGGGGGAGGCGGGTGATGAGTCTGCCCGTTTTATGGGGAGGAAAGAGGAACAGAGAGGAGCAGAGTGAGGTGGGCCTGGTGTGGTACCAGCGAGGGCTGATCCCATCCCTGTGCGCCTCCTCCAGCCCCACTTGGGTCTGACAGAGCTGGGGGGGCACAGCTGGGAGGGGACTGGAGTAAGATGAGAGTTTGTTCTTTAAGCAATGTAGAAAATACTTAAAAATCAATGTTTTCTGGTTCCCCAGTCCCCACTTTGCCAGGACATGGTTTCTCCTGCCTTGCACATTTCCCCTCCGTGTTCAGAGGGCTGGTGGGGCCTGGTCACTCAGGCAGGGGTGTCCTGATCCAGCTCCTTGGCTGGACACTTTCTGGATGATGTGAAGCCTCCCCTGTGGGTCACTCTGTGTCCACCTGCCCTGGGAGCTGCTCCCTGCTGGGGCTGGCACCCATTATCCCCTGTGAGTAACAGCAAACCGCAGAGACAGAGGCTGCTGCGCTGGCTCCCAGTATAACCAGCAACCAAAGGGGAGCTGATCAGATACCAGACTCTTTTATCATGTTCCAGGGCACAGACAAAAGCTGGAAGACCAAGCCAAGCCCTTCACCGACCGCTACGGAGAGCTGGAACGGCTGCGCCAGTCCATGAGAGTCACACCGACCACGCCCAACCCGCGCGGATCCCTCGGCACCCCGAGCCACTTCGGCTCCCAGGCTCAGACTCCCATCCAAGGTAACCACCACAGTGTCCCAGTGTCACCCCAACCCTCGTGCTCCTGGCATGGCTGAGCGGGAACGAGCTTCCCTCTGGGTGGGATTTTAGAGCTGGAGTCAAGGGACTCCAGGGGGAATGTAGGAATGTTAGGAAAAAGTTTTTTTACAGAAAGGGTGATAAAGTGTTGGAATGGTCTACCTGGGGAGGTGGTGGAGTCACCATCTCTGGATGTGTTTAAGGAAAGCCTGGATGTGGCACTGGGTGCCATGGTTTAGTTGAGGTTGGGTTGGGTTGGACTTGATGATCCTGGAGGTCTCTTCCAGCCTAATGATTCTGTGATTCTGTGAATTCTGTGAATTCTGTGATTCTGTGATCCTGTGATTCTGTGATCCTGTGACACTGATTCTGGGATTCTGTGACTCTGGGATTCTCTGATCCTGTGACTCTGTGATTCTGGGATTCTGTGATCCTGTGACTCTGTGATTCTGTGATTCTGTGATCCTGGCATTCTGTGATTCTCTGACTGTGATTCTGTGATTCTGTGACTTTGTGAGTCCAGCTCTCCTCTAGCTAAGGACCCAGGGAAGGGTTTGCATGGATTTCTTGACCTTGGAAGCCTTTCTGCACCCATTAAGTCACTTTTTGCACCATTAGACCTGGGTTTTGAGGAAGGAGCAAGCAACAGGAGCGCGAGGGAGGTGAGAGCAGCACCCTTTGAACCCAGCAGCTCCCCTGACATGAAGGCGGCCGCGCTATGGTTATGCATCAGCCGGAGAGGGTGTTCCGTGCTTTACATGCTAATCCCAACGGTTTCTTATCATTGTGTGCCTGCCAAGTGTGGTGATCCCTCGCCCAGCTCCAGCATAATTCCCCACACGGATGCACACCTGCACGGGCACACACACACACACAGAGCCTTTGCTCTTCCCAGATCTGCCAGCGGCAAAGAGCGCCCGAGTCCCTGGGCGTTCCCCAGGAATCCGCAGCTCGCTGCCAGGACAGGGGCAGGAATTGCCACTGGAGTTACCTGGCAGAGATCAGGCTGCCAATCCTGGAATTTCTGCCCCAAACTGAGCAAGGGATTAAAGTATCTCAGCTCTTGTCTTTCTGCACAGGCAGATGCCACCAGGATGAATTAAGATTGCATTCTCCTGTCCTTTTCTGTGCTGCTTTTCCAGGCACTTTTAGTCTTGCTGGTTCTTTTCCTTCAGCAGTCAGCAGAGATACTAACAGGGCTTCAAGGAGTAGTATTTAAGCTGTCTGTATTTGGAATTTTGATGAGAAGTGGCCCTTCTGGGAAAGTTTCATAGAAAAAGCTCCCAAAACCCTCGTGCTGTGTTTCCAGAAGGGATAGGGTTGTTTGAAAGCCTCGGTGTCATTGGCAAAGAGGGAGTTTTGGGTGTAAAAACATGTTTGAAAATGTTAACCCGAACCGTAAAAGCTGCGCCGCTCCTCCCAACCCAAAATTACAGAGAAAATTTAATTTATTTCTCATTGAAATGCAAATCTCCACGCTTGGAATTTTCATTGACATTAGCAGGGTTTATGAGAAGAACACGGGCATTTTGTGCAGGATTATCATTTGGGTTCTTTTAAAAAAGCAAGAGAGAGAGAGAGAGAGTTTTTTAGGCTTGTCCATTTGGCCGCATCATAAAGAAAGAGATTCTTGAGGGAAGAAAAAAAGATTTGTATTTTAAATTAGCACAGCCCCCTGCAGTGCCAGAAACCCAAAGAGCGTCGTTTGGAGCGAAGAATCAGGTGATGACACAAATTCAACGAGAAAAAAAATGGAGTTGGCCACAAGCTACCGCCCCTGCCAAATTCCCAAATGTCAAGTGACAGCAGGAGTGGAGACACACAAAATTAGCCTCTGAAATCATTCCTGCGGAGTGAATCCGAAGTCCCAGGAATGCTGCAGAAGGCGGTTTGTGCACGCTCTGCTCTTGGCTCCCTTGTTCCCGAGTCGGAGGAACCGTCTTAAAATGTCTGTGGGTTCCTCCCAGCGTAACTCGGAGCAGGACCAGCTCAGTAATTTTCATCTCAGCCCTGTCCTTTTGACACAGCTCTGGCTATGCCCAACCATAATCATCATTTTTAAAAACCCCTTCTTTCTCTCGCGCGCACACACACACGGCTTATTCACAAAGATCATAATTTTTACCCGAGCAAGTGGAGCCCGGCCCGTGCCAAGAACAACACGGGAGTTAACAGGCCTGTAATTCTCACGACTTGGCACGTTCTTGGGTAACACACAGGAGAGGCCGATGAGTGGGAAGCAGAACGAGATACCAGCAGGGAGGGGCCATGGGGCAGGCTGGCCTCCATCCGGCCCCCGCTATCTTTTATGGGGTGCTTCCCAAGGTTAATGTTTTTAGCATCCCTGTGCAGGGATTAAGAGGGGGACAAGGAGGTTTTTCCCTCCACCAGTGCCTGGTTCCCTCTGCTCATGTGCCAGAGGTGCTGTGCTGACCAAGCAGTTTGCACAAATTTCCTAATCTGCTCCTGGCAAATCAGGCTGGGAGCTGGGATGCTCAGGAACAGCCTCGGCCGCTGCGGGGGGATCCCAGCACCTCAAATCCCTGAGCACAACACATGGAGTTGGGTTTTTAGGCAGGCAGGACGCAGTGTTTATCTTTGGGAGAATTGGGGTTTGGGGAGATGTGTTTGCCCTAGCCCTGTCCAATCTCTCCTCCTGAGGTGGGAAAGCTGTGGCCGTGGTGGAGATCACGGCAAGGACGCCGCTGGGAGTGGGAGAAGGGCCTGGCCCTCAGCCACCCGCAGAGGCTTTCAGTAAAGCAGCCCCTGGAGGTTATAAATAGCCCCCATGTAAAATGATCATCCTGAGGTTAAATGGTCTCAAACCAAAACCCTCCCGGTAAGAGAAAGCCGATGGTTTCTGAAGGACATGCCAGGAAATATGGGAGGAGAGAGCACGGCTCTGAGGCTGAGCAGCTCGGATCCTGCTCTGTCCACTCTCAGGGCTTTTCAGGCTCTGGCCTGGCCTTGCCCCACTCAGATGGGCAGAGACCTGATCCCTTCCCATGCCTGTCCCCAAACGGGATGGACACTGGCAACCCTGCACACCCCAGATCTCATTCATTGTGCAGCTCTGGGGGTAAATAGGGTAACTCTGGGTTCACCCCCATAGCTGGGATGAGAATCTGGCCCAGTGCTGGGCAGGTCGGACAGACAGACAGACAGACCCCCATCTCCATCCAGCTCTGCTTCCCTGGCTTCCACCGAGCAGAGCCTCTGTTGAGGGTTTGGCCCAACGCTTCTCCAGAGAGGTCTGGAAAATGTGAGTGTTTGCAATCGCAGCTCTGCCATCCCCGCAGCGAGACACCAAGCTGTCATTAGGATGGCTCCAAATGGTTCCTTATTACGGGGCACGCGAAGCCAGAGCCTTGCGTGCCTGCTTCGCTTGAGTTTTGTCTTTTAGCTTAAAAAAGTCATGTAGCTCTCAGAAGTGAAGCAAGATGTTACAGGGACTTCTGCTGTCTGCCTTCAGCTGCCTCTCGGGGCCCCTTGGCTCCGGGGAGGTGGGCTGGTGACACACACATGTCCTCCCCAGGAGCAGCCCCCAGTTCTCCGTGTCCTCCCTTGCCCGTGTTTCGGCAGTGGCTCAGGCTGAACCATTTTGTTCCCAGCACGGCAGAGCGGGACCGCCCACGCTCGAGTTCTGTGGTGGAAACATCTTCAACCACTCAAAAGCAATTGTGTGCCTTGTCCAGCAGCATGGAGGGGCCTTGCGCTCACCAGGGCAGTTGCAAAGGGATTTTAGATTGGATTTCTTGGTACCAGAGTGAGCTGTTTTGATTGATGCACTTCACATTCCTCTGCACACTCTTGTTTTGGCTCCAGAGAAGCCAAACTCCCTCGATTTCACAGGGAGGACAGTAAATGTCGGATCCTTCTGCAAGCCTCTCCTTATGTAGTCAGGGCTTGTTAATCTGTTTTAATACCCTAGCGCCTGCTGAATGGTTTTTGGGAGACTCTGTTCTCTGGTGAAGGGCTTCAGATCTCCTGATCTGGAATTTGCTCAGCTTCATTCCCAGTCCATTACTTCAGGCCAGCGCAACATTTTTATCATCAGCAGAATGCTTCATCATATGCCTTTAAAGTCAAGTCTTTCTCTCTCTTTTTCTTTTTAAATATACATTTTTAAAGTATTACGTTACTTTTAAGAAGCCTCTTGGCATAGGCAGCAAGTGCCCCTATTGTTTCCGAAATGCAACGTGGCTGCTCTGAGGTTAAGTCCTGAATTATGGGCCCAGCAAATACACTGAATTGCTGCTTCCTAATCCCTGTCCAGATTGACTTATGGTTTCTTTAAAATATCCGTTTCTTAATGGATAAAAACATTCTACCACGGGCAGAGACTAAATTGTTTCCAAAGGAAGCAAGGCAAGCATTAGTGGGAAGAAAACATATTGTGGGATTCAGCTTCGGCCTCAAAGGAAGGAACACGCTCGAGATGGGTTTCCTGCCTGCTTTCAGCCTTCTGTGTCTATCTTTAAACTGCTTTTCTGCTCCTCTCCTTTACATTTGTGATGTCCCTCCAGTGAATTTGGGCATGGAACAGTCACAGATGAACCACAGAGTCCAGGCAGTCGCCACCACCGCGTTTGTGCCACGGTCGTGTGGCCGTCCCCCAGCCACAGCTCAGGGTGCTGCACCCCTACAGAGCAGCAAGGAGTCCCCCAGAATTTTCCTGCCTTTAACACGGGATTTTCCAGCGTGCTGGGATGAGCAGTGCCAGGCTCCGAGCCCCCAGCCCGGGCGCCGCTGCCTTGCCGGGCTCCAGGAGCCCCCCGTGCCCTCCGCTGTGGGATTCCCATGGCAGACGTGGCCTGGCCCAAACCTGCTCGGCAGGCAAGGTGGTCTAGCTGCAGGCTGGGTTGTAAATCCAGCAGCTTCCTTTTATGTAGTCAGGGCTTGTTAATTTGTTTTAATACCCTTTGAATAGAGGTAAAGAGCAAAGCGCGGGCAGGGCGGAGGGGAGCGCCGGCGATGCCCGCTCAGCCCACCCACCCGCTGCAATTAGCACCGTTATTCATTAGCTCGGCGGGATGGAGCGGGATGTGCCGGGCAGGGGGATGCGGGCAGAGGGCTCGGGGATGAGCCAGGCTCTGCCGGAAGCTGGGAGAGCTGCGCTTGTTTAGTCTAGAGAAGGGCAGGCGGGAGCGGAGCTGATGGCTCTGTGTAAATACATCGAGGGGGGAAACACGGCGAGGCAGAGGAGCTGGGGTAAGCTCTGGAGGACACTGCAGGCACAGGACGTGGGCTGAAATGGTTCTGCATAAATCCACACTGGAGTTAGGCGCAGGGCCCAGAGAATCGGAGCATCCCAATGGGCCTGGAAGGGTTTGCAGAGGGGGTTGAGATGCGGTGCATGATTCACTGAGCTGGGAACACCGGGGAATTTCCCTGCTCTGCTGCTGCCCAGCGATTTGGGGTGGGACAGGACCTAGGGGCTGGGTTTGTGCTGCTCAGCAGGGGGGTTTGGGGACGCGTGTGTGTGAGCACGGCAGCACACAGAGTTCGGGGATGGGAGAATCACAAAACTGAGCAGCAAACGTGCTTGGCAGTGTTGAGGTGGTGCCTGGCGATGCAGTGATAAGGACCTGAGTGTTGTTGTGTTTTGGTTTGGGGTTTGCGTTTTTTTTTTCAGACCCTGCAGAGGAAGTCCGTGCACCCAGTTAGAGAGCTGGTTCTATCAGATACAGAGCAGTGCTCCATGGGCGTGTAACAACGGATGCTGTTCACACCCTCCTTTCTTTTTTTTTTTTTTTTCGACACCTCCCCTCCTCCCCCCAAAATATATTTTGCTCTATTTTACGTGGGCTGGGAGGAAGGGGCCGTTTTCTTTTTTAGTTGGCTCTGACTTGGAAACAAATGAACTTGTTAACATACGTGACAGAGGCGTGAGAGCGTGCCTGCATGCGTGGGTGGGGAGGAGAGCGGCGCCTTCTCTGGAGATGAGCTGGGCCTTCATAGATCAGATGCATCTCCTGCACCTTCCCATGGAGATTCTCTCCTTGCCTTGGCCACCTGCCTCTCCGTGCTCCCACAAGGAGTTATTGTGATCAGGGGAAGGAAGCAGAGAGGGACAAAGATCAGAAAAATGCTCAAAGATGGCTTGGAGGTCCAAGCCTGACAGAAATGAGCAGAGAAAAAATAGCCAAAGGTATATCCAGAGCGGGAATGTCTGTCCCCTCTGGTCACACACATGCTGGTGTGTTATATACAGAAGCATAAAGTATCATTAGTGTTTACATTGTGGAGTAAGTCAGGAAAGGAGGGCTTTATCCCCCGGGGTAGATTTTTCGTGACAATTCTGCAAAGCACACATATGCGTAGAATTAGAACAGAGATCTATGGCCAGGCTGAAGATATTTTATATTCTATACACTTGGAGAGTGCCACGCTATCAAGTTCCCTTTAAATTCCCTTTGTTCTCTGTGTGTCTCACACACTGTGAGTATTTGTTGTGTAACATCCACACAAGCTCAGGTTTGTTGCTGGCTGGGTTCATCAGCCACCGCGGGCTCCCCACAGCTCTAAGGTGGGGACCAGGTGGTTCCTGGGGTGCTGAGGAGCTGCTCAGGTTCCACACGTCGCTGCCTGGCCCCAGATGATCTGATAATGATGGTCCTGCTGTACATCAGGCCCCGGTGCTGTGCTCTGCCACATGCCCAGGGTGAGGTGATTTTCTGGGTACCATTGCAGCACTGAGGAGGTCCTGGTGTTGCTTTTGCTGCCTTTCTTCCCTCCAGGCAGAGTGGATGTGTTGCTGGGTTAGGAGGTAGTGGCAGCACCCTCCACTCCTCTGGGATGGATGCACATCATTCCCTAAAACCATCTGAAGGGTCCATTGCCTCATCTCAAAGGCTTCCAGGGACCTCAGAGCAGATCCACCAGCCCTGACCTGGCCAGGGTGCAGGGACCAGTTCCACTCCATCCAAGGCAGCTCCCAAACCCAACGTGGTCAGAAGGGAGGCGGCTGAACACACCCAGAGAAACCTCTGTGGTTGGCAGCCTCAGGAACCAGCCCTCCCCACCTCATGGCCAGCCCTTGCCACCATGACCCAGCCGAGGTTTGGCTCCCATCAGGGGCATCTCTGCATTTATCTCCTGGCCACCCAGCCAAGGAAAGACCTGTATTGTCTCTGAGGCAGAGAGAGAGCTGCTGTGTCACTGCAGCGCTGTTGTTTTATCTGGAAAGGGGCTGAGCAGCTTTCAAAGCGTGTTTCTATCCGGGCCCATGTGCAGGGGAGGGGGGGACTTGGGGGTCCTCAAAAGGTGCAAATTGCAGCTGCACAATTAAATCATGGGGTGTGTCCCGGCCTCCGAGATCCCCGGGGCAGCTCAGCCCTAAGGAGGAGACAGTGGCATTACTAATCAGGGCTTTGACCTTTACATGGCTTTTATTTAATACACATTCCACACTTCCCCAAACTCCCATCCAAAACATTGACATTTCCGCTGATAGATTGGGTCAGATTTTGGAGTAGTTGGGGGACTCAATTCACTCTTACAATGGTTAAATTCTTACAGCTAAATGGGCTTATTCAGTTAGTGCAGCAGCTGGTGTGATTTCGAGAAGAAAATAAACATTTCCTTCAAATATTTTGATTGGCAACTGGACAACTGAAGTACTCAAGCTCGGATTGCCAGGGTCCAAAAAAGCAAATGGGGGCTGGACGGCAAGTAAGGAGGGAAAAGCGTAGTAAATCCTCGGAGGCAGCACTACGGAGCAGATGTGTGTGAGATGTGCCGGGGAAAGGGACATCAAGATGGGGTTTTTAAAGCCCATTTTTACCCATGGTTCTGAAGGGAAGGCAGGGTCTGAGGGTGCAGCTTCACCCACTGCTTTTTCCTTGGGTTTGCTCAGCAGCTGCTTGCTCCGGGTTGCTGTTTGATCCTGGCTGTGACAGAGGGTCCTTGCTGCTGAGTTAGGTGGTTATGGAGGGCGTTAATGGCCGTGTTTTGTTTGGATCTCGCTGGGGCTGTTTCAGTGGAGATTTCTGCGGATGCAGGGCAGCGGCTGGGGCTGTGTGGCTCCGATCTGAGGCAGCCAGGATGGAGGAGCAGCCCTGAAGTGAAGGAGATGGGATGGAGAGGAAATCTTGAGGCGAGAGCCAAGCTGGAAGGGGCAGTTGTGAGGTGAAGGTGAGGGAGATGGGATGGAAGGGTAGCCCTGAGGCAGGGACAAAGATGGAGAGGAAACTCTGAGGTGAAGGGCACAGGACAGAGGGGCTGACTTGAGGTGAAGGACATAGGACAGAGAGGGGCTGCCCTGGGGTGAAAGACACAGGACAGAGGGGCTGCCCTGATGTGAAGGACATGGGACAGAGGGGCTGACCTGAGGCGAGGACCAAGATGGAGAGGAAAGTCTGAGATGAAGGACACGGGACAGAGGGGCTGCCCTGAGGTGCAGGACAGGGGACAGAGAGGCTGCCCTGTGGTGAAGGACGCAGGACAGAGTGGCAGCCCTAATGGTGAAGGACGCAGGACAGAGGGGCAGCCCTGATGTGAAGGACACGGAACTGAGGGGCAGCCCTGCAGTGCCGGCCCTGAGGCGCCGCCGAGGCCCCGGCCCCCTCTGGCGGCCGCCTCGCTCCCGCCTCCCTCCCGCCCCTTTCCCGCCTCCTCCCCTCCCTCAGGCGCCCTCTGCTGCCGCCGGGCCCGCGGCCGCCTCAGCCGGGCCGTGCGCGGGCCGGGCCCCGCGGTTTTGTTTTTTGGAGTGGTTTGGGGGTTTATTTGCAGCCTCAGACTGGTCAGGGAAAGCTGGAGCTTTATTCTGAGCCAGACTTAGAGCCCAAGGCCGGCGGGGGTGAAAGCGAGCTGGTCACGGCCACTCGGATCCCTCATGGCTCTGCTGGGTGTGGATTCTGTTTTGAGGGGTTCGCGCTGTGGGATTCACTTTTTGAAGGATCCAAATTCACAGATCCCAGCGCTACGGAGTGCTGTGGGATTCAGAGCCTGGCAGAACTGGTACCTGAGTGTGTCCAGACCCCACAGCCTTGCCATTCCTTGCCCGTCACACAGCCTGTAATTAACACTCTTACATGCTCCTGTCTAAATGAGTAGCAGGGACCCACTGCCAAATGGTGCGAGTTCAGGCCAATAAAATGTAGCCTCTTAAAAAACCCCTCTTTGAGTGCGTTATAGAGGAAAAGGGAAATGTGCCCTGAGCGCTCGGGTTTGATTTCTATTTGCATTTTATGGAATATTATTTATGGAGCTGTGAAAAGTAATGAAGGAGCGTGGTCTGAGCGCTGGAGATTGTGATCTGGGAAGGCAGCGAGCAGCCTGGGTGTTTTGGGGGCTGAGGGGGATTTGGAGGCTGCTTTTTCTCAGTTTAAGGGGAGGCACTCAGAAGATAGCACTTTTTCTTCCCAGTCCAGGTGCAAGCAGGATTTGTACCCCATGGTCCTCTCTCAAGATGTGATGCTGCCGGATTGCTGCCGCCACGGGGCTGCGGTCAGGCTGCTCCATGCAGAGCTGGTCTCCAAACCTCAGCTGGCAGTGCCTGGCAGCAGCTGTGGCTGTAGCACATCTTTGGGACAGGTCCCAGCGCCCTTCTGGGCTGTGAAATCAGGTTTGGGAGCGCTGTGCTTTTCCAGCCAGCCCAGCACAGAGCAGGGCCAGCCCTGCGGCCGGGCAGCCGCTTCCACGGACGCTTTGCAGCGCCGGGTGTGTGCAGAGCAGTGCGGTTCGGGACAGCTTTGAGCTGCTCCTCTCTTATCTCGCCCCAAAGCCACAGCCACGTTCACAAACCAGGTGCTCCCCCGCCTTTCCCCTCCGTGGAGCCTGCGTGGGAAGGCAGGCGCTGCCGGGCGCCCGCAAAAAGGCTGCAGGGGAGGGAGGGAGGAAGGGAGGATCCTCCCCTACTCCTTCCATGGCTGAAGGTCTCACCTGGGATCAGAAGGGAGATTCGCATCAAATCCCCTCCATACCTGCTCCTCCAGAGCGTGCTCGTGTCACTAGGTAGCTGGAAGGGATTGAATCAAGTGTTTTCTCCTGGGGAAATGCTCCGGGGCCTGAAACGCCAGCCCTGAGAAGTTAAAAATGCCTCATTGTAATAAATAGATCTGAAACACACGTCCCTGTGCGTGCAGAGCAGCCACACAATCCTCTGGATGTGTGTTTGTATGTATATGCATCTCCAAAACCAACAGGCGTGTTTAGCATACTCACCTCACGTTCTCTTGCTCTGAGGGATACAAAATCCAGCTGATGTGACAAAAAAAAAGTCACTTTTGAGGCTGGATGGCGTCCCACTAGCAAAGGAGAAAGGCCCTGCTTTTAACAGGAGGAAAACAGAGGAGATCTGAGGAACAGGGGTTTCACTTCTTCCTCATTTCTCTCTGCCTTGATGCACCAAGGCCAGAGGTTCCTGGGGTCTGTCTCAGCCTTGGGACAGCTGAGAGAGCCACAGGAATGCCTCCAGCTCCTCAAAGGAGCTTCTGCTGTGGGTTCCCACCTCTAACCTGGCCTTCCTGCAGGAGGTCAGGATCCAAAGCCAAGGTTCTTTTCTAATTCCAAGGTCTGCAACCCCTTTGGGTTTAGGCCCTCCAGGAAAAGGTGTGGGGGGCTCCATTACCCAATGGAGCTGGGGAACATCCCCACCACGCTGGCCTGAGCCTCCCTTCCCCCAGCAGAGATCCTGAATTTCTCACTCTCTTTATCCTCTTGGAAGGAGAAAAATACACAGAGAACTCAAGCAGAGGGATATTGTGGCTCCTGGCTTGGGAGTTTTCAGCCGTGTGTTTATCAGCTCCATCCCCTGATGGTATCAGCACGAACAGGCCACCCACAAGAAGGCTTAGCAGGCTGGTCTGGGCTCCAGCTTTTCCTGCCTGTCTCCGTGTGTGTGTGTGTGTGTATACAGCAGGGATGGATGATCCCAGGGCCCGGCCGTCTGGGGCCTGCCTCCATTTATTTACTACACAGCTGATGTCATGGCTAAACATCTTTTTTCTGTGTTTATGGGGTGTGCTGCTTTAATCTGCCCGAGATGAATAGACCCCTAAGAGAAGTCAGCTTAGCCCTGTCCCTTCTTGGATAGGAAACAACAAATTTTAGGACAGGAAATGGGACCAACTTAAACAAACGGGTTTAGGCTTTTTATTTAAGTCCCTCAGCTCTTTTCCGTGGTGGACCCAAGAGGGTGCTTCCCCTTCTAATTCCCTGGGAAGGCTCTAACCTCCTCTCCTGCACCCTGGCAGGCACATCGGAGCTGAGCCCCTTCTCGGACCCGCGGCAGTTCGAGCGCTCCTTCCCGACGCTGCCGGCGCTGACGGAGACGCGCTTCTCCGACCCGCGGATGCATTACCCCGGCGCCATGTCCGCCGCCTTCCCCTACACGGCCACTCCCTCGGCCACGGGCATCGGCGGCATCAGCATGACCAGCATGCCCGCCACCACCCGCTTCCACCACACCTACCTGCCGCCCCCTTACCCCAGCTCCACGCAGAACCAGAGCGGGCCCTTCCAGGCCAACCCTTCTCCCTACCACTTGTACTACGGGACGTCCTCGGGCTCCTACCAGTTCTCCATGGTGGCGGGAGGTGAGCGCTCGCCCACCCGCATGCTGTCGTCCTGCACCAGCGCCTCGGCGGGGAACAACCTGATGAACCCCAGCCTGGGCGGGCAGAACGACGGCGTGGAGGCGGACGGCAGCCACAGCAATTCCCCCACCGCCATGAGCACCACGGGCAGGATGGATGAGTCCGTCTGGAGACCCTACTGAGGAGGAGCTGGGCTGGGCGCCGATGTCTTTTATCTTCGTCAGCCGCCGTGGCTTCCTTGCGGGAGCGACCAAAGTGATGCCAAGGGAAAAGGTAAACCAAAGTCTTCCAAACCCAAAGCAAAGGATCCTCTGCATGCAAACATCAAGCGAAGATGGACCAAGACCTTCGTTACATTTCAAGGTGAACACCCACGAGGCTTGAATGTGTCGCTTGATGTGGTTCCTTCCGTATGTTTTAGGTATGTGGATTGTACATAGGGAAAAAGAAACCCCGAGGACGTGTGGAATCAGATGTTTGGTACTTGCGGAACGCTTCTCGTTCATCTCACTGGCACCTCTTCCCCACACGAAGCATTCAGAAGTGAGGAGGATCTCACCCTTCCTCTGCAAAATAGTTCAGAGGAGAGAAAACACCGGGGATTCATCCGAGCCATCTCTCTGCCAGTGCAGGAGGACTGAACTTCAAAAAAAAGGAGAAAAAAAAGAAAAAAAATCCCCATTGTCTCCTGTCCTTCCCTCCCCGCTGGTGAAGGGTCCCTGAGCACCAAAGAGCAATGGGGTTTGCAGCACAGCCAGGGGCACTGGGGCTCGGTCAGCCACGTGAACAAGAGCTGTGATGTGATTATTGTTATTATTTGTTGACGACAGAAGTTGTATTGTTCATTTTGGTGTCATTGTCGTCGTTTGTCAATCAGTAACGTGGCTGACCCCGGGCCTGGCTGACCTCTCCCCTCCATGTTTACACGCGAGATGTACTTTTTATGGAGATGTTTTGTTTTGTTTGTTTGCTCTCTTGTCCTGACCTCACCATTCAGCTCTTTGCTCCCCTTAACAAACCTCAGTGATGGTGGCTGAAGTGAAGGCAGCGTTCAGGACAATCTGAGACATTTGAGATGCACTTCCAAGGGGCTCAGGAGCCTTTGGCACGGCCTTGCCACCATTCTCCAGGTGTTCCTTCTGTCCCCTCTGAGTGGCAACACTCACAGCTGGTGGCAAAGCAGCATAATTCTGTTCTGGTTCTTTCCCATCTCGTCACCCAGAGAGGATTAACACAATTTCTAATTTTCACTCAGCTCATCCTGAAAGCTCTGAGATCTGGAGAAAGGAGCAGTTTCTACTCCTGGTGAATTGTGAATTGATGCTGTGCAGCCTTTTCCATCCTCTCACCCTCGTGTCCTTCCCCCAGGTGACCCCGAGCACGGGGATCTCTCTGTAGGGGAATAAGCTGAAGGGGTGGTACTCAAGGTGCCACTGGTGGCTGTGGCATCAGGTGGCATTTGCAGGAACCAGGTCTGCCAAGCACCACCCACCCTCACAGCTGACACCAAAGAGAATTGCAACCAAACAGGGCCATGGGGGAGGCAGCTGGGGGGTGCTGTGGGCTCCTCCAAGGCCGGCTCAGGGGCTTGGCTCTGATGCACCACACAGGGTTTGTCACCTCCTGCAGGCCAGCTGTGCCCTGTGCTGGCACAGGAACCGGGGCTGGGTTCAGGATTCCTCGTGCTGGCAGGGCTGGGAGGGCACAGACACATTCCTGGGGATCCGTAAGTGCAGTACCCAGCACCCTGCAGAGCCCACCCACTCCCAGCGCCACAGGAACTTTTTTCTTTTCCCATTTCTCAAAAATCCAACCCCCAGAGCTGCCCCTCCTGGCCCCCGTGCCTCAGCCACCCTGTCCCAGCCTTGTCACCTGTCCCCAGCTCCCAGCTGGCAGCCGGCCACCCTCAGCACAGAGCGCTGGAATTGCACTACCGCGGCAAGGCTGGAGCAGCACATCCTGGCTGCCCTGGAGAGCTGCCATGACCACTCAGAGTTCCACAAGCAACGAAGAACAACTCTTTTCAATAATAATAATAATAATAATTATGATAATAATATTTTTTTTTAAGAAAGCCTTACCCCAGCAAAACTGCAACCTCCACTTGCCTTAGCACCGGCGCTCGCCGGCTCTGGAGCTGGACAGGGCCGCCTGTGTTTTGATGCCTTTTTGCATTTGTCATCCCATCCCACTGGTTGAAAGCACAAAGGAAACAAGGCATTCGTAGTTGTAGGTTAATTTAAGACTGTTTGTAGTGAGTTTTAAAAGAGAAAATAATAAAAAGAACGGCAACGATGCTGTTTTTATGACATATTGTCATGTGAAGGGGTAAATAGATGCACCTCTATTGTATGCAAATGGTCACGAGACAGGCCAATGTTTTTTGCTTTGCACTATAATTTGCTTTTTTTTTAAAAGAAAAATGCACAATCGCTTGTACAGTAAAGCCCCTTTGTCTGGCTAACAGAATATTTAACTATAAAATCTAATTTTTGGTCTTATTTGTTATAATAATATAATTCTTAAATGTGTTGAAGGATACGATTCTTAATAATGCTTCTAATACTTGTATGTGCAGGGTAAAATAACACCAGACTAAGGAGATGAGATCAGAGATCTTTGTAGATAAAGAAGGCTAAAGCTGTTGGGTTTTTTAATGGTGTCTTATGACGGACATTAAAAAAAAAAAAAAAGCTAGTGATACCAAAAAAAAAGTGGTTATTTGTGTAATACCCCAGCCCTACTTGAAGGTAATGCCCTATATTTAATATGTAGCCCGATTTTTAACCTGTAGCACTTGTCACTGGGGAGGGGAGAGGGGTGGGGGAGAGGAGGAGGAGGAAGAGGAGGGTCTGCTCCTGGAGAAGTCACTGGGGAAGCTGCAGCCGGAGGAGTGTCCCGGCTTCGGCTTCCCCGAGCACAGCGCGGGGCTGGCGTGGGGACAGAGCCACGGCTCGGGGGACAGTTCTGCTTTTCTGGTATGGGGTCGTTTCTGCTCCGCTGGCCCTGGCCGTGGCCTCGGCCGCCGTGTAATCCTGTCAATGCCATGAGGAACAATAAACAAATGGTTACGATGGCTCCCGCCTGTCACTTCTCTGGGAGGGCCCTGCCCGGGGCAGGGGGGGCTCCTCACGCTGCTCCTTCTCCAGACTCTGAGTTTTGGCTCGTTCAGAGCACCCCGGTAGCAGATCTGGTGTTTGGGGCTGCTCTCAGCCAGAGTTTGGCACCACAGGGATGTCCAAGGAAGGGCGGGATGGGATGGGATGGGATGGGATGGATGGGATGGGATGGGATGGATGGGATACTGGGATATTGGGATATTGGGATATTGGAATTTTGGGATATTGGGATATTGGAATATTGGGATTTTAGGATATTGGGATATTGGAATATTGGGTTATTGGGATATTGGGATATTGGGATATTGGGATATTGGAATATTGGGTTATTGGGTTATTGGGATATTGGAATATTGGGTTATTGGGTTATTGGGATATTGGGTTATTGGGATATTGGGATATTGGGATATTGGGTTATTGGGATATTGGGATATTGGGATATTGGGATATTGGGATATTGGGATATTGGGTTATTGGGATATTGGGATATTGGGATATTGGAATATTGGGTTATTGGGTTATTGGGATATTGGAATATTGGGTTATTGGGTTATTGGGATATTGGGTTATTGGGATATTGGGATATTGGGATATTGGGTTATTGGGATATTGGGATATTGGGTTATTGGGATATTGGGTTATTGGGATATTGGGATATTGGGTTATTGGGATATTGGGATATTGGGTTATTGGGATATTGGGATATTGGGATATTGGGATATTGGGATATTGGGATATTGGGATATTGGGATGGGATGGGATGGGATGGATAGGATGGGATGGGAGCACCTGAGCTCCCAGAAAACCCATTTCAACCTCTCCAGGGGGGTCTGGAGCACTCCCCATGCCCGGGGCAGCCCTGGTGGGGTGATCACTGCATCCCCTCCCTCTCTCCTCCTGTCCCGAGCCGCAAAAGCTCTGCACAAACCCTGCAGGACCCAAACTCCTGGACAGTGCAAGCCCAGACCCCTCAGCTCCCAGCACTGGCTTCCAGAACCCAAATGACAGCTGAAAGGCAAAAATAAAAAGATCCCAGCCCACAGCAGGGTCCGATGCCAAGGCAGTGCAGGCCGGGGCTCCCGAGGAGCCAGGGAAATCAGCACCAGGATTATTCATGAGCCCTGGGCATGAGCTCCGGGGCCATTCCCAGAGCTCTGCCTCCCCTCTGCAGCATCTCCATGAGAGGAGCCCACAGCGGTTTGGGTGGAAAAAAGGAAATAAAAATAAAAGAAAAAAAATAAAAGAAAAAAAAATAGGAAAAGCCCAAACCAAACCACAATAAATGCTCATATCCCGCTCCACAGCCCTGGCCAGCGGGAATATGTTCCAAGGAAAACCCAAGACTGAGCTGCCTTTTCTTCACAGCTACTGGGAGAGGAAACACCCCGAGGTGTAGCTGTTATTTACAGGAACTTTCTGTTCCAAACGGATCCGTGCTTTTCCCTCAGCCTCGGTCAGGATTGCAGTGGGAAGAGAGAAGGAGAAGGAAAGGGGGGAAAAAAGAGGACAAATAAAAAGGATCTCACTGTACTGACGTGGATCATCCCCAAAATCCATGTGGGGTTGGTGCTGGTGCCCGTGGAGGGGGTGAGGATGTGTCAGACCAAACCAGGGGGACACCAGCCCCTAAAATCCAGATGGGAGCTGATGGTGTTCAATGTGCCCAGCACCTGAGGGCCACAGGGTTGTGATTTTTATATGGGCATTATTTTTAAACGGGTGTTAGCATTATTTGTGTTATTCTAGGGGTGATATTTTTATAAGGCTGATGATTTTTTATTGGGGATATTTTTACCCGGGCCACCTACCCTGCACGGCTGCTTCCACACAGGTTTTGCCCCAATTTAATGAATTTAAATAGAAAGCTGAACCCCAGCACAGCTGTGTGGGGTTGTGGGGTGCATCATCCTCTCCCAAAGGCTCCCAAATACCCAAATATTTAATTTTTTTTAAGTTCAGAGGGCTCCCTCTGTTCCAGGGGGAAGCTGAAAAACAGGGCTGGAAGCGACAGCGTGGGGCAGTCAGAGCAGGAATGTTTGGGTTTTCTTTTGCAACAGAAAGCTGAAAGGGGAAAAAAAAAATAGCTGGAGCTTGGAAAGCTATTTTTTGAGCATTCAGATATTAAATTGCGTGGAGTTTGGACTAAAAAATCTCCTAGGAAAAATGAAGACTATTTCCTTTGAGATCAGAGCTAACAAAAGTCTCAGCAAAAAGCTTGTTTTATTCTCATTCCAGCCCAAACTCTGAAGCCCAGCCTCTGTTTTAATGACTCTGTTGTGTCCAGACTGCCTTGGTAAATAATCTTTTAACTTGCACAGAGTCTGAGACTACACAGGATATAGGGGAAGGATCCCTGGCTCTTGCCTTGCCCACATCAAGCCCTTAATGAACCGTGCCCAAACGAGCAATCAGCGTCATTAAGGCCCAATTCTGTTCCTCTGAAACAAGAATGAAACCCTGTTCCTCTGAAACAGAACCAGATGGCCCCAAGAGGTGCAGAGCACCCACCCAGCACCCCCAGGGACCCCCCTGAACCTGCAAAAAAAAAAAAAAAATCACCCCTAAGAGCACCCAGAGTGAGGGTCCCACCCTGGCATCCTCTCCGTGGGCACCCACGGGGGGTTAATCCTTCCTGCAGGAAGGGATGGGGGCTTTGTGGGGCTGGGGTGGGTGGTTTTTTTTTGTGAATGCTGCCTATTTAGAAGCTTAAATGATGGAAAACATGGAAAATTCATTAGGGTGTCTGGGCAAGTGTTGGGTTACACGTCATTCACATCCACTTACTCAGCGGGACCTCGCGCCTTGGGGGAGAGATATATTTATATACATTTATATCCGTGGGTTTTATAGAGAGGAGTGGTTGGGGGGCTTTTTTTTTTTTTTTTTTTTCCCTCCATTTAATTTCCAGACTGGCATAAAATGAGACTTTTTGCCTTTTTTCAGAACTTGCTGCCCCCCTCAGCCTGGGATGGCTGGGGTCTGTCCCCTTCGCAGCCCTGGAGGTGACGGTGCCGTTCCCACTGCTTGGGAAAGGGTGGGAATGTTAACCCAGCTGTTAACCCAGGATCCTTGAAGGGCAAATCCATGGCCAGGGCAGGACCTGCAGGCTGGAATCCTCATCTGGCTGTTCCTTCAGTGCTGGCTGGACAGGATTTGAGCAGGGAGAGGAGCTTGGGATAGCTGATCCAGTACCCAAAATATAAAACCCAAAAAACCCCACCCCAATCCTTCATTCCTGATAACTCAGAATTTCTCCATTTTGCTGCAATACAAACCCAGCCCAATGAAAACATTGTTCCAAGGTCATAGGGGATGTTTTGTTCAGGATGTTTCATTTTTTTTCAGGGAGTTCTTTCTCCCCAGCCTGTCCTGACACCTCCCAGCCCTGAACCACATCAGAGATGCCACCAAGCAGGGCCATGTCACCTCCTGATGGCACCTGAGCCTGCATCCCGGTGCTGGCAGCCCCACAAACCACATCTTGAAAGCCTCAGCGAGCGCCTCGTGTGCTGCTCTGTGATTTAATCAACACATTTTATTTTTATTTAGTCCATGCAAAGCAAGGCCCCCGTGCTGATTCCTGCCAGCAGCAGCCGGGGATGCAGGGAAGGTGTTTTCTTCTGCAGAGGCTGGGCCGGGCCGGGAGATCAGAAGAGTTTAAATTAAAATAAGGCTCATGTGAGTCTTTATTCTTGGCTTAGCCCACAGAAGCTAAAAACGCTGTTCAGCGACGCAGCGCCGGGATCCCGCCGCTGTCAGACAGCCGGCCCTGAGCGCAGCTCCACTTCAAAGCACCGGGGCAGGGCACGGCGGAGAGCGAGGCCTCATTAACCCGGGGATGGCGTTAGATGCGCCGATAGCGGCTCTCATTACCGCGGGAGCGGCGGCCCGGGGAGCCGGGGCAGCGTCCCGGGGTGCTGAGTGCGCGGGGCCGTCCCGGAGCATCCCCCAGGTGAGCGCCCCGGGGCGGGCACCTGCTGCGTGGGCCGGGCTCACGCGTGACCGGGCAGGTCCCCGTGGCGGGGGACGCGCGCCCGGCGGCTCCCGGAGCATCCCGGAGGCACCCGCAGCACCCACAGCTCCACCCGGGCACCCCCGGCCGGCGGCTCCCCCCGGGATCCGCCCCGGGAGCGGGTTGGGAGCGGGTTGGGAGCGTCCCCGCCGCTGCTGCAGCCCCCCAGGGTCGGGCAGGGTGCTCGCACGGCTGCTGGGGGTGTTGGGGATGTTCCCTGCGCTCCTGGCAGGCAGCACCGTGTGTCCTGAGCCTGACAGGGCTGGAAAAGCCGTGGGTGTCTCGGATGGGCAGCAAAATTATCCCTGGGATGGCAGTGGGGAATCGGGAGAGCGCTGGGAGCACCGGGGATGCACCGAGCTCCTGCCCAGAGCACCAGCGGGCAGCAGAGCAGGGGAGAAGGGAAACCCCAGGCACATTTTGGGGCTGGGTGACCCAAATTCAGTCTCTGTGAGTGCCCAAATCCTGTCCCTGTGAGCACCCAAATCCCGGCCCTGTGAGCACCCAAATTCAGGCCCTGTGAGCATCCAAATCCCTGCCCTGTGAGCACCCAAATCCAGGCCCTGTGAGCACCCAAATCCCGGCTCTGTGAGCACCCAAATCCCGGTCCTGTGAGCACCCAAATCCCGGTCCTGTGAGCACCCAAATCCAGGCCCTGTGAGCACCCAAATCCCAGCCCTGTGAGCACCCAAATCCCGGCCCTGTGAGCACCCAAATCCAGGCCCTGTGAGCACCCAAATTCAGGCCCTGTGAGCACCCAAATTCAGGCCCTGTGAGCACCCAAATTCAGGCCCTGTGTGCACCCAAATCCCGGCCCTGTGAGCACCCAAATCCAGGCCCTGTGAGCACCCAAATCCCGGCCCTGTGAGCACCCAAATCCCGGCCCTGTGAGCACCCAAATCCAGGCCCTGTGAGCACCCAAATTCAGGCCCTGTGAGCACCCAAATCCAGGCCCTGTGAGCACCCAAATCCCGGCTCTGTGAGCACCCAAATCCCGGTCCTGTGAGCACCCAAATCCCGGCTCTGTGAGCACCCAAATCCCGGTCCTGTGAGCACCCAAATCCCGGTCCTGTGAGCACCCAAATCCAGGCCCTGTGAGCACCCAAATTCAGGCTCTGTGAGCACCCAAATTCAGGCCCTGTGTGCACCCAAATCCCGGCCCTGTGAGCACCCAAATCCAGGCCCTGTGAGCACCCAAATTCAGGCCCTGTGAGCACCCAAATTCAGGCCCTGTGAGCATCCAAATCCCTGCCCTGTGAGCACCCAAATCCAGGCCCTGTGAGCACCCAAATCCAGGCCCTGTGAGCACCCAAATTCAGGCCCTGTGAGCACCCAAATCCAGGCCCTGTGAGCACCCAAATCCCGGCTCTGTGAGCACCCAAATCCCGGTCCTGTGAGCACCCAAATCCCGGTCCTGTGAGCACCCAAATCCAGGCCCTGTGAGCACCCAAATCCCAGCCCTGTGAGCACCCAAATCCCGGCCCTGTGAGCACCCAAATCCAGGCCCTGTGAGCACCCAAATTCAGGCCCTGTGAGCACCCAAATCCAGGCCCTGTGAGCACCCAAATCCCAGCCCTGTGAGCACCCAAATTCAGGCTCTGTGAGCACCCAAATTCAGGCCCTGTGTGCACCCAAATCCCGGCCCTGTGAGCACCCAAATCCAGGCCCTGTGAGCACCCAACCCCGGCCCTGTGAGCACCCAAATCCCGGCCCTGTGAGCACCCAAATCCAGGCCCTGTGAGCACCCAAATTCAGGCCCTGTGAGCACCCAAATCCAGGCCCTGTGAGCACCCAAATCCCAGCCCTGTGAGCACCCAAATTCAGGCTCTGTGAGCACCCAAATTCAGGCCCTGTGTGCACCCAAATCCCGGCCCTGTGAGCACCCAAATCCAGGCCCTGTGAGCACCCAAATTCAGGCCCTGTGAGCACCCAAATTCAGGCCCTGTGAGCACCCAAATTCAGGCCCTGTGAGCACCCAAATCCAGGCCCTGTGAGCACCCAAATTCAGGCTCTCTGAGCACCCAAATCCCAGCCCTGTGAGCACCCAAATCCCGGCCCTGTGAGCACCCCAAATCCCGGCCCTGTGAGCACCCAAATCGCGGCCCTGTGAGCACCCAAATCCCGGCCCTGTGAGCACCCAAATCCCAACCCTGTGAGCACCCAAATTCAGGCTCTGGGAGCACTCAAATTCCAGCCGTGTGAGCACCCAAATCCCGGCCCTGTGAGCACCCAAATCCCAGCCCTGTGAGCACCCACACCCCAATGCCGATGGGTTGAGAGGCCCAGGATCAGCTCGGGGTCTCCATCACCACCCGGATCCTCGGAGATCCCCCTGCGGAGGTGCCGGGACCCCCTTCTCCAGCCCCGGCCGGGCTCTGGCCGTGCTCCAGCCGGGATATTTCACACCGGTGCTACCAGGCGCAGTATTTCCTTTCCATCCGAGCGATTTGCAAAGCCCCCGGGTCCCTGCGAACACACACAGGGAGGGGTTTAATTCAGGCAGAAAAAGAACCATAACAGAGCTGAGTTTGGCTGCGAGGGCGGACCCGGAGCTGCCGGTCCCGGTGCAGCTCCCAGTGCAATTCCCGTTGCATTTCCCAGTGCAGTTCCCGGTGTGTCTCCAGGGTGTTTGCAGCCCTGTCCCCCCCCTTGGCAGGTTTTGCTGTTTGTCTTTGCAGCCTCTGGGTTTATTTAGGCCAGGAACACCCAGGATTATTTTGCTGTCTGCCATGAAATCGATACAGTAATTTCATTTCTCAGTCATAAATGAAATGAGCTGTAAAGCAAAGTTGGGTGTTTAAGCCGGAGTGAAAGAATGAATTGTTCTAATGGGGGACCTTAACGAGGGGATTAAATGTTCCTGAGAATCCTGGGGGTCCCCAGGCTGCCCTGACTGTCCCTGGGTGTTTTTGGGGCTCCCTGCACCCCTCCCTTGTGCTGCCTTGGGCCTGTGTGGTCCTGTCCCCATCTGGGTGGGCAACAGAATTTCACCCGAGCCCCCACCAGGGACCCCTCCGGGCATGGAGAGACCCCAGGGGGGGTTGAGGCTGAGGGAAAAGGACCAGAGGGAAATCCTTGCTGTGGAATGGGGCTGGTGGAGAGCTCTGCCAGCCCCTCATCCCTTCATCCTCATCCTCATCTCTTCATCCTCATCTCGTCCTCCTCATCCCTTCATCCTCATCTCCTTTTCCTCATCTGATCTTCATCTCCTCATCCTCATCTCCTCCTCATTTCCTCATCCTCATCTCCTCATCTTTTCCTCATGGTGACCCTTCCACATGGGGACAGACTAAAAGGAATTGTCTAAAACCCCAAACCCCAATAGACAAAAACCCAAACCAAAGAGATATTTGTTACCAGCAGCCTTTCAGCTGACCCAAACCCTCTGGGGTTTTTATGCTGAGGTTTTTTCACGGGGACTCAGCCCCTGCTGCTTTCCATGGAGGGTGGGCAAGGATTTGGGCAGGGGTTTCCTCTCCCAGGGCCGGGCAGTTCGCAGCTCTGGGGATGTTTTTCCCTGGCACGGAAGGCAGGAGCTTTGCCCAGCTCCACACCATGAAAGATTAAGCCCAGATTTTGGTCTTTGCTTTCCTGCCCACAGCCTGGCAGCCCGACCTCGGGAGCCCTCCTCTCATGGCAAGCACCCAAGACCCCCAACTCCCCTCCTGCCCCTGCTCCATCATTCATTTTCCAGTGGAAAATAACCCAGCGCTGATCCGGAGCACTCTGACAAGTCCAAAAAATACGAGGCCATATTATCTTTAAACCATTTTTTAAAAGCCCCACAGTGAAAGCCTATTGGGGCAGGAGAAACTCCAGCCAAGTTCCCCACGTCCGCCCCCTGCTCCAGTTGTATTCCCCTGGAAATCCTCGCAAAGAAAAACACTGAAAAAAAGTTTGGTTTTCATTAAAACCCTCGAATGTGAGGGGTTCTGTAGCTTTCAATGGGGCTTTGATTCCTATAGATGATGGAATGTTTTCAGAACATTTAAAAAATGTTCTCCACCTTTCTATCTCGTATCGGCGGGGAGCTGTGCCGGCGTTTTTCTCCCTGATAGAAGTGGCGAGGGCTGGATGCAGATCCAAACCCTCTCCTTTATTTACCTTGAGGTTTGGGTTTGAAAATGTGATATTTTCTTGTGGCTTTGGAACCAGAGGAGATAATCCATGTGTGGGGAAAAAAATGCGTGGAAAACGCTGCAGGAATTTTTTTCAAGAGGGATTTTAATTATTAATTTTTTTTTTCCTATGGAGAGGAAGCGGGGTCACCCAGCACATGCAGGCACCCACGTACCTCTCTGAGCCCTTTTTGGGGGGAGCTGAGAGGCATTTCCAACCCTCTAAATCATCTCCAGCTTTGTGGAGATTGCCTAAAGAGATGATTTTATTGCCGTGTTCCATCCCTGCTCCTGGGTGCGCCAGGTGGTGGCTTTTATAAATCCTCTTTTATAGCAGATCAGCCTTTTAATGTAATTTAATTCCTTTTTTTTTTTTTTTTAGTGAGTGTAAAGTGGGTTCCTTTTGCCTTGACATTTTTGAGGGTGAGGTTTAAAAGGGCTGGAGAGAGCTGAGGATTCCCTCCCCATCACCCCCAACCTCACCTGGTGCCACCCAAGGAGCCCCAGGGTGCTGGGACAGCCCCGTGTCCCCTCCAAGCCCAGGATTGTCCCCAGGGCCCGGGATTGTCCCCAGGGCCCAGAAATGTCCCCAGGACCTGGGATTGTCCCCAGGGCCCAGAAATGTCCCCAGGACCCGGGATTGTCCCCAGGGCCAAGGAATGTCCCCAGGGCCCAGGAATGTCCCCAGGGCCCAGGAATATCCCCAGGACCCAGGAATGTCCCCAGGGCCCAGAAATGTCCCCAGGGCCCGGGAATGTCCCCAGGGCCCAGGATTGTCCCCAGGGCCCGGGATTGTCCCAGGGCCCAGAAATGTCCCCAGGGCCCGTCCATCCCCAGGGCCCAGGAATGTCCCTAGGGCCCGTCCATCCCCAGGGCCTGGGAAGGTCCCCAGGGCCCAGGAATGTCCCCAGGACCCGGGAATGTCCCCAGGGCCCAGGAATGTCCCCAGGGCCCGGGATTGTCCCCAGGACCCGGGAATGTCCCCAGTGCCCGGGATTGTCCCCTCCATGGCCGGGAATGTCCCCAGGGCCCAGAAATGTCCCCAGTGCCCAGGAATGTCCCCAGGGCCCAGAAATGTCCCCAGGGCCCGGGATTGTCCCCAGGGCCCAGGATTGTCCCCAGGGCCCAGGAATGTCCCCAGGGCCCGGGATTGTCCCCAGGGCCCGGGATTGTCCCCAGGGCCCAGGATTGTCCCCAGGGCCCAGGAATGTTCCCAGGGCCCAGGAATGTCCCCAGGTCTCTCTGCTTTTTTCCATCTTTTTTCTGCCACCGTGTCCGGTGTCACCCCCCGGTGCCACCCCCAGACCTCTCCAGGGTCCAGCGCTCCCCTCCTCACACACCCCCCTCCCCAGCCGGCATTTTGGGGTGGTTTTGTGCTTTTTCCTGCAGGAAACCCCAAAAACCTTCCCGCACCTCGCTGGGGCTCCGGGCAGGCGGCGGGGGAGGAGGAGGAGGTGCCGAAATTGGGCACCGGGCAGGGCCGGTCGGACCGGTCGGGCCAGCCGGGCCGTGCCCCTGGCACCCAGACACGCCGCGCTGGCCCCTATCGCTGTCCCTGCCCCTCCCCGGGTGGCAGCGCAGCCCCAGCGCAATTAGCGCTCATTAATCACCGCCCCACAAAGGGCCACCCAGGCTGGGCCGGCCCGGTGCCACCGCGGGTGCCCGGGCCCGGGGAGCGCCCGCGGCGCTGCCAGCCCGGCCTCAGCCCGGCTGCTCCCGGGGGGTTGGATAAACCCGAGGGAGCTGAGCACGGAGCGCCAGAGCCCGGCCCCAGCCCTGCCCTGCTGGGCCAGAGCCCCGGGAGGAGGGATGGGAGCTGGGGCTGGAGATGGAGCTGGGTCTGGAGCTGAGTTTGGAACTGGAGCTGGGGCTGGAGACGGGGCTGGAGATGGGGCTGGAGATGGGTTTGGAGCTGGGGCTGGAGCTGTTCCCTGAGTCGGGGTCCCTGCGGGTGTTGGGTTTGAGCAGCAGCGATCTGGAGGGGCTGGGATGTTCCATGGGATGCGATTCCATGGGAGTTTCCATGGGAAGTGTTTCCATGGGATGGGATTCCATGGGATGGGATTCCATGGGATGGGATTCCATGGGATGCGATTCCATGGGATGTTCCATGAGATGTGGTTCCATGGGATGCCATTCCGTGGGATGCAGTTCCATAGGATGTTCCATGGAATGGGATTCCATGGGATGCGGTTCCATGGGATGTCCCATGGGCTGCCTCTCCCCGGGCAGGGATGAGCCCACCCAAGGCAGGAACAGCGCGGGGTCACAGCTCCTCCCTGTCCCCCCCTGACCCCCGGGGTGCTGGGGCAGGGGGTGCCGGGGCAGGGGGTGCCGGGGCAGGGGCTGCCGGGGCAGGGGGTGCCGGCTCTGCCCACCCCGGCTCCCACCCCGGCTCCTGCCCCGGGGCTCCGGGAGCTGCGGAGGGCGGGCGGGAGTGTGCCAGAGCTCACGTAGGCAGGAGGAGCTGCCGCCTCTCCGGGGCGGGATGAGGACGGGACGCGCTCCCCTCTCACTCCGGGCAGGATGAGGACGGGACGCGCTCCCCTCTCACTCCGGGCAGGCACCAGCAGCAGGATATCGGGCTGGCTCCGAGCTGGGAATGCCCAGAGCCCCCGAGCAAGGAGCCAAACCCAGCACCCGGCTCCCCCCCGCCACCAGGAATACAAACATCATTCACTTTTTAATATCTAATTAAGAAATTTTAATGTGCTTCCCCACCACGAGGGGCGTGGCGGCTGCCAGTGGAGTAGGGAGGTTATAAAACACCCCCATGGAGCCTCTGTGCATTTGAGGATCTTTGTTAATTGTTAATTAGCACGTGGAGCCGGGCTGGGTTAATGGGCAAGGACCTCGTGGTGCTTGTGTGGTGATGGACCAGCACAGAATCCCAAAACAGAATCTCAAAATATCATCCCAAATTATCATCCCAAACCAGCATCCCAAACCAGGGTCCTACACAGCATCCCATCAGAATATCCCAAAATACCATCCCAAACCATCAGAGCATCCCAAACCAGCATCCCAAAATATCATCCCAAAAGAGAATCCCAAAAGAGAATCCCAAACCAGCATCCTACACAGCATCTCATCAGAACACCCCATCAGAGCATCCCAAACCAGCATCCCAAAATATCATCCCAAACCAGCATCCCAAACCATCAGAGCATCCCAAACCAGCATCCCAAAATATCATCCCAAACCAGCATCCCAAACCATCAGAGCATCCCAAACCAGCATCCCAAAATATCATCCCAAAATATCATCCCAAACCATCAGAGCATCCCAAACCAGCATCCCACAGAGCATCCCACAGATTCGGGGCTGCTGATCCCCTCTGGAGCTGGGCAGCCCCAGCTGGGCCACAGCTGAGCCCCCTCAGGTCCCTCCCGAGGCTCCAAAGAAGCTGAAGTTTCTGAAATCATCCCAATCAAAGGCCCCTCTGTAACCCAGCCCGGGTTTGATCTGGGCCTTGAAGAGCTCCAGCATTTGCCTACGGGAGGAAAAAAAACCTTATTAGATTAAAGCCAAGCCCCTCTGCATGAATCCTCTCCCTCTTCCCAAGCCTGGTCACTTTAAAAGGCAGAGATTGGAAAAAATAAAAACCAAAAAAAAACCCCTGGGCTTGGTTTAAAAGCTCAGCCCTTCACAGGAGATGCTTCAGCCTGCTGTAACTTCACAAATAAACTTTGCTTTTCGCGAATTCAGAGCCCTTCAGCGCCGAGTTTCCTGAATTTCCTGCATTCCCCAGCGCTATCGGAGGGCTTGGGAAAATATACAGGTGGAGGGAGCAAATTTAACTCTTCACTGCCCAGCTGCACCCCCAGGGTCAGGCAGAGCTCGGGGCTGCTCCGGAAGGGACCGAATTCCCAAATGGGGAATAAATCCCAACACAGGGAGATGGGCTCAGAGAAAAAACAAAAAGGATTTGGGGGTGAAGGAAAAGGTTGGAAGCCAAACTCCAACCCAGCTGACTGTGCTGGAGAAAACGTGGGGGCAGGAGGGTTTCCATACCCATGGATGGCCCTGGCTGGGATCAGAAATGCTGTGAGGCTGCACAGCTGCAAAGGGAATTTTATTCTGGGTTTTTTAAAACAAAACCCGGGGTAATAATGATCATTTTTGTGTGAGGAACCGCAGCCCCAAGCCTCAGGTGAGGCTCAGGGAGGTCTGGACTGGCCGAGGTTCATTGAGGAAAACCTGAGTACAGCGAGTCCAGTTTAATTCTACAAATGCCAGCGGCCCCGCTGGCCACAGCTTGGCTGGGAAGCCAAATAAATGCAAATAAAGCAATAATAATTAAATAAAATAACAAATTAAAAATGTCAGCCAGGCCTTTTGGGGCCTGGCCCAAGCAGGAGGAGGAAATTCCAGCCCCTCCGTGCCAGCTGCCAGCGCAGGAAGGTGCAGGAGGTGCCCAGCAGTGAGGAATGCAGGGGCTGGGCTGACACATCCACACCGGGATGGAGCGCCCGGATCCGGCTCCAGCCCCGGATCTCGGCCTCGCTGAGCACGGAGACAGCAGCACCGGCCGTGTGTCATCCCTGAGGGACAGGCGTGTCCTGGAACCCCCGACAGCCTCCCCGGAGCTCCAGACCTCCCCGGGGAGCGCGGATGACCCAGCCGGGGCGGGGATCCCGAGTGCACCGCGGTGGCTTCGCTGCTCCCCTCGGCTCCAGGGCCACCAGCAGAGTCCCTTTCCCAGCCCGCGGGGACCGGCACAGCTGGGCAGGGAGGGAATTACTCATCCCCGCGGGGATTGCGGCTCCCGGGGGAGGAAAGGATGTTCCTCATCCTCCTCTCCCACCAGGGATGGATTTTTGTTCTCCCTGGGGCCAGCTGGGACCTCGCTGAAGCCCCGGGGCTGGAGAAAGGGAACCTGAGCCCGAGCCCGCACTGGGCTGGTTCCTGGGGAGGGTTTGCAGTGACCGCAGCACGAACAAAGAGTTTTGGGCAGCTGGCCCGGCCGGACAGCACCGGTGGGGCACGGCCTGGCCTGGGGCAGGGGCACAGCGGGCACAGAGGGACCCCAGGGCCGTCATTTCGCACCTCCACCCTGCCCTGCAGCGCCCTCTCCATCCTCTCCGCATCCTCCAGGATCCACCAGGGCTCGGACAGGCCCTTCCCAGCTGTGAACAGCCCAGGCCGGGCTGCTCGGGGGCTCTGGCCCAGCCCCGGGATCGATCCCCTTCCCTCGGCTGCGGAGGGAACCCAGCGCTGAGCCCTCCGCAGCTCGCAGGGAAAGGAGGGGAGGCCGGGCCCAAGTTGTGAAATCAGCCCCGGTACCTGCCCGGCTTTGAAATGCAAAGAGCTCAGCCCCGCTCCGGCAGCGCCGCTGCGGTCTGAGGCCAGCAAAGCTCCCGACACCAACGGGCTGCAGTCGCTGATCAGCCGGCAGCTTCAGACCGAGAGGCATCTCGCATGCAAATGGAGTTCACCGCTAATTAAATGCACAAAGGAGATTTTTCCAGGCATCCAAGGTTGCTCCTGCGGAGTCTGAACTCCCACACGCGCACACGCCCAGCGCCTCTGCAGAGCGGGGCATTTTCTGCGCACAAAGCACAAAGCACAAATCACTTCACTTCACCTCCCTGCCCTGCACTGGGCAGCGCCGCCAGCCCCGGGTCCCGCCGGGGACATCCCGAGCCAGCTCCAGCTCTGGGGGGCTCCCGGTTCCACCCCCGTGCCCGGCTCGGTGGGAATTGGGACAATTTCAGCTCATTTCCAGGTTTGGTGCAGCTGGGTGAGGCCTCGCAGGTTCCTGCAGGTTTGGGGAAAAGGTTTTGGTTTGAGGGACAAAACCCACAAGGTCCCATCTCCCAGAGGGATCCGTGAGGACAAAGTCCCCTGTCCCCTGAGGACAAAGTCCCCTGTCTGTCTGTCCCTGAGGACAAACTCCTCTGTCTGTCTGTCCCTGAGGACAAACTCCTCTGTCTGTCTGTCCCGTGAGGACAAACTCCTCTGTCTGTCTGTCCCTGAGGACGTGGCACTGGAGATGCCCATGGGCCGGAGCAGGGATTGCTCTGCCCCGAGAATCCCCCTGAGCTCACCCACAGCCCCTTCCAGCCCAGGGGACGTCACCGCCTGTGTCCCCCAGCCCCTCCTCCCGGCACACCCAGACCCCCAAAGCCAATCCCGACCCCAAAGCTCCCCCCTGCAGCTGCTCCCAGCCCTCCCTGATGGCTCAGCCATGTCCAGGCCGGCCGGTGGGGACAGTGACAAGGGCAGGGGACAGGGACAAGGACAGGCACAGGGATGGAGACAGGCACAGAGATGGGGATAAGGACAGGGACAGGGACAAGGGACAGGGAGAGGGACAAGGGACAGGGAGAGGGACAGGCACAGGGATAGGGACAAGGACAGGGACAGGGATGGGGACAGGGACAGGGGAAAGGGAGAGGGGAAAGGGACAGGGACAAGGACAGAGACAGGGCCAGGGCACAGGAACAGGAACAGGGACAGGCACAGGGACATGGACAGGGACAGAGACAAGGACAGGGACAGGGATAAGGACAAGGACAAGGACAGGCACAGGAAACAGGGACCAGGGGACAAGGACAGGCACAGTGACAGGGCACAGGGGACAGGCACAGGGACAGAGCACAGGGACAAGGACAGGGACAAGGACAGGGGACAAGGACAGGGGACAAGGACAGGCACAGGGCACAGTGACAGGCACAGGGACAAGGACAGGCACAGGGCAGGCTCTGGAGGGTCGGGGGCTGTCGGAGTCACCCCAGCCGTGCTGCTGAGGGGCAGCAGGGACACCCCAGCCGTTCCCAGCCCCAGGGGGACACAGGGGACACTCAGGAGTCAGACACGGCCACGTTTCACAACCACCGCTGGCTCGGGCTCCCCCCGCCACCCCCACCCACACTCGGGGTGTGTTTGCAGTGCCGAGATGTGGAGTTTGTATCTGCTGCTCATCTCCAGCCCCAGCATTCCTGCTTGTTTACTGGTGCTCTCCCCAGTCACAGGATCCCGGTCCAGCAGAGGAGCTTTCATTTCCTGGGGACATCTTGCATTCATTAGGACATGTTGTTATTGACTTACAAGGCTGCTAATTCCCAAGGTCCAATTTAGCCCTCAAAACCACCAACATGTGTGCTGGGGAGTTGCTACATCGCTGCCAGCAGCCAAGTGTGCTCAGCAGGCACAGAGGGAGCCTGGATTGAAAGCCAGGGAGCTTTGGGCCCTTGGATTTAAAGTCAGGGAGGTTTGGGCCCTCTTGGATTGAAAGCCAGGGAGCTTTGGGCCCTCAGATTTAAAGTCAGGGAGGTTTGGGCCCTCTTGGATTCAAAGCCAGGGAGGTTTGGGCCCTCAGATTTAAAGCCAGGGAGGTTTGGGCCCTCTTGGATTGAAAGCCAGGGAGCTTTGGGCCCTCAGATTTAAAGTCAGGGAGGTTTGGGCCCTCTTGGATTCAAAGCCAGGGAGCTTTGGGCCCTCAGATTTAAAGTCAGGGAGGTTTGGGCCCTCTTGGATTCAAAGCCAGGGAGGTTTGGGCCCTCTTGGATTTAAAGCCAGGGAGGTTTGGGCCCTCTTGGATTAAAGCCAGGGAGGTTTGGGCCCTCTTGGATTCAAAGCCAGGGAGGTTTGGGCCCTCTTGGATTTAAAGCCAGGGAGGTTTGGGCCTCTTGGATTCAAAGCCAGGGAGGTTTGGGCCCTCAGATTTAAAGTCAGGGAGGTTTGGGCCCTCTTGGATTCAAAGCCAGGGAGGTTTGGGCCCTCGGATTTAAAGCCAGGGAGGTTTGGGCCCTCTTGGATTTAAAGCCAGGGAGTTTTGGGCCCTTGGATTCAAAGCCAGGGAGGTTTGGGCCCTCGGATTTAAAGCCAGGGAGCTTTGGGCCCTCGGATTTAAAGCCAGGGAGTTTTGGGCCCTTGGATTCAAAGCCAGGGAGGTTTGGGCCCTCGGATTTGAAGCCAGGGAGGTTTGGGCCCTCTCTGCTCCCTGCTCAGGGTCTCCAGGCCCAAGGGCCACCTGTGCTGGTGGCTCTGCAGGGGACAGGGCCACCTCATCAGCCTGAATATTCACCCTCTGCAAAAGGAAAAATCAGATGAGAAGCTGTGGGGTGACAGGGACATGCCAAGGGGTGATGGGGACACACCAAGGGGTGACAAGGACATGCCAAGGGGTGAAGGGGACACACCAAGGGGTGACAGGGACGCACCAAGGGGTGACAGGGACGCACCAAGGGGTGAGAGGGACATGCCAAGGGGTGACAGGGACATGCCAAAGGATGACAAGGACACGCCAAGGGGTGACATGGACATTCCAAGGGGTGAAGGGGACACGCCAAGGGGTGACAGGGACAGCTGAGCCCCAGAGCAGCCCCGCTGTGGCTGCAGACACAGGGCCAGGGATGGGAGCCGGGGCTGGCAGGAGCCGGCCGAGCCCTGAGCAGCGAACCCGGCTTGGAGGAGCTGCCTGAGCTGCCCCGGCTCCTGGTCTGGGCCCGGCTCTGGGTCAGACAGGTTCGCTTAACTCCCATCTCGGGGTATCGCTGCTGCCCGCGGTGCCTGGGCAGGGCAGGCAGCGATACCGCCCGTGAATCAATCAATCCATCTCGGTAATGCTCGCTGTGGGGAGAGCGAGCTCCGCTCGGGCCCCGGGGCCGCTGAGTCACCCCGGCCGGGGATTAAAGGCTGAGGCAACGCCGGCCCCCGGCTCCGGCCCCACCCCGGCCGGGAAGCTGCAGCCCCCGGTGGCCGAACCACATGGAAGCAGCCGCGGTTCGGGGCTGGGCAGGGAGAGCGGCGGCTCGGGGAGCCCAGGCCGGCCCCGGGGCTGCGGCAGCCCCGCCGCGATGGCTGCAGATTGCGAGGAGGCGGCGGCAGCCCCGGAGCCGGCGGGGATGCGGCGGGGATGCGGCGGCTGCACCTGCGGGAGCTCCGGGCTGTGACCCGGGAACGCTTCTGGCTGTGCCGGGAGCCCGGGACCCCGCACGGAGGGGAGAGGGACGGGGCTGGAGCTGCGGGAGCTGCCCCGGCACGGAGCTGGGACAGAGCGCGGCCCCGGTTTGGGGGCGCTGGGGGCCGGAGCGCCGTCCCTCGGTGTCCCTGTGCGGGACGGGAGCTGCGGCTGCCAGGGCGGCCCTGAATTCCTGCAGGGAGGGGTGGAAACCTTCGAGGCTGAGCAGCTGCAAAGGTTTGGGCCGGGGGCACAGGGACAGCAGCTCTGGGATCTGTCCCCACGGGGTTGGTGTGGGATCGGCACCCCGAGCTCCGGCTGTGCCCCACAGCCCTGGGGACACAGCAGGGCATGGGCAGCACCCAGCGGGATCAGGCAGCTCCTCCGCCTTCCTGCAGGGATCCTGGATCCCGGGAATGGGCTCCAGGCTGACCCTAAATCCCAAAAATGGGCTCCAGGCTGACCCCAGATCCCGGGAATGGGCTCCAGACTAACCCCAGATCCCGGGAATGGGCTCCAGACTGACCCTAAATCCCCAAAATGGGCTCCAGGCTGACCCCAGATCCCGGGAATGAGCTCCAGGCTGACCCTAAATCCCCAAAATGGGCTCCAGGCTGATCCTGGATCCCGGGAATGAACTCCAGGCTGCCCCTAAATCTCAGGAATAGGCTCCAGGCTGACCCTGAGTCCCGGGAATGGGCTCCAGGCTGACCCTAAATCGGGAATGGGCTCTGGGCTGCCCCTGGATCCCGGGAATGAGCTCCAGGCTGTCCCTGCTGTGGCAGTGCTGCAGCCCTTTCAGCAATCAGGCTCCTGCAGTGCTGCAGGAAGGGTCAGGAGCTGCTCTGGGAGTTCATTGCCAGCACCAACCCCAGCCCTGGGTGCTCCAGAGCATCAATTCCCAGGCCATGGCCGAGAGGGATGGGAATTCATGGCCATGGATTTGGGAAATGCAGATGAAGAGGAGCCTGGGCAGGACGGAGGCACCTCACTGCAGGCCACCCCTAATTAAAGGGCTCAATTAATTCATCCCAGTCAGGTCAGCGCTTCACTGCCCCTCGGATTTGTCCTGGGAAAATCCCAGTCCCAGGCAGGGCTGGGAGCACGTGGGTGACACCAGGCCCAGAGCAGCACCTGCTGATGGACACCAGGATGGGACAACAACCAAAAATGTTCCTTTGGGCATTAAAAATCCACAGCTCACCCTTGGAAAACAACCCCAAAAGCCTCTGGTGGGGATACACATCCCTCAGAGGCTGAGCTGTTCGTGGAGATCCAGGAGAGATGGGAGGGGGTTTTCCCAGCCCTTGAGGAAGCTGAACAGCTCCAAATTGGTTTTAACAGCCTTAAAACAGCAGCTGAAAAACCCAACGGGATCATTTCCTCCTGGACATATTTGGGAATGTATTTATTTTATATCTTGTGAAAAAAAAAAAAAAAAGAAATTCCAGGATGTAAGTGAGAAGCCAAGAAAAGGGAAAAAAAAAAAGAAAAAAAAGAGGGGAGGGGGAAAGAAAGAAAACAAATTTGAACTGGGCCTGTTTCCATGCAGTATTAAATCTCCAGCACACAATGAATCATGCAGTGCTCGGCCTAACAAGGAGGACTCCAGAAAGTCTGTAGGATGAAGGAGTCACTGGAGACTCCAAGAAATACGACAGGCTCGCTCCGAAGCGCACAAAAGGTTTTTTTAGTGAAGGAGAAAGAAAAGGAAAAGAAAAAAAAATCTCTGAAATTACAGCCCTACAACAACTTCATTTGTATAATCCCTCTCGGGGCTGGGGGCTGTTTGCAGCTCTCCACAAGAGCAAGAGGAAAGGAATATGGATGTGAACTTTTGTCCAGATCCAGCGCGTGTGTTGAGGTGGACGGGACAGCCCAGGCAGGGATGAGCCCACAAAGCCCAGGGAAGCAGGGCTGGATCACCAAACCTGTTCCCTGGCCCCAGGCACGCGGTGCTCACCCAGCCCAGCGTGTCTGGCTGCTCCAGCACAGCCCTCACCCCAGCAGCTGCAGATTTTTCCAAGCATCCAACCTCAATCTGCGCCTTTGGGTTCCTCTCCCTGGGACAGCAGAGCCCTCAATGGGTGCTGGAGCCTCTTCCCCGTCCTTGTTTCTCCAGGTGTTGCTCCCTTTCCCTCCATTTATCCACACCAGCTCCCAGCCCCTCCTCTGCTCTCGGGAATTCCAGGAAAAGCCACTCCAACCTCAAGGTCTGACCTGGCAGCCCCGAGTTCCCCGCTCCGGGCAGGGAGAGCCCCGGGGAGGCTCCAGCAGCCCCGGCCCAGCCCTGCAGCCTCACCCACGGCCAGGGTGCCCTTCCCGGTGAGCAGGAGCCTCTGGGGCTGCACATCCTGAGGGATGGAGCTCAGGGAGAATCCCTGGAGCTGCTGAGGCTGATTTGGGTCTGGAGAGGGGCTGTGTGGAGAACGAGCTCCTTCAACAATGGGAGCATGTGAGCAATCCAGCCCATGTGAAAGGAGAGGCCTGGAACCATCTCAAGGATGAAGGAGTCACCACCAGGAAGAAAAAGATGCAAAAAGTCACAGATAAAGAAGAACAAAAGATGGTAAACAACTTCAGAATGTGGGAATCGGAAGAAAGCCAGAAGAAATGATATATAGTTTTATATATCATTAAAATGATATATAATTTTATATATATATAAAAATTATATATAATTTTATATATATAATATATATATAACATATATTATTATATGTTATATTATTATATATAACATATATAATTATATATATATTTTATATTATATATGCTATATTATATATAACATATATAATAATTTATGTATTTTTATATAATATAATATATATTATTAATAAAAATATATATTATATAATATATATATATAAATATGATATAATAATAAATATATTATATATAATATATTATATATAATATATTATATAATATATATATATAATTATTGTTATTATATCAAATATAATGATGTATAATTTTGCTGTGTATGTAAAAAGAATTAACCAATAGGGACTAAAAGGCTGATGTGTGATTCTAGGGGTAGCCAATTGTAAAGTAGCATCATTTAGGCTAAGAATTGTATAAAAGAAACTGGAAATTCTATTAAAATTACTTACTTTGATCCTATTGATCATGGAGCAATGTCCCTTTTTCTTTTCGCAGGTTGGTGCCTGAACAGACCCCCGGAGCTCTGCAGGGTCTGAGCAGCTCAGGAGCTCTGGCAGTGATTCCAGCAATTCCAGAGCCCATGGAAACCAGCAGGGAGAGCCCCAAAATCAGCCCCTCCTGCCCCAGGGCACAGCTGCACATCCCTGACCCTCTGTTCTCCAGAGGAAACCCTCGGGGTGTGCAGCAGCAGAGGCAGCTGTGGGTCCTGGGAGGAGCAGCCCCTCCAGCCAGGAGCTCCTGGGCCTCTGTGCCCTCTCAGGGAGTGCCCAGCTCTGGGTTTGCCCACACGTTTTGGCCGGGGTGAGCCCCAAAGCCCTGGAATGAGCAGAGGGATTCTCCCCTGGATGTCACCCCTGGATGTCACCCCTGGATGTCACCCCTGGATGTCACCCTTGGATGTCACCCCTGGATGTCACCCTTGGATGTCACCCCTGGATGTCACCCTTGGATGTCACCCCTCGCCCTGCCCCACGCTCCAGCCGGGGCCGTTCCTCCCTGGCACCTGTGGAAGGGGAAATGCAGAACCCAGCGAGCAGCAGGGCAGGGGAAGGAGGCTCTGCAAGGAGGGGCTGCCCCTTTTTTTGGGAGGAACAGCAAGGAAAAGATGGAATTGTCACAGCTCAGCCCAGCCACCGTTCAGGCAGCAGAACATTCTCTGGTTTGGCTCCACCACCACCATCACAGACCCTCCTGGAGCCCCCTGGGGTGGCTTTGATGCAGGATGGATGCACCAAAACCCTGGGGAGGGGCAGAAAGCTCAGCCCTGGGCAAGCACAAGCACAGCAAAGTCGTTCCTTGGCCTTTCACCTGCTTAATAACTCTGTGGCATCCAGAGAAATGGCAAAAAGAACACGAGCTGGTCCAGAACAGGGACCCAGCTCCTCCACGTGCTCCTGGCTGTGCTGGAGCTCAGCTGGGGACAGTCCCCAGCAGCTGCTGGGCCACCAAAGCCTCCACCAAAGCCTCCACGGTGTTCCAGCTCCCCTGGCCTGACTGGGTGGGAGATGGGAAGGAAGAATTATTGCTCTGATAACTCCCAAAGGGTTCAGATCCAGAGAAACTCCCCCAAAAACCCCACCCCAAAGCACAGAAAAGCACCCAGAGGAGTCCCAGTGTCCGTCTGTGGTCACCTCTGCACCCCCAGCGTGCCAGGGACGGCTCAGCACGGCTCAGCACGGCTCAGCACGGATCGGCACGGATCGGCACGTATCAGCACAGCTCGGCACGGATCAGCACAGCTTGGCACAGCTCAGCATAGCTCAGCACGGCTCAGCACGGCTCAGCACATCGGGGATAGGGCAGACCCTGGGATGGGGCACAAACATTTCTCAAGCCGAGCCCAGACGTGTTCTCCCCTTAGGATCCGAGAGCAGAACGCGCACGGTGCCGCAGGAAGGCGGCGAACCCGGCCCGGGCGGGAGGCGCAGCCTCGGAGGCGGCGCCGGGAGATTCCCCGAGCCGAGGCTGACCTCCGCCGGCCGGCGGGATCATCACAGCCCCGGCTCCATCATCACAGCCCCGGCTGTTCCATCACAGCCCCGGCTCCATCACAGCCCCGGCTCCATCATCACAGCCCCGGCTTCATCATCATCACAGCCCCGACTGCTCCATCACAGCCCCGGCTGCTCCATCATCACAGCCCCGGCTGCACCATCACAGCCCCAGCGGGGATCATCACAGCCCCCGGCTGCACCATCACAGCCCCAGCGGGATCATCACAGCCCCGGCTACTCCATCACAGCCCCGGCTCCATCACAGCCCCGGCTCCATCATCACAGCCCCGGCTGTTCCATCACAGCCCCGGCCTCCATCACAGCCCCGGCTCCATCATCACAGCCCCGGCTCCATCATCACAGCCCCGGCTCCATCATCACAGCCCCGGCTCCATCATCACAGCCCCGGCTCCATCATCACAGCCCCGGCTCCATCATCACAGCCCCGGCTCCATCATCACAGCCCCGGCTGCTCCATCATCACAGCCCCAGCTGCTCCATCACAGCCCCGGCTGCTCCATCACAGCCCCGGCTGCTCCCCAAAACATCCCCAGACCCTGCCCGGGGGTCCAGAATTTCTGCCGGGTGTCCCGGGAGGGGCGGGGGACACAGGAGAGCCGGGGCTGGGTTCTGTTCTCCATTTCTAGAACATCCAGGGCTCCTCCTGCGAATCTCCCCCGCTGTTTTCTGCTGTTCTGGGAATCAAGAGGCTGCAGGAGAGGAACGCTGCGGGCAGGGAGGGCTCCTGCCGGGCTGGCAGGGATCCCCAGGGCCCTGAGGGGCACAGGAGAGGCAGCCCCAGGCCAGGGGCACATCCAGAAATCCCAACTGCCCCAAATCCTCATCACCCACCCCAACAAACACCTCTGCAAAGGCTTCTCCTACATCCCAACAATCACTCAGGCAGCAAATTGAGGATTTGGGTTTCTGCTCAAAAAGAGGAAAGATCCCATCGGGGGAGCTGATATCCAGGCTTCTGTTCCAAGAAAATCCGAGTGAGCACAGCCCTGCCAGAGCCATCCCTGCAGGGCAAGGGCAGCTCCTGCCTGGCTGAGGTTTGCAGCACCAGCTGCTGCTGTGAATTCCTAGACACAGCCTGTGCCTGCTCACAGCCCGGGGTTTGTCTGGGTGTCCGTGCCAAATCCCAGAGCGGATCCGCTCTGCCTGTGATGGGAAGGGAACCTGGCAGGGTCCTCATGGAAAGGGGGGCTGGAGCTGCTGAGGGGCTCCAGAGCAGGGGAATTAAAGGAGGATCAGCCAGAAACTCCTTTTAGTGCCTGGGGAGAGTGAGCAGGGCAAAGCCAAGGACACAGGAGAGGTTTGCAGGTCTGGGTGTTGAGGACACTGGCCGGGTGTGCCAGGAGCTGCCCCGTGTCTCTCACCCCACAAGCCTCTCCCCAGGCCTTGGGGTCCTCACTGGAGCCCCATTTCCCAGCACTGGGGCAGTTCCCAGTTCCCCTCAGAGCTGCCCAGGCCGAGCTGTGCCACCAACACCACAACCAGCACCATAACCAGCACCTCCCCTGGAGAGCTGCAGGGCAGCTGTGCCCACAGCACAGGCAGCATTCCAAGGGCTGAGGTTTCCCTCTCCTGATGTGGGAACAAACGATCCCAACAGGAAAACAGAGCCCCTGACATGGAACCCCGAGATCTGCTGGGACTGCTGTGCCCCCGGTCCTCTCCTTGCTGCCCCACTCATCCTCCCTGGCCTGAGTTTGCAGGGAGATTTGCTGGGCTGGTGCTGTGAGGGCACGAGGAAAAGGAGCTGAGGGAGCCCCTGGCACAGTTTGATGTGCAGGCACATCCTGCAGAGCAAAGTGTTCACTCCAAGTGAACTGTGCACAGAAACACAGCCCGGGCTGGGCACAGAGCAGCAGCACAGAGGCTGTAAATGAAATTGGGAGTCCAGCACTGATCCCAGCCCAGGCTGGGCACAGAGCAGCAGCAGAGAGGCTGTAAATGGAACTGGGAGTCCAGCACTGATCCCAGCCCAGGCTGGGCACAGAGCAGCAGCACAGAGGCTGTAAATGGAATTGGGAGTCCAGCACTGATCCCAGCCCGGGCTGGGCACAGAGCACAGAGAGGCTGTAAATGAATTGGGAGTCCAGCACTGATCCCAGCCCAGGCTGGGCACAGAGCAGCAGCAGCACAGAGGCTGTAAATGAAATTGGGAGCCCAGCACTGATCCCAGCCCAGGCTGGGCACAGAGCAGCACAGAGGCTGTAAATGGAATTGGGAGCCCAGCACTGATCCCAGCCCGGGCTGGGCACAGAGCAGCACAGAGGCTGTAAATGGAATTGGGAGCCCAGCACTGATCCCAGCCCAGGCTGGGCACAGAGCAGCACAGAGGCTGTAAATGGAATTGGGAGCCAGCACTGATCCCAGCCCGGGCTGGGCACAGAGCAGCACAGAGGCTGTAAATGGAATTGGGAGCCCAGCACTGATCCCAGCCCAGGCTGGGCACAGAGCAGCAGCAGCACAGAGGCTGTAAATGAAATTGGGAGTCCAGCACTGATCCCAGCCTGGGTTGGGCACAGAACAGCAGCACAGAGGCTGTAAATGGAATTGGGAGTCCAGCTCTGATCCCAGCCCACTACCAACGTTCCCATTCACTCCAGGAAACGTTCCCAGGAGTTGCTCCAGTTGCTGTCTGGCAGTTCAGGCTGGATTTCCCCTCTGTTGAAGCAACACTCCTGATGAAGCCGGGAGCCTTCAGCTGCTCTGGGTGTGAGGATACAAAAATCCCTCACCCTTCATCCCCTGTCCCAGCCAGATCAGGGATCCTGGGGGATCAGGGCTGCTGGGTTCCCTCCTGGCCTTTCTGCACAGGGGATTCTGCTGAAGCAGAACCCTGGGCTGGGTTTGTCAGCCCAGCTCCTGCAGGCACAACATCAACCACAGCAGGACCATGCAAAGGGGCTGTTCCACCCAAAGCTTTGCCCCGGGTCGGGGCTGGGGAGCTCTGCCCCAGGCTGGGGACTCAGCCCAGGGCACCCAGAGGCAGC